>OY101440.1:39485130-39835715 GCA_956483585.1 Gymnocheta viridis
ACATTGTAATTTAATTAATTCGTATAAGGGGCTGATTTTCACACATTTTAAAGGGATTTTATTTTGTTTTCAAACAACTAATAATATAATTTATTTTGTTGTGTCATTTATTATTGTTATTAAAACGTCGTGCTTAAATTTGAACTTACTGCTTAAATGTAATAAAATCTTGACATTATTTCAGCAAATTTAAGCAAAGCTGTTGTAAAAACTTTAGAAATATCTTTCAAATATTGAGCATTATTTATTCATTAGGGTGATGCCGAACGCATTTTTTCGGTATATTTTTTTTTCAAGTCGAATAGAGAACTCGAAACCGAACTACTATTCATTGAATAGAACAATTTTAATGTTTGTGATTATTTTTTCTCATTTAATAAAAACAAATTTAACACGCACAAAATACTTTTCTTTTGTCAATGTTATATTTCTTGTGTTTTAATATTTTACTGGGCTTAATTTTGGCGTGCCTTGCATAATAATACAGCTGATTCTGTTTTGACGCGATGGATAAGTTCCTCGAAAGCTCGTGTAAAAAAGGATAGAGTATCTATATAAAATAAGTACTCGTATAATCCATAAAAAATAAGAGTTTTCATATCATAAAACTTAAAAACATATAAAAATTTATTTCGAATCAATATCACTTGCTGACAACCACATTCCTTTACGAGAGACATCACCTTCATCGCTAGAAATATTTTCCAAATCATATTCAATTGGTGGTGAAGATTCAGAGATTTTAGTCTTAAATTATTACTCTTTAATAATATCACATCGTGTTAAAATATCGCGTCTCGTTCCTCATTAGGATAATGTTTGCGAAAATGATCGCCCAATTTAACTGCCATTTGGAGTCCTTCTTCAACTATGGATACAGTGAGAGTAGAAGCTCCTTCATCATCATCACTAATTTCTTTGGTATCGGGTGTCTCAAACACAAAAGCAAAAAATAATAATTCGTTAATATCTGCAGACGATAAATCATCAAGGCCTTCTCCAGCAACATCATGAGCAATTACTATGATGTTGGAATGCCTAAACGTATTAGAAGAATTTGTATGAAAAAACAAACAAAATTATTCGATACCGCGAGAAAAAGGAAAATAATCTTGTTATTTATATGATTCGGAGATCCATGAAAATGATGCTACAAGTGATGCAAGATAGTCCTCGAGGCATTAAACTGAAGCGAAGTTTAGTCACCTTTTTTATTGAGCGCAATAATTTGTGTACATTTTTTTCAGCACACATTTTAAAAATCAATTAAATTTCATATTTAAGTGAGGACTTTGCAAATGATTTTATATGCCACAACTACGAATAAAAATAGTTGAAATTATAGGATAGAAATTTGCAAGCAAACTTCATTCAGAACTGACGAGTTTTTCCAGTTTCTATTATTTTTGCCACCTCTGTATATGGAGCATTTGTATATTGAGTAAAATTTGCTGAAGATAAAATATTAAATTTGCACATCTTTTCATAAAGCGTTCAGTCTTGAACCAGGTTTGTTTACTTTATTAAAGCTTATTTTAATAAAATAAATTTGCATACTCCGATGGAGTCTGAAGGATTCGAACTTTAGTCCAAGCTAAAATGTGCATTGTGCTGAACACAAAAATGTTTTTTTTTAGAAACTTCATAATCACGATTACAAAATTTCTCACGATCGCATTGGAAATTAATAAGACCCTTCCTTGCAGTAGAAATACATTATTTAATTAAATACATTTAAAACACTTACTTTAGCATTTTTATGACAAAAGGTTGAAAAAACTACAATTAATGTAGCAAACCCCATTAACTTGTGTGGCATTTTCTAAAACAACTGATATTATGAAATCAATAAATAAGTCGAAACAAGATATAAAATAAAAAATAAACCAAACATCTACCACATTTGTCAACCATAAACTCTGGGAAAGCATTTCACTAAAATACAATTTCAATTAAGATAAAATTAATTTTATTTTTAAAAATAAAAGAAAACTAGAAAATAAATTAAACTATAAATTTACACCGTTACATTAACAATAAATACAAGGATGAGGGGAAAGAAGATTGTCTAAACCCTTTTTGATTGGCCTTCTAAGACCTCCCTGCTTGTGTTTAACTAACACCTAAATGCTACAATTTTCACCTGATCATGTAATTTGATAACAACAACTCTATTAGAACCAGAGGAAACAAAACAAAAGGCAATACAGTCATAAAGCAACTGCATCAATGCCTCAAATGCACTGTGACGGCCTGGCCAGCAATCAAGCGATCAACCAACCAACAAACCAACCAACCAACCGACTATTGAGTGCTTTTAAGGTTTTAAAATTCATTATTGGCTGTTAGTACTGGGCTGTGGTGCTTACTTAGGCACCTTAATACAAACATAAACAAGCACTTTCTTATCACGAAATTAATATCTTTCTTAACCATCGAGAAAACAAAAAATAAAGTTAGAAAAAAAAATTATGTAAAAAAAGGAGTAAATTTCTTTAAACCTTTTCTTTCTATCCAGCAGACATAGACAATGCAATAATGACGGAAAGACGGACAGAGGGACCGGACCATGAAATAATGTCGTAAAACAAATTGATACTAAAACAAAGAAAATAAATGTCATTCTATTTTTTTATGGTTTTATTCATATGTACATTTCACTATAAAAATGACTTTGCCACACATGACATAAAACGACTGCCATGGTTGTTGGCTGACTGGATGGCAGCTATATTTTCATTAATTGTTACTGTTGTAGTTGTTGTTGTAATGATTATGGTTAGATTTAGTTGAAAGGAGTAGTAGGAAACGAAGGTAAAAGGTGTAAAGTGTTGGCGTTTATTGATGCCATTGAAGTGTCAATTAATGGAAATCCCTGATCGAATATTTGATAACATTTTGAATATGATCACAACCTAAAAGGCATCATTTATGAAATTTTGTTGTAACGAGCAGTTATGTTTCTTATTCCGTATTTACACAACGTAACTTTGTCCCATGCACATTAAAATTTTAAGTAAGATTGTTTGAAAAAGAAATACAAAATGTAACATTTCAATTTCAACACACTCACGTAACCCCCTTTTGTACACGCAAAGTTTACTTTGACAAAATCTTTTCACTTTTTTTCACTTCTGCACACGCCAAGTTTACTTTGACAAATTGTATGTTCTTTTGAACCAGATACAACGATCTAGTATAAACGACAAACAAAGAACGAAGCCACTTTGCGAGAACATCGAATTATCTGCTCATCCCCATTATTTTTTTCCCTTTTCTACCACAAACTCAAGACTTTGCAACGTAAACTTTCCCTGTCTCAAAGGGGTTTTAAAATTCAATTTGCATGCAACAAAAAAGTTGCATGGTGTAAATATGGAATTTGTATATTATGGCGTTTTCTTTTCTTAAGGTACGGTCACATCTGACAAACATTTGCCGAAAAAAACGTAACCAACAGAGAAGCTAAATTTTCATTTTCTTTAATTCCAATATTTTTTTAAATATGGCTTCGCATTTATTAAAAATAATATAAAAAAGCATTTTGCAGCATAATTGACTTCATTTTGTGATATAAAAACCAAGTTAAATCACACTAATCCTGAGCAAAAGTAGTGGCTACGTTTTTTTTGGGCAAATGTTTGCCAAGTGTGACCGTACCTTAAAAAGAAAGCACAACATTTTTTTTTTTAAATAGTGAGTTTATTAGAAGTTATTGTATTTTTTGATAACAAAGGAAATGATATGTTACATTTTTTTAGAAAAGAAAACGGTATTAGTTTTTATTTTGTTAATCTTTATTATTATTTACATGGAATTCAGTTTCTTCGCTGTCAAAATTTTTTCGAAGAACTTCAACTGAATTGTGTAAAATTTGTGGTAAAAACGGCATTAATGCAAAATTCGCTTAAGTCAATTTAAGCGATAATTCCTTATATTTAAAATCGGGTATTTGGTTTTTTCTTTTGCCAAAAATTTGAGTCTGTTGCGCTGATGCACTCGTAGCACTTCAAGTTAATGATCTTAAAGATTGACAAAGACATATTATTTATTTATTTAAAAACAAAATACATATGTACATATTTTTTATAAAACTGTTTTTGGTTTAAATTTCCTTTCAAAAAAACAAAAAAAAAGTTTAGCTAAAATGATAAATGTCTACAATTAATAAATGAAATATATATGTATATAAATATTTTCGTATTGTTTTGAGCAATCTTTTCATTTAACGTTTGCAAACTTTTGGAAACAACAAATTAAGCAAAAAAAAATACTTCATTGATCATGATTATGACGATGATAAAACGAATCATACAAAATCAAACAATATTTGAACTCTAACACTGACTGAGGCCCACCTATGAAGCCGACCGCAGGAGAAAATAACACAGCAACAATAACAAAAAAAATTAAAAAATACTCTTAAACTAAATTTCTGAATACAAAGACAAAAAACAACAAGAAAACGGTTACAATGGGTTAATGAAACAATGCCAATTGATTACATTGATCGATGATTTCAATCGATTATTGTCCAGCAACTCAACATTCAGTCATCAATACTGAGAAATATAAAAAAACAAAAAATTAAACAAAAATTCAGAGCAGCATCATCATTATCATCATTCATGAGATGATGAACAGCATGATCATGATCAGTCAGTCAACCAACTATGCTCACAAGTTAACACAATCTATAACATGGGCTTTAGAGGAACCCCAACAAGCACTCCCACATGTATTAACTTCCATCATAAAGAATTTGAAATATATGATCATCATTTTTTTTCGGACGTTTTGTTTCCTCTGCTCAAAAAGTTACTACTTTTATTCATTGCGGCGCACATTCCTACACAGTTTGATTTTCAATTATTGAAATTTAACAAATTGTATACAATTGATTAAAATTCACCTTCAAACAGCACAACGGCCAACAGAAATCACAAGTGTGAGCAGCCACAACGTTCTCATAGCAGACAATAATGAATGTTACTTACAGCTCCTTAACCCACAACTATTTCAGTCAGTTTAATTTGTTTATTTTCTTTATTCTCGTATATAGAAATCTGTTGTGAATCTGGTTGTGAATGTCACTTTATAGAGTACATAAAGTATTTTAGGGTTTTATGTTGTGGCATTTTTAGTTTGTGATTTGCAAGTGATCGTATTGATTAACCCCTGGCTGAAAACATTTAATGTGTAATAACGATTTGTAGCAACAAACGTTTAAACAAATCTTCATTTCAATCCATTATCATAAGCCAAACATCTCCCACCAACTTCACAAAACAACACGAAACAAACAGGCTAACAAAACCATATGAAAAAGAAGTAAAAGAAATGTGCAGCATCGTGTACACCGTACATCTGAGTTTGAAGTATACATATATTAGAACAAATATTTGTTCCAATTATCCTGATGGGAAATGATTACCTTCGTTTTTTAATCTTTTGAAAAAAACTATTTTACTAATTTTTGGCTTTTTCGGTTTCTTTTTCGATTTATTTCCACTTTATTCCAGAACAAGTTTTCTCAATATTTTGCCGCTTTTGGCTGTTTAAGGCGATTAAGCTAAATTTTCCCCAGTTCAAGTGTTTCCAATTTGAATCAACTTTGGCGGCATTTTTGGATTCTCACTACTTTTTTCGTGAATTTAAAAAATTTTCTACAAATTTAGATTTTATGATGAAACAGAACAGGACAATAACGTAGAATGAAAATCACTCGGAGGGAAGCAAAGCTCACAATAAAAACGACAGCCATTGTTGTAGCAAGTATTAAAAATTATCGCAGATGCCCAGATGAAAACACAAGATTTTTATGATTAAAATATAAGAAAAGATTTATATTTAATGCTTCTGTAATGACGATCAAAATTCAAGAGAGATAACCAAAACGGAAATGCAATGAAACTTCAGATAATTGTCAATTATAAGTTCGAATTAATATTACCATATTTATGTATATTGATTTCAGAGAACGTTATTTTCAACAGCCGTGACGACAATATATATTATATCCTGTAGTTCCCAGAAGGAACATAGAGCCACAACAAAGTTCTTCCAATCTGCTCTTTCATTTGCAGTATGTTTTATTTCTCTCCTTCTGCGTCCTGAAATTCTTATTTCGTTATCCAGCAGTCTCCTCTAATTATTAGCAGGCCTCCCAATACGTCGTTGACTTGGGGGATTCCAGTCGATGGCCATTCTGCTGATGTCGTCGGGTGGCTTTCTAAGCGTATGACCAATCCAGCACCACTTACGTCTTCGTATCTCCAATTGGATGGATATTTGGTGGGTGGCATTCCAAAGATTGATCTTACTTATTTTCTCAGTATGATTCTACGGAGATATCTGTTTACGAATACTTGGATGCTACTGATGTGTTTTGGTGCAGTATTCCAATATTCACTGCCATACAGCAATATAGACTTCACGATGGAATTATATGTAGGAATGGAATTATTGGTAGATAGCTGGATGAATCGTAAAGGACTTAGCATAACAAACGATCGTCTTGCCTTGTCTAATCTGGATTTCACATCCTGAGATGAGCCGCCGGTGTTTGTAATAATGCAGCCCAAATAACAAAAAGAAGTTACATCTTCAACAGGTTGGTGCCGTAAAAGGATTGTCTGAATAGTTGATGCATTTATGCGCAATGCTTCGGTCTTTTTGAGGGTAATTTTGTAGTCCCACTCTTGCGGACACTTTCCTCTCTTGTTCGGAATTTGTCTTTCGTGTCAGCGTATCTGTGAGCAAAAAGGGAAATATCGTCTGCGTAATCGAGGTATTCCAAATATCCCTGCAGTCCCCAGCTTACGCTTCTGTTGGTACCTGTTGCATCCGTCATAATGATGTCAAGAACGATATTAAATTTAACAAATTTCTTCTTCATTTTATTGAATTATTACGTTTTCCTTTTGTTGCTGTTTTTCGTTGCACAAATCTTGAGGTTTTGTTTAACAAACTACTGAAATTTCATTTGGTTTTTTTCACTTGTTTGTGAGAGTAAATTGCAAAATAACAGCGTACAGGACAATACGTTCACAAAATAATAGAAATTCTACTTTAAAAAACTGCTCTAGATGCATTTAAAATGTCAATTTGTAAAGAAAATTACGTTACCGTCAGTCGTTTCTTTTTCATCATTTCATGTATTAATTTTTATTTTTACAAGAAACCTAAAAGCCTCAAACGCCATGACGAACTTAATTATTATTTACTCCGCTCCTACCAGCTGTGTTGAAGGGTACACGAGTAGAAACACAAACAAAAAATATATGTATATCGAAAAGTCGATCAGCTAGTCTGACCAAACCATTCAAATCTTTTCATCTATTCATTCAGGAAATTCAATACAAGAGAAAAAAAAAGCTCTTTGCAACAAAATCCGAGGTATTGGTTTCTTGGCTCGCTGGCTGGCTGCTTAAGATTTTTGTTGAAATTCCGCGTATTAAACATCATTAATCATACAGCGTGTGTGCCATTTGTGTTGTGTGTGAAACAAAACTCATGTGTTGAATATTTTAAAAACACACACTCCCATACACACACGCACGCACACACACACACATATAACAATTATATACACTCCCGCCTAATGTCCGTCTGCAGATCTGTCTTTATTGTCTTCAATAATAAACTCTTAAACTTCAAATAAAAGCCATCAACACTGAAACTTCATGGACTTTTTTGTAAAGGTTTTTTTTTGTTTTTGTTCTTCTTTGTATTAAAATTACTGACAAAACATCATATTTCATGGCTTAAATTTGTTTACATGCGTAGTCAAGTCAGTCAGTCATTCATTCAGCCATTCAGATGCTGATCTTTTATTCATTTTATCAATTAGAAAGATAATAAAAAAAAACTTCAACAAAAAATATAAACTATCGATTTATTTAAAATTTTACTACATGATGAAATAATTTATGCATAAATTAAAAGTTTTTTAGTTTTTTTGTTATTTTTTTGTTATAAATTTTGTTTTAATTCATAAAAACTTGAAACAAACCCAAAAAGTTACGCTGGGATTTCATTAGGGTAACGTTTATACGAAAAGGCTCTTGGGATTTTTTTCGCCATTTCAACATCGAGATTGTTTTTTTTTATAAATAAAAAAATTTCTTTCCAATAAAAAAATATTTCTGCCAAAATTTAAAATTAATGAATTGGCAACTAAAACAGCAAAGAGCTTTACAAAAGAAAACCTTCAATGTCCTTGTCAGAAATATATCCTGTTAACGTAGTGATGTTTCTCAAAGGAACGATATTACATATTTGCAAGATTATAAACCGATAAAAATGTCTTATAGTCTTAAACTCCAATAAAAGAAAGGAAATTTCGTTAATCTAATGATTTCCTATCAAACAGTAAGTAAAATTAAATTTTTCGAAAATTTCATATCATAAATAATACCTAAAGTACTGACTTACAACTGCTACAAAATATTTAAGATCGATGCCTTTAATATATTTATACAAAATCTTTTTGAAGTATTATGTTGTCATTGTAAAAAAAAAATGTATTATTTGCAGAAAACTTTGGTTGTCGATTAATTTTCGGCAAACGATATTAGTTCTCGATCGGTTTTCAGCAGGTAAATTGTTTATAAAATTAATTCACATTAATCAATTCATAAATTTTCTTTCCAAATCGAAAACTAATATTTTACAGACATTTATTTTTAGCGAAGAATATTTATCTTCTGAAGTTTGAGTTATCGATAAATTCCTAAAATTAAATTTTAGTATCAAATTAATTGCTTGTGAAATGTTTTTGCCATCGACAGTTGACAGATTTTCTTTTTAAAAGTTAAGTTATCGATAAAATTTTTATAAAACCAATTCATGCTATCAAATCTCAATACAGTCGTTAACTATTCGTTAAATATTCCACACAAAATTGTTGTTTATTAACAGCCAAAAATATTTATCTGCTGTCTTAAATAAATAAAATTACTCAAATAAACTTATACTATATTTTAATTGTCTGTGCAAAATTTTAGTTATTGATTAATTTTGTGTAATAAATATTCACTATCGTTAATTAAGAAATTTTTTATTTATTAAGAGCGAAGAATATTTATGTTCTTTATTATTTACATAATTGTGTCTTCTTATCTAAAAAAAAGTGAAAATTGTTTGCCCTTTTCATTAAAAAATTAGCAATATCATGTTTTTTCGAAATAGTAGCGGTATTCAGTGTTTCATGCGAATGGTCTTGCATAAGTGCAAATGCAAAATATCTTAGCTTTTCTTTGCAATCCAACAACAAAATAATAGAATTTGCATTTGCCAGGTTATTGCAACTTAGCAACACTGAAAATGGTATAGCTTTTTTTGTGCTATGTGCATTGCATTGTCATCACTCACTTTTAAAGCTGTCATTTGTAAAGAACAAAATTTATTTACTAAAAAATTTTAAAAGCAATGGAATCAACTGATGCAATAAAACAAACAAAAAGAGAAAAATCAAATAAAAAGTAGACCACAAGTGAAAATTCTTTAATTTTAAATTATTTGGAAGACTGTACGGTGAATTTAAAAAAGTTTTATTTGTTGATGGTGAACATGATCCGATGGTGATAAGGGAAAGAAGAAAGAGGGTGAGTACACACTTTGCTGTACTCGCAAAGTTGCTTTCTTCTTCGTTTTTCGTTTACACATATTTGTATTTCGTTGCATGTATATTGGGTTTGCATGTTCATCCAACAAACGAAATCAAAATTTTTCAAAGTAAACTTTGCGTTTGTAGAAGCAAAACAAAGTTTGAAAGAAAATTGGAAAGATTTTGTTAAAGTAAACTTTGCAATGTTATTTAAAAATAGCGCTCACTATCAATGACAAAATAGTTGCACTTGCAAGGAGTTGCAATGCAAAACGCACTAAACAGTGAATGTCGCTAGTGAGTCTATCAAAAATTATTGTATCATCACTTACGAGGCAAAATTTTTGTCTTAAGAAAACTTTGCACAGCAATTTTTTGTTAAAAAAAAGCTGAACAAATGATAAAATTTTTTTAGAAAAGAAAACGGCATAATTAAGCGATAAATTCTACATAGAAATTTTACATATTAACGAATTGTTTGTAACACATTTTTAGTTTTCGATAAATTTTCTGTAGAAAATATGAAATATCGAAAGATTTGAAATTTTTTAACACAGAACACAAACAAAGCCGTACATTTTGTGTTGAAATCGATAATACTTTAGAGAAATGCTTAATTTTTCATTAGTGAAGAATATTTATGTCCTGAAGTATTTAAGTTATCAATCATTTTTTCAAATTAAATTTTGGTTATCAATTTTAGGCGTCAGTAGAAAATTTTAATTTTTGATAATTTTTTTTTGTAGTAAATATTAATTATTGTTAGATTTTCTCTCGAACATGTTTGTTATCAATGCATTTTTATCAAACAATTTCAAGTTATCAAAGCCAAAAAATGCTGTTAAGATCGAAAACTTTAATATTATAAAGAAAGTTTATGAAATTATCGATAACTTCTCGAAATAATACAATAATTATCGACCAATTTTGTACGAAAAATGTAAGTTAAATATTTTATTTTTTTCCACCTATTATTGCATAGAACTAATTATCGATAGAATTTTTATTAAAGAAATTCCAATTACCAAAATTTGCTGTAAAACCAACTAATAATACCTTCCACAATACAAATAACTCTTGTATCCTTTTACGGGTGATAATTTGCATAAATACAAATTTGAAATCACGTTAAACCGAGCCACCTAAAAAGTGGCGGATACATGGAAACACACATGAACACTGATGATAAGAGTGTAGCGGCTACCGCAAAACAACGTTGTTTCTGTTCTGCCGTGTAAGTTGAAACTAATAATTGATGTTAAAAATTTTCCCTTGTTCCTTTGGAATATTGTCTTATGTCCAATTCTTTCTGACTAAAAAATTTACGAACTTTAGCCAAAATAATAACTTTGGATTAAAAACCACAAAATTTTTAGCTTTCGTTTAAAATCGATAGCTTTAACATTTTATAGAAAGCTTTCAAGTTTTTGCTATGAAATAAATAAATTATAGTAATAATAATTATCGATGTGTTTGATCAATCTTGATTATTTGAAAATGGTAAGTAGAAAGTTATCGATAAATTATTATTACTACATTTTAGCTGTTTATGAAAGTTTTCGAGCGATTTTCTGCTGAAGGTTTATAAAAATAAATCAAGTTTTTCAGAGCGTAAAAGCTCTCTGTTGAAATCGATAGCTTCAATTATCTAGAGAAAGTTATTATTGAATATTGGTAATATTTATGATTCGGAGCATATGTTTTTTTTTTTCTAAAAACTAATTCATTGAAAAAAATTTTATATAACAACAGTATAAGCTTTCGACTAAAGTTATCGAGAACATTAATATCCTATAAAAACTACATAATGTTTCCTATACAGTTTTTTAACTCAAAGTCGTGCATCTGATAAATTTTATATAATAAAAAATTAATTATTTAAAAATGTTCAATACAAAGTTATCAATGCATTTTCAATACTTCACTCCTGTTGTCCATGAATATCAAATGAAAATTTCCAATACAAGCTATAAATTCATTTAATGAAGGGGCATACTGATGGGGATCTACTTACATGCATGCGTCCATTTTAATTGAACAGCATGCAGTATATTGGCAGGAATCGAACTCGCAAACTTTAGACTGGTCATCTAGCGCACTAACAACAATTATTCTATTGAGACAAAGTTATCGATAAACTTAATTTAAAATCAAAGTACTCTACACATTGTAAAATCTTTAAAATATATGTTCCCAAAAGGAAAATAACTTCCAGAAACGTAATCATCTACAACTATTGAGAGGAGTTAGTCTTACAACGAGTTGGGGGAACAAGACTTTTTAACGCCACCCTTTGTAACCGTGCCTGCTTCCAGCACTACCAAGATTTTCTAACCCCAGGTTCTAATATAAATAAAATGTTAAATTGTTAAACAAAGAATACAATGTGCAACAAAAACTTTCCTCTTTCAATAATTTGTTCACAACTTTTAAAACCCCAACAAGAAGAGGAAAAAGAAATAACAAAGAAACAAACAAAAACCTACACTCCTCCACAAACAGAAGATGCACAAAAAATATAAATAAAAAAGGAGGTTTTAAACACCACAATCCCGTGCCCCTTCACCATGCCACCATTCCAATTCGCAAGCTCAACTACAACAAGTCCTCTTAAGCGAGTCAGTATTTAAGTCAGCAAGAAGAGGGTGTTGTTGATGGTTGTACACTTTAAGAAAGCGTGTTGATCAAATTCCAGGCATTTATGGATGGATGCAGTGTGATTACAGGTACTATATAGAGACTCCATACTACTTGTTGTTTTAGTTTTGTGGCTCTTTTTATTTTATTTTTTATTTTATTACAAACATTCATACATTAACAACACAAAGACGGACGGACTAAGAAAATGTTACTCCGTGGGAAATGGCGTGTGCCCTCGAGCGTGTGCCGACCAATTTGACTTTTTTGTAGCAAAAAAAAAATTGAGTATAAAATATATTTTTTCAAAAAGGATTATTTCTCAAAATAAAATAAAAGCAACTAAATAAACTAAACTTAAACAAAAACTATGTAAACTACAAGCCTTTTTAAACTGCAACAATAGCAACAACAACAGCCAGGGAAAAATCTTAAAACTTTATATATAAAATTCTACATAATCTTGAATGTAGTACGTGGACGGATGGATGGATGGATGGATACTTGTATTGTGCTGCAACGAACAACGTTGTTGTTTCGTATTTGCCATGATGGTAATAATTCACAACAAAAACAACACCAAACACAAAATATTATTGTAGACACACTCGAGAGCTCATGGGAACCACTTTTTTCGGTTGTGATTTTCGAATACATATATTTTATTTTTCTTTCCTTCATTTTTGTTTTTTGTTTTTCTGTTAAACACATGTAGCATAAATGGTCAACTTGTAGAAAAGCAAAAAAAATAAAATAAATTAAAAAAAAATACTAACTTAAACGCAACAAAAAGTTAAGCAACAATAATTTCACTCGCCTTAATAAAAGAAGCTGCAGATGTAAACTTTTATTATGTGATCAACTAAGCAGCAACAAAGGAAAAATAAAAATAATAATAACGATAATGATCGGAAAATACTCAGAGAAAATGTAGTCATTTCCATAAGGCTTCTATAAATGGAAAAGGGAGAGGAAAAAAGAAGTTTAAAGGACAAATCATGGGGCTTCCTTTTGAAAAGAAAAGTGAAACTGAAACCCTTTGGACGCTTGCAGAATCCTACGGTTCCAAGGCTCTAAACGATAAATTGTGAAGGCAAAGGGGTTTGATATGTTTCCAGACCAATAAACTGAAGGTCTAGCAGTCCGAGTGAATTACAAAAGGAGCACACGGAATTAATGAGAGCTACGCCAAATACAATTACCCAACGAGTGAAATCCTTGCGACAATGATTCACGAGGAAGGCAGGAAAAAGTGGCTGGTGGACTGAGAAACAAAGTAATGTTGCAAGGCAATCTCAAGAAGAACAAATACTACGGAATTACCCAGCGGAATATTTATGATTCAGAGGCCATGTTGTCTACATACGTACTATTCCTGAACGGGCTCATTATGAAACTTGACCAGAAATATCTATACACTCAGCCATGTCACAGAAAACGAAAAACCAGAAACAAAATTCTTCGGAATCCAACCCATTTTAATTTTCAAAGAATATTTAGCAAAAGTTTTTTTCTATTTGATTGCTGGCATTAAAATGTATAAGATGAATATAATTTCAGATGTGACAAATAAATATTTGCTCACAAGCTTGGAATGTTATTAAAAAGCTTTAAAAGAGAGCTTTGTATGTAAAAAAAATCTGAAGTGGCTGCTTAAGGTATAAATATTCTTATGGTGGAAAACAAAAATTGGAATCATAAACCGAAAAAATAATTTAAATTGTTTTTTCCATTAAGTAATTTGTAAATTTGATTAAAGTTTTAATTAATCAAAGAAAGCCTATAAAACAAAAACACAAAGAGACAAAAATTTTCTTTAATTTGTTTGGGTGTGTTTGGACTTTTAATGTGCTTTTTATGTATTTTAATTTTTGTTTTGATGTTTATATTTACGTCGTGTAATTGTATTGATATGTTTTTGGGAAAATTTTCGGTGTCCAGTCAACATGAAGAAGTCTATAAACGACTCAGCTTAATCGTTTCGGCAGAAACAAAGCGATAATATCGCTACGAAGTAAAACATTAATTTCAAATTGGAAATTTTTCATATCCACTATACGTCTTTCGAATAATATACCACCAGATATTAGGGGAATTAGCAACATCTTACTGTTTAAAAATCGATATCAAAATCTAATTTGTTTTAAGTTTTCCATAAACATACACATTTTTAAATATTTCAAAAATATCTTTGAAGGTCTAATCAACAGTTAAATGTGCGTACAGTGAAATTTACCTCGCAAAAAAATCATATTTTATGAATTTTTAATTATGGCAATTAGTGTTTATAACGATACCAATTAAATATTTTATTGTTTAATAAAATGTGATTTTTTTAATTTAAAATTATATATTTTCCTAACTCATTTAATTAAAAATCAAAACTTAGTTAAATACTTAAGCCCGTATTCATAAAAAATAATTTGTATTTGAAATGTATTTTAAGTCATATTTTTCATACAAATTTTCCTTAACATACATTTCAAACCTAAATAATTTTTTTATGAATACGTCCGTTAGTTATTACAATTAAATGATCAGCTGGAAGTCTAAAAATATTTCTATTAATTTTTTAATTATTATCATTAATATTTAATTAAAAATTAATTCAATGAATTCATGTACAATTATTAAATTGATTGTATCAATTTGTTTGCTGGAGAAAATTTTAAAAATTCCTTTAATTGATATCACAATTTGTTTAATTGAAATTTTATTTTAATTTTGTGGAATGTTCAACGTGATTGACTGTAAAAATATATATAAAAAAAATTATGTTAAAAAAATTAAATCCGAAAATATTTAAAAACTCAATTATTTAGAGATTCTCATAGAAAGCACCAGTCGAGTATTTATAATTTTTTTTTAACTTTCTAAACTAAATAAGACTCAAAGCAGCGCATATCTACCATTAACTACAACTTTGAAGATCCCATTTCTCGTTAAGAATACTTTGTAGTGTAAAAATTTGAAATATCCAGCCTTATTCCAGTTGACAACATCGACGTCTTGTCAATACAATAAAAAAATTGGCGCTTGTCTACGCGTTGTCGAAAACAACTGACTACTATTGACAAACTAGATTATTTTCTATACCTTAGAGAGAGAGAGAGAGAGTTAGAGAGAGAAATAGCACAAAACTGTTCTCTATAGCTAATAGACAAGCCCCAAATTTGTTGGTATTGTATTGACGTGATGTCGATATTGGCAACTGGAATAATCCGGAAACATCAAAATATGTTGTTTCTTCGCTTCACAAATAATACCTGATATGAAGTTCGGCCTAATGTCTACGCCGGAGACACCACTTGCTAATGCAAATAACTACATACTTGATTTTACTGATGATACAACTCAAACTAAACAAAGACTTTTAATACTGCCCTCCCATTTCAATTTTTTTGCATAAATTTAATTATAAAAATAAAACGAAAAATATAAGCTTTTCAAAGTAGCAAATTATGGGAAAATAAAAGAAAAAAAGTCATATTAATAAATATTCTAGAAATCCATTTAAAGCACACGAAAAATATGACAGAAAGTCCAAAAATGAGACAGTAAAACTGCCGAAATTAACAAAAAAAAAACAAAATGAAAATAATAAAATTAAATAAAGACAGACGGACAGACAAATGGTGGCGGCATAGTGGTCAAATTCAGTCTGAATAATGTTGGTGCTGCTGCTGTGGCTGCTTCTTATGATGATGTGGCTGCTTCAGATGCCAATGCCAAAAGAGTAGGTGGAACATAAACATTTTTTGGTTACTAACTGCTTTGCTTGTGCCTGCTTCATTGCCACAGTCACAGCCACAGCCACATCCACAGCCATTGCAGTTGTTTAAAAATGTTTATCGAGTTAATATCAAAATTGTAACTCAACATCATGCTCATCTGTGGGCTCATCATCCTCATCATCATTTTTATTCCCATCATATTGAAAATAAAAGACTTGAAAAGCTGGAATATGTATGTTGATGGTTTGCTGCTTCGGTTAGTTAGTTGGCTGGTAAGCAAAGTAGTTAAGCCTAAATTGTAAAATCTAAAAACAGCCACGAAGTAAACAAAATCTATACAGAAAAAAAAGAAAACATGTTGCTTGTTCTAAAAGCACCGGCTGCAAAAAGAAAACAGAAACAGAAATCTAATAAGTTGACCGAAACGATGAACCATTTGGTCATAACGTTACCATTATTATGCACTCACTCATCTATCCACACACCACCAAAAACATTCACATTCACTTCAACTTCTTACAGCCATCCAGCCAGCCAGCCAGTCACTGACCAAAAGAATAAAATTTTTGCCAAGTGAACAACATCAGCATAAAAACATTATGCCGCTGGCCATTTTTGTCGCAACTTGTACGCGGGGGTATTGTACATTTATTATTTATTTTTTTTTATTTTCATGTTTTATCTGTTCCAAACCATGAGAACATTCCTTGGCGCTAATGGCAGACAGACACACAAATAAATTCTTTTTTCGTATAAAAAATATTCCAAAAAAACAGCATAAACTTAAAAAAATATTTTTTAAATTCAAGTTACGAGTACTTTGAATTAACAAATACTGCGAAAATTCATAATAGTTTTTTTGTAATAAACATTTAATAAATTGAAAAAAAATTAATTAATTGAAACTAAATTATGGCGGTGAACTAAATAAAACGAAAATTTTGTCTCGAAAAATTGTAAACAACTATTTCTTTGGTTGTGTAAAAAAAGTAGAAGGAGTTACCAAAATTTACGGAAGAGTTAAATTACGCTCCTTCGAAGCGATAAAGTTTGCCAACGCAAGAAAAAAAAACAGATTGACAGCTGGCAGTTGACGTTTTTGAAGAGTGATGAATCAGACATTTTGAGAAGTTCTCATGAAATATCTGCAAGTGCAGAATAGTCAGTCTAATGATGAATGAATATTGCAGACAAAAAATCTACAACAGTTTGGATGTATACGTTCGTAAATGCACTAAATATGTGCAACCTGCTTGCAAACTATTGCAAGAGAAAATCAAATGTTAATGTAGCTGCATAAATGTGCAACAGCACTGTCAACTGTTTGCATAAGAGAACTTTTGAGGGACAAATGTCCTTCCAAGAGGTGCTTTTGAAGCGCTAAACTTTTATTACTGTGCACCTAAATTTACGAATGCATCCCTTGTCTTATGACAAAATGCCACTTTGTCATTATATATAATAGAAATCATCGGAAAAAGCCTACGCTGTTTTCAAATAAAAATCAATAAAATATACTTTCTCCGTGATTTTTGATTCTAAAAATTTGCCATATTTGTGGTGTCGAAATTTCCCCATATTCCACATTCCATTGTTTGTCGCATTAAGACAACAGCTGTTATTTAAAATAAAAAGGTGCTCGTTTCTATTCACAAAGTCTTTGTGCATGTCTGTCTGTCTGCACAGTAAAAAAAATAGCAAAACTCCCCAAAGTTTTAAAAAATTATGAAGAAAGTAAACATTGTATCACAATTTATTTAGCAGAAACTTAAACGGAAATAACAGGTAAGTGTTAAAAGCGCTTATGCCGAATCTAGTATTCCGTCCAACAATTTTTATCTTTTATTTTATGAGTGCAATTAGACAAAATAATTTTTTTATTTTTAGTTTTGTTGTTTAAGCTTTTTTCTTTTTTTAAATAAAAGAAAAAATAATAATAATAATAATGACATCTTAAAATAATGAAGAGTTTGATACATTAAACGAGGATGGTCTCAGAAAGCATCTGACTCAGAAAGGCAGACGCAAAACAGCTTGATAAAAATCAGTTTAGTTTGCAACACAGTCGCATTTTATTAGTTTGTTGCATTTATTTATTCATAAGCTTAAAAATTCATTCCCTATCTATCTCTCTCTGTCTCCTTCACTCTTTGTAATAAAATTCTTTAGTCCCGCTTCCCACACACATCTAGTTTAGCTGCTCAGGTTTTGTTCACTATTCTTTTGAAGTTGCCTTAATGTTCACACAGAGAAATCTGTTTCAACTAACTATCAACCTGCATAAACTTCGTATAATATTACGAAGGAAAATTAAAAAAGGTAAAAATTTACTGGTACGGTCAAGTCTGTATCCCTCTCCATTCTCTTTCCCAAAAACTCTAGACTTCACGATTCGAACTTGACGTGTGTAGTAGTGAAAACCCAAGCCACTTTCTAAATGGAAAATTCGCTTATTAATTGTATAAAATATGTTACGCCATGTCTTCTGGGGAAAAAGAGTAATCCGATTATTTTAGAACTTAATCGGCTACAGGATTAGCCGACAAAAGTTATAAGTTATCACACAATCTCTGAAAAAACAGAGCAGCGGATGTGCATATAAGTATGTAAAGAAATAGGCTTCGGGCTACCCGAAGGCCAAATCGGAAAGAAGCTTAAATCCTGCTGGGTCCGAGCATGCAGTGAACTATCACAGTGATACTACGGTAAATTGTGACGCCAGGTATGACCTGTCTTTACAGTGGGCGTTTAAAGCTAACGCTCCTCAGCATATTGGCAAGGTCTTTTGGGAATGGAACTTATCGGCGAACTACGCTGGATGATTCAGTAACCGGTTCACGTTATGGCTGTTCTTAAAACCAACATCTCTGACAGGGAATATTGTGTCATCAAGGGCTGAAAATAACTAATATTCCATTGTTGCATGGGATTCAAGAAGCGAAATTCTTTCAGTGTGAGAAAACTTTTCTCTTATAAATTTTTCTTTGGAACTAGAATATTTTTTTTTCAAGTGATTTTTCCAAACACCTGAAATTTTTTTTAGATTTTGGGGTAACTTTCATCGTGTGATTGGATTTGAAGTTATACGGCTTTTGGAAACGTTTTTCTTTTTATAGTTTTAAAAAATTTCAAACGATTTCTTAAACCTGGACCATTGCTGCGTTTCCATTGCTAATTCTTAATTTTCGATGTTTATCGTCTTTAACAATTTTCTTATTAAGTTTTATTGACACTGTTTAATTTTTTTTATCGTTTTTTAGGGTCTTGTCGGTATTTGGATTAAAGTCAATTAACCCTTTCTTTGTTTCTTGGAATCGCTCAATTATTTCTGAATAAAAATTTCTTAAACGTTAGCCTAATGCCATTCTTACTATTCCAATTATTATTTTGCACCATAAAAAAATAATTTTTTTTTATTTGGTTAAAGTTCATAACTTTTTTCAAGTCAAAAAGAATAGAAAGAAAATATTTCTGATATTCTTAAGGTGCGGTCACATCTAAAAAACATTTGCCCAAAAAAACGTAATGTAACTTGGTTTTTATATCACAAAATGAAGCCAATTACGCCGCAAAATGCTATTTTTATATTATTCTTAATAAATGCGAACTCATATCTAAAAAAAAATATTGGAATTAAAGAAAATGCAAATTTTGCTTGTCTGTTGGTTACGGCTTTTTTTGAGCAAATGTTTGTTAGATGTGACCGTACCTTTACTTAAAAAAAACATTACGAACTTTAGCCAAATAATAATCCCTTTGGATTTGGACAATCACTAATAACCAATTTAGTTCGAAAAATAATCACATTAAATAATACTTTTTATGTTTAATCTTTCTAAAAATTCAAATCTATGAGGAAATATCTATCTATGTAACTAATAGGCAAACACGTTTTTTATATCACTTTTATGCTCACATTATACAGCCGATTTTGGCCAAGCTTATATCACTTTGAAGATATTTATTCACAAATGAGCACAATCTATATTTTGTTAAAATCGCTTGAGTATTTTGGGAGCTTTAAGCGTTTAAAGTTGCTACTAATTCATGCACACTTATAGCACTTGCACGTATCAGCCTCAAGTTGAAAAATAAACAAAGCATGCATGCGTGTTTGTCCAAATTGCTTTACCAAAGAAATGATACGTTTTAAGTTGTTTATTTTGAATGTTTTTTTGTATTTTATCGTATATACTCATGTAAATGGCCGATGGCGCCGGCCATAGAAAATACTAGTTATTATTATTTTTATTTGGCTCTCATAAAAGTATACTGATCTTATATTTATTAATACGAGCAATCTAATATAAAAAAGCTTTTTTAAATCTACTTTGAAATTTCAAATTGGTTTGATTCCGAAGAAATTTCGTTTTTGGGGTGACACGGCTGATAAATTACTCTGGATTAGAAATTTCGTTTTTAATCATTTAATTGGGAGCTCGATTCGTAGAATGAAACGTTTCTAAACGTTTCAAATTTGTACAAAAAATATTTGCGATTTTTCCATACAAATTTCAAACGTTTCGAAACGTCTCATTTTAAAAAATAAGGCCTTTGCACACAGAAAAATACACAATGTAAAGCCAGCGAAAACAAGGTTGATTTAAAATTTTTCTTTAATGATTTTGCTTCAAAGTCGTTTCGTGTTAAATCAACATGACTTTACGATAACTTGCCAACAACAGCAGCACATGTCTATGTAAGAAGATTGAATAAAAATGTACCCAGATTAAAATAATATGACGAATCCTGTTGAATCAAAATTATTTCAGTTTGAAACGACATAAATTACATATTGAATGAATTGTTTTCAGCATAAAGTTCATTTAATATGTAAGTAATTATAATGTTGAGTTAATACGATTCAATGATTGATCTCACACGAAATTCTTTTAAAATTTAACCGATACTCATTTTAAAGTAACGCTAAATGTTTTTTGCTTCGAAATGCTGATGCCCTTAATTAAATAACTCATATAAAATTTAGTAAAAACGATTTCTATTATATATTTACTTCTTAAATATTTTTATATACATACATTTGCTGCTGACGCCAAATCATCAGTCGATCTTAAACCATATTTTTGAAAAGTTTCAACCCCCTTATCTTATACGAAAACTTTTAAAAACTAATGAGAATTTCTTATGCTTTTGTAATTTTTGAAATTCTCATTGAAATTTGTAGAATACTTGTTAGCAATGTTGATTTAAAATGTAGAAATGTTGTCTTTATACTACTCAATGTTAATTTTATCAAATCCAAACTTAATTTAACGTAATAATTTTTTTATTTTCAACATTGCACAATGTTATTTTAACTACGAAAAATGTTCAATCTACTATTTGTTAGCTCAAATTTAAAGTTTTAAACATTGAATCAATATGAATATATGTTAGCGTCCTACAAAGTCAATATTTTTGCAAAAAATTACATGACATGAAATCAACAATGTTTAATTTTGGTTTTACATTAATGTTTTTTTCGGTGTGTAATTTATGAATACTTTGAAATTTATTGACAGCAAAAAGGCGACTTGCTACACTTTCACAACAGACGGTTCATGTGCATAAGTGTTAAGAAATATTGTTGTTGTTGGTCATAATTCAGCGAAATTTCAAAGTATGTATTTGCTTTAGTTATCAAAGCTATTTAACGATTTTCATTCCATTTGACACCCATCCTCCCTCCTCAGGTTCTAAATTGCAAGCACCACTCCGCAAACCTTGTCAATCGCTTTATTTGTTCTGCTTTTTTTATTGTTTTCCTTGTTTTTATTATTGTTATGGTAGAAATAATAAAGCACGGGAAAGGAAGAGAAAAACGTTTGTTTTTAACCGCGTATCTCATGTTAACAAAAACAACAAACTTAAATATTTAACAGTGAATAAAACTCAACAAGGGGTGAAGGGGGAAAAATAAAAAATATATATGTATATCTTTTCGAATAGAAATAACAAATAAAATAACTAGTCAATTAAGGTTTGACACATTTATTGAAGAACTACTGTTCAAAAGCATGTACGATACAACTATACAACTAGTTTTGTTGTTGCTGTTGCTGTTGTTATTATTTTGATAATTGTAACGACAAAAACAACAACAACAATTACATACAAGAAACAAACAATGTCTTACGTCAAATGAAATTGTCATAGACACACCTTTAGTGTATGACAAACACATTTCATGGAATAAACAAATGCGAGAGGAAATGTTAAATTTCAAAAGTACTTGATTTTATATGTGTGTTGTTCAGTTGTTCAAGTTGTTCGTTCACGAATGCACTTGAAGACTTTTAAACACAGTTTCTATCAATTAGTTCAAATGAAAGGCTGACACACAAAAAAACGCACAACACTACATTTTACAATTACATACCAATTGATATGTTAACAATAATGAATATATTGAATATTCCAAATGGGCCACCCAGTTTGTTCAATTGTAATTAAAATCAATTCATAGAAATTGCTATTAAATTATTCCAATGAAATTGGACAATTGACAAAAAATAAACGGAAAAAAGAGCACAACAGAACAGCATTCAACAGATTTCAAATAGTTTTTGGCCAAGCCCACCTAACAAGCATGCCAAAGTGGCAAGTGTTGCTTATTTTACCATTTTAACCATTTTATGATTTTAACCAAACATTTGCGATAAATAGGTGTCTGTCTATCTGTCTGTCTGTCTGTCTATCAGTTGCTGGGTCTCCTTCTCTATGATATCTTATTGTCAGTATGCCTGACAGTAAGTAAATGCGACTGAGTATGACTTGTAAATGTGTGCGTGCGCCTGTGCGTTTTGTTATCGAAATCTGATTCTAATTGATGCGAGGAATTTAACTGACTTGTTTATTTGGGCAATTAAGTGTCTCATGTAACAGTAGGTGGTGCTGATGTTGAATAGTTAGTTTTTCCTTTTTTTTGGTGACTAAGGATTGTCCTTCCACCATTTTGGCATTAAATTGTCAGCAGTGGCTTAGCTTACACTCACCTCATGAATTTTATTCAATTGTGTGGCTGGAAGACGGAAAATAAATTTTGGGAAATTTCTTTGAGTGACACCTTTTTTAAAGGAAACGAAAACATATTTGGTAGACGACCTAGCGGTTTGAGGAATTGATAACGTTTTCAATTCAATGGCATTTCAACTCAGACTGTAATTATGTCCTTTAGATCTTGTAAATGCCAAACTTCTGTGGAACTTTTAACAGAAGAAAGAAAAGTTATTTGTTTCATTTTGATTGCAATAAATTTTAGCAGCCTTATAGGGATGTGTGTGTGTGTATGTGTAACCCCAGTAAAAAAGACAGTCCAAGAAGATTTAATTAAATGCAGAATTTTAAATTTGTTATTCGTTTTTAAAGGTATCTAGTTCTTTAAGAAATAAATTTAATTTAGAAATGTTTTTGTTTTTTATTTCAATAATTAATTAATTTTAATATTTTATGGGATAAATATAAGCTTAGCAATAGCTATTATTAATAATATTGTTATAATTTATTTTATTTTTATTATTATTT
The DNA here is from genome assembly GCA_956483585.1 of Gymnocheta viridis. Lineage (NCBI taxonomy): Eukaryota > Metazoa > Arthropoda > Insecta > Diptera > Tachinidae > Gymnocheta > Gymnocheta viridis. The sequence goes on from OY101440.1 coordinate 39,508,636, forward strand.
ATTAACATTTTTAATATTTATTAGTTTTTATTTTAATTTAATAAGTAAAAAAATTATGATAAAATTAGTATATTTATATTTATATAGATAAATTAAGATGTAAAGTTTTTATAAAGAATTCGGCAAAAAATATTCACCTGTTTAACAAAAACATGTCTTTTTGTTTATTCAGAAAGTTTAACCTGCCCACTGATTTCTTAAATGGCCGCAGTATTTTAACTGTGCAAAGGTAGCCTAATCATTAGTTTTTTAATTGAAAACTGGTATGAACGGTTGGACAAAATATTGACTGTTTCATATAAATTTTTATTAGAATTTAATTTTTTAGTTAGAAAGCTAAAATTTATTTAAAAGACGAGAATACCCTATAAATATTTTTATTTAATATTTTTATATTTTTGTAGATTTATTTTACTATAATAATTAATAATATTTTATTGGGATGATATTAAAATTTACAAAACTTTTAATTTTTTAGATCATTAATTTATGAATATTTGATCCATTATTAGTGATTAAAAATTCAAGTTACTTTAGGGATAACAGCGTAATTTTTTTGGAGAGTTCTTATTAATAAAAAAGATTGCGACCTCGATGTTGGATTAAGATATAATTTTAGGTGTAGTTGCTTAAATTTTAAGTCTATTCGACTTTTAAATTCTTACAGGATCTGAGTTCAAACCGGAGTAAGCCAGGTTGGGTTCTATCTTTAAATTATGAAAATATCTCAGTACGAAAGGACCTAATAATTAATAAATTATTATTTTTATATTGAATATAATTAATATAACTATTTTGGCAGACTAGTGCAACAAATTTAGAATTTATTTATGTAATTTTTTACAAATAGTACTTGTTTTTTATAGAGGGTTTATTGTCAATTGTTATAATTTTATTATTAATTATGATATTATTAAATATGATATGGCATTGGAGGCAAAGCATATTCAACCATTTTTTCGAAAAGAAGATTGATTTTGCGATTCATATTTACTGCTATGAAGGCAGTGTTGATCAGTATGTCAAGGCGAATTCACAACAGGTGGCCTCGACGGAACAGGTGACTGAATTTGTTTGTATTTCGGCTGTCAACATTTTTTACATTATTTTGTTTATTTACATACGAGTAAGTGCACGATGTTAAAAGAAAATACTAAAAGGCTAAAAATATTTTTTTATTTTAAATAACATGTTTCTTATAAAATTATAAACTTTTGCATTGTGCTGTATTTGGGCCTTCTCAGATACGGTTCGACCTTTCGCATTCGAAATACTTCCACATTTCCTTAACCATTTTAATATCCACATTTTTATTAGTATTTATACGTATTTGCCGAACTGTTTAAGGTATATATATATTGAAATGCAAATTTATAGCTTGATTTCAAATCTGATAATTTAATATCTTTTTAATTTAAGAAATTATTTTTGGATAAATTCATTATTTTATTAATTCATTTTTTTATTTGAAACAATTTATTCGGCAGACTAGCAGAACGGATCAGTACTGATTTCAGATTTGAACTCAAGCCATAAATTTTAATTTCAATATAATCCACATTTTCGTAAATTTTTTTTTCCGTTTTTTTTTTATTTTCTCATAATTTATTAACCGCATTTTTGACACATCCGTTCGTATTTTTAAGACGTATTCGGATGCGACTTCTTGATGTGAATCTGCCTTGATTTCAATTTTTCATTTATAATTTATCAAAGGACCAAATTCAGCTTTAATTCGTTTCATCTTGTATGACTGTAAGCTGCAGACGATGTTTTCAGGTAAATTTAATTAATTTTACTCGTGGTAAAGAAAATGCATTAAACATACGAGTATTTTTAAATAATATTTTTTATAAAATCTAAACAAAAAAAGTTGGAACAAACTTTCTTCGGAGTAATGTTTTAAGTATATGTGCTTATAAATTGCACTCATAAATGTTTTGATATTTTATTCTAAAGCGCAAAAAAACTGCGACTTCTGTTTGATAAAAGAAAACAAATGTCTTTCGTCTTTATATCACCATATTTTTCAAAATGATTGGTAAACAATTGCATGCTGATTAAACAAATAGCATATTGAAATTATGCTTAAAATTAGAATTGAATTTGTGCAACATATTGCAAATAGTTCGGAAACAAATAGAACACACAGTTGGTAGTATTTATGTCAACGGCATATGGTCACAATTTGGGCACACGTTGCTCAGATAATAAAAATAGAATAATATAAATTTAGTCATCTTAATTCTTGTCGAAGGCAAAAAGTCAAAAACTAATTTATACACATTCTAAAAATGACAGAAAAAAAACAACTGATCTGTTCACCTGCCCTGAAAGAAAAATTTACCTAAAAATGGCCAAACACTCAAGCGTTGTGCTGCCACAAAGAAGTGCAAATAACCTTAAAATCTTGTCTTAATACTCTTTAACAAACGTAAGAGACTGTGCGTGTGTGTGGCACAAACAAACATGTCCCCAGAGGACATGTCAAATGGAAATTGTATTCAGTTTTTTTTTTGCTATCAATTGATTTTATGCGTTCTTAAGGAAATACAAAAAGAAACCAAATGAATCAAATATAACATTTAATGTGACATTGATGTGCATAAATAGCACCTCAGGTTAACAAAACAAAACAAACATACACACACACACTCTCACTCATGTCTTAATATTCATTTTGATGTGCAAAAGAATGGATATGGTTTTAAAAATATTTAAAAAAAATTGCCGGGTAAATATTTTGCCAAATAAAATGAAGAGATGCAGCAGATTTAATTGTTTTGAAAATCAAAAATATCCACAAAACTTATTTGTTGGCCAAATAAAGGCGTAGATTAGAAAAACGACACAGGATGTATTGGTTTCAATTACAGGGCTTTTACTAGAGTCAACAAAAAAAGGAACAAGATACCACCAGAAACTGCATAGAAATGTTTGTAAGTTGTTCCCACAGAGCCATTGCAGGATACAAATATTTCGATTTACAAAAAACTCAATAACAAATACATAACAGCCAGTTTGAGATTTGATGTGTTATTTTAAGGCCTCAAATATTTGGGTGCAATTTAACAAGCACAACTAATGGCAAAGTGACCATTTAATGGACACACAAGATAAGCCTTCTTTGGCCACTATTTTCCATTTCATCAATTTGGAGGTTCATTTTATGGTTCTCAGTCAACTATGGCTTGTCAAACGGTGCGTAGAACTCTCTTTTTTGTTTTTTTTTCATCTCCCTTTCATAACATTAGACGCTCAGCAGTAGAACTTGTAGGATTCTAGGCTGAATTCACAAAAATATAGAAAAGGATCAACACGCCTTGTGGGTAAAAACACACACACACACATACACAGGCTGCTAAAAACAAAGACTGGATTTAAGGCCGAATCAGGGAGAGTATTTTTGACTGTTTCGAAATTAGTTACACCCTGTCCACAATTGTAATCATTGCACAAATCCTCATTGCAACTGGCCAAAATATTTTGTGAAAGTCCCAGCGGGATGGCAACTGGAGAATAATAAAAACCAGAGAGTGAGAGAAATACAGCTAAATTTAATAAATATTTAGATTGATTGTATCCTGTGCACAGCGTTGCCGATTTGTTTATTTTCAACACGAACTTTATTAGCTGCACTTGCAACTAACGAACAATGTAATAATAAAGTCTTTCCATGTAATCTTCGGTCATTTTGAGAAGACCAATGAACGTTGTAAAGTTGCACACATTTTAGGTTTTCGTGACAATGCAACTTAATGATTGGGGAAGTAGACACGATCATTCACGGGCAAAAATTTTTGGATTTTCACGATCAAGCACGTTCACAATACACCCACGACATATGTATACAAAAATTCTCATGACTTCGAGAACGCCCAGAAAAACAAATTGCTGCTGTACTTGGAACTTGAAATTATTTTCTAAAAAAAATAAAGATTTATCTAAATTTTTTTAGGTTGATCACATTTTTCGAACGTAAGTTTATTAGCCCTATTCACTATCTGGTGCAGACGAGATTGTAAATTTGTGCAATTGTAAAAACTTTCCAATTTGTGAATACTTGCAATACTTGTTGCAAAACACAAAATTCACTGCTGATTGATAACAAAGTGAATTATTTCCTCTCAAAGCTTCTTGGAGATAATTAAATATTTTTGTTTTTTCATTGGTCCATTTTTTGAGGGCTTTTTTAATTTTACACATTTTTTGTTTTTTACTTTTTTTTCTTTCTTTCTTATTGTCAACTGACAGCCAGAGAAACAAATCAAGCCAAAATTATTGGCGGTAGCTGAACAGCGCCTTTAAAATTTTCAGCGGTACATTTCTGTTTTATAATTTTAGTAGTGAAAAGTAGAAAAAGAATATAATAAAAAAATTGTATTAGAAAAATACGCAAGCTGTGAATAAAATTTATTTATTTACAAACTCGGCGGCTTATTTTGGGTTGCAAGTTACGATGGATTTGTAATTGCAGTAAATTTGTGCAGCCTGTCTGCAAACTATTGCAACGCTAAATGAATTTCGAACGCTAAGCTTTCGTTATTGCACAATTACGGCGTTTTCGAATGCGCCTCAGACTTTATGACTCAGTTTTGCTGATGCTAATGCCAGTTCTTCGGTAAACCTTAAGCTATATTTTTGATCGATGTATTTTTTTTTCAATCCAAAATAATTTGAGGCCTTCGAAAACAGCATTAAAAATTAAATTAAATTAAATTTTCTTTATTCCTTGAAAAATTATCTGGTATTCACTTTATTTAATAAAATACTAACTAACGAACTTTAGCCTAATATAAATTACTTTGTATTAAAAACTTTCGGTTATTTTTTTCTTATGTAGCGTAAAGCTTTTTACATTTTGACAACACAAAATTGTCTGATCTCGGCAACACTGTCGGTTTGTTTTATTACTCCGAGTAATTTTTATTTCAAAATTTTGGTCAACAATTAAGTGAATCTGTTCCGCAACTAGGGTGGCATATTCACAGTATGACTTCTACTCTTTAACAAAAAAAAATATAAAAAAGAATCTAAAATATAAAACAAGATCGATGGCTACAGGAATGGTTGGATGCATGTTAACATAATGGACACATTTCTGTTTGAAATTTCCTTTACTTGCTGACAGTTGAAGAACACTTCATTTGCCTTTTTTGCTCTCTCAACAAATCCAGTTTAATTTTTGAAAATGACAACAAACCATTTAATGACATGTTTGGAGTTGCAAACAACAGGAACTAAAGGAAGAAGGATAATAGAAATGTGTCCTTAAAACAATTAAAACGGCCATACGAACGTGTTCAACTCACGTTACACGGTTGTTGTGTTTCTTTTGAAAATTCATTTTATACTTCATTAGAATGACCAAGAAAAGAAAAATATGTATTCGTTTGCATTTCTAAAGGTCTGTATAGTGTCGTTGGCACGGGTGGTGGTGATATTGAATGAGTTTTTGATATCAGTGCCGTTTGAGTGCAGACAAGGCCAGTCATATCTGTTTTACCCAACGTTTATCTTTTTTTTTATTCTATTTTTTTTTTGTTTTCTTGTTATTTGCCAATTTTTTTGGTCATTTGTACCTTTTGACAACAATAATGACCAATTTTCAACCTTGATGTGTTGTGCCCCATTGTGGCAACCACAAAGATTTTTAGAAATAGCAAGATAACATAATTATGTAGAATTTTACTTTGGTTTTGCAAAGAAGACCACCCTAATCGAAGAGAAAATTTAAATATAATGAAGTGTGCTACCAGCATCTTATTGCAGATTTCTTTTCTTTATGAAGAATTTAATAACTTATTTTGTACTTTTTCTAGCCGAATGGAATTTGTTTTGAAATTTTAATGCATGCTGAGAATTTTTAAGCTGCCTCAAAAGTAAAATTTTTTATTTGAACAATTTCAAGTTTACACAATTCGATAGCGGAGGTAATTTCCGAAAGACTTGTCCCGAATAAATGGGTAGCATTTGACAGAAAACTTATAAGAGCGCCCAACAAGAGTCTAAAGGCCACCTGTGTTCATTTATTATCGCCAGTTTTTCCTAATACGTTTCATAAGCATAAACAAAGGTTCATAGTAAGGTATCCAAATTCAAGTAATTTTTTGTCTCCCGTGTAAACAATTTTTTTTGTTCATCCCGCGAAATTCTTGCAATTTTATAATACAAATATGTTTTTCAAAAAAAAGCTTTGGAAACAAGCAAATAGAAAATTTTACTCATAAATATTTATTAATCATGGGTTTTCCAATTCCCGGGTAAGCAAATTTTTTTTAATTGTTAATTCCGAGAAGTCTCGGTAGTTTTAGAAAACATTGTTTCTATGAATAAATGCTTGGAAACAAGCAAACGAATATTTTTTTTCACAAATATTCATCAATAATCATCAAACAAAATGTATGAAATTACAACTTAAAATTCGTACACAAAAATGATTTTGTGCAATATTAATACCGGTACTTCCCGCGTATTATTTCCCGTTTGAGAGCCCTAGATCGTAGCTAATTTAATTCCTTTAGCTAAGCATCATCTGACTGATGCACAGTCGGACTGACACAGAAGTAGATTCCGAGCGAATCGATGCCATAAGTGTTTTTTTTGGTTTCGATTATTGTATAACACAAATTCAAATGATTTCGAGAACACAATTTCGAATGCGGAAAACAATAACAAGCGAAGTTATTTGTTACAGATGTTACAGATTATAAATGTTCCAATTATACAAAGAATTCATTTTAGGGCAGATGCAGATAGTATTGCTCAGAGTTATAGATATTTATTGCATCAAAATGGAAACGGAAATTAAGAATTTTTGATGTAAATGGAAAACTTTTTTCTATTTATTTAATAAGTATTTTTTTAGTCCTTATTTATTTGCAATTTATCTACTGTAAGACAGTAAGCAAATGTGATAACTTGAATAATTAATAACAAGAGTTATGTAGTCCCAATGGTCTACAAGCAGTGATGCCAGCAGAAATTTAATAAAATCCCTACATGTCTCGAAAAAATTCCCCTTTTTTCCCTACACACAAAAAAAATATTCCCTACATTTTTCCCTACTCTAAAATTTCATTGATTTTAGCAAAAACGAACATTTTATTTGCATTTTTAAATATTTTACATATGTATATATCGCCAGGTAAAAAAATCTAATTTTAAAATAAGGCTGCAGAGATCTCACAAGGTAATCAAATGTTAATTCTGAATGCTTAATAAAATTTTTACCACGTTAAAAAATGGAACCTCGGAAAGGTAGAATGATCCAAAGGTTGAATAATTAAAATAGCTTAATTAATTACTCTTAAAGTCTTAATTTATATATGTATAAAACATAAAAACAAAAATTCAAATTTGTTTTTGTTTTTTCATACAAATTCTTCCAGGAAAATCAGACATTTGTTTGCCTTTCGTTGTCTCCAGATATTACGTAAAGAAAGATGTTTTCTGTCTGTATGAAATATGTATCTCGCGTAATACTCAGGCATGTTCTGAAAATCACATTTTTCAAATCACATGTGATTTCAAAAGCAATATTGGCCCTACAGACGTTTTCAAAATCATATACGATAATTTCTTTCATAAAAGATATTTGATGCTCTGTGCAACAGGAAAATTAAAAAAAAAGAGAACAAATATCTGCATAACCATTAATACTTTTAAAATCGCATGAGATTTGAAAAATGTGTTTTTCAGAACATGCCCGACTGTAACAAAATTTGAAATTTAAATTTTTATATGTATGTATAATAATTATTAAATTTATATTAATCGAGATTGCCTCGATATCTCTTTTCAAAGATTTAAAAAACTTTTGTTTGTTGAGGGTTTTTAGCTAGTCTATATACATGCATTTCATTGGGTTGTAAAGAAAATAAAATAGATTCATATCGAATATAATAATTTGTTTGTTGGGATTTTTGAATAAGTTTCAAAGCCTACTTTGATTATACTATTGTAATTTTTATAACTCTCATTGAGTTTTTAAAAGTTTTGGTATAAGTAAAGAGGTTTGAAACATTTAAAAATTAGGTTTAAGGTCTACTGATGATTTGGCTTTAGCACCAATGAAATGCATGTATATAGACTAGCTAAAAACCCTCAACAAACAAAAGTTTTTTGTATGTATAATATTTACATTTTTGTAAATAATAGAAAAATTCCCGTAATTTTTTTTAGTTGGCCATCAAGATCGTGCGATCTAACTCCATTAGATTATTTTCTCTGGCGATATGTCAAGTCACTTGTGTATGCCGATAAGCCAGAGACGATTGAACACTTGCAACACAACATTCGGCGAGTTATTGGCGAAATGCGGCTGTAATTATTGCGAAACTTTACGTAATTACATCGTAATAAAAAAGGAAAAAAAGCAAAGTATTTTCCAATAAATTCCTTACAAAAAGGGAAAATTCCCTACTCTAGGCATCACTGACTACAAGTGTAGTCCGTCTAAGTGCGAAAGTTATATATTTGGATTTATCTAAATTTATTTTAATATTCCACTTAGTAAAGCATTTTTCAAGAAGTTAAATTTGATTCTGGACAAATAACGATGCTTTTGCTGGCTTGTGGTAGCTGGAATATCTTTGAGGCGAATGACTGTTAAAAAAGAGATAAAATGGAGCCTGTAAAATGTTCTTTATTTTGAAAAGTAAGCCAATGTTTGTTGGATGTCGAGAAAAACGGGAACGTTTATTTTCAAGGGCTTCAGTATTCAATATTCACTATTCTATGACATTGTTCGAGAGTTCGGTGTTTATGTCCAAAGCCGAACTGATGATCAGGGATGATGTTTTCGTTCTCTACAACTCGCAATAATCTTTGCAGGAAAATTTTTTCAAATATTTTTTGAAATGTTGCAAGAAGGCTAATTGATTGATCTGTCTGTACGATGACACCGTATTTTCAGCTTTGTTTGGTTTAGAAATCATAATAATTTCTGCCCATTTCCATTGCCTTGGGAAGTGATCCAATCTCAGAATTAATTTGTAGATTAATATTAAAAATAATATACTATTAACACTCAATTTCTTTTTAACGTAGTTTTTGAAAGCATTTAATTTTTTCATTATTAAAAAAATTTTGGATCGTTAAATTGTTAAATTTTGTTAAATAATATTGTTCTACGATTATTAATAATTTCCCTGAAGAAGCTACTCAAAAATAAATTTTTTTATTTTTATATAAAATTGCACCTCAAGCTCGAATTAATGTAAATAAATAAATAAAATATTTATTTGGCATATTTTTCAGGTGTAAGTACATTTAAACAATTGTTGAAACTTGAAAATATAAGCCAGCAAAAGCTCAGCGGTCAGAGAAAGTCCTTAAGATCAATTCCAAAGCACATGAGACAGTTTTCAATTTTTTTTACGCAGCAATTTTGAGTTACGAAATTACGAAATATTTCGTAAAATATATGTTTACATAAACGGTGGATGTTTTTTGTTAAGTGTATTTAGTGTAGGCGAACTGAAGAAATCTATTTTTGTTAAATTCGAAAGATCATGTGCAACCTTCAAATAAGCTTAGTCCAATGAAAAGCTCAAAAGGTGATGAAATGAAAATCTGATTAAGCAGTTTTAGTACATTTGGTCGGTAGATTAATGGGTGCTTGTCTACCCGACTACCAATATAATCGAGCGTAATCTACAGGGTGGGCCAACTTCGGCTGACTGATTGGAAATGCTTATAACTTTTTTTATTTTCAATTATTTTTATTTCATTTCTTTTCGGATTTAATAAACGAATCAATAAAATTTTATAATGACATCATACTCAACGCAAGAAGGTGTAAAAATTGTTCAATTTTGTTATATATCCGGGCGATCAATTGTTACGCACAAACAAAGAAAATACAATCAATATTTTAATAAGGCAACAGCTCCATGATAAGAAGCATGGGCGGTTTGGTGTGGAATTATGGCTGATTATCGGTTCATATTTTTCCGCAAATTATGCTGGTGAAGCAGAAACCGTCTGTGGGGCGGTATTTCGGACCATGTTGGAAAAATGTTTATATCTGGTAGTTCTTAATAATCCTGACATATGGTTGCAGTGAGGTGGTGCTACAACTCATACCGCGAGAGAAACAATAGCGATTCTGCGAGAAATCAGTCAGTCGAAGTTGACCCACCCTGTAGTCGTTCTGATAGCGTTGCAAAAGCAAACTGCACAAACACACATTTTATTTTTCAACTTGAAGCTGCTGATACATGAATGTGTATTACGTGTGCCTGCATTTATGACTAGCAATTTTAAACACTTATAGCTCCTAAAATACTGAACCGATTTGAATAAAATATACATTGTTTCTATCTGCAAACAAATATCTTTAAAATGGTATACTGTTTACATTTTCAAAAAAAATAATTTCAAAATGAATCGGCTGCATAATTTTAGTATAAAAGAGATGATAGAAACTCGCCTTGCCTCTTAATTATATAGCAGATAGATTCGAATTATTCATGAACAACACAAAAACACGCTGGTATCAGTTTTATTTTTCAAATTGTGTGCACACTAAACATAAAAATGAAATAAAATTATTTTTAATGTGTAGTTTATTCAAATTTATTTATACAATAATCCATACATACACTCATTATCTAAAATTTGAGATCATTGCAATAACAATTATTTTTATATCCATATACGGTAGCAATTGCGAGAGTACAAAATTAACATGTTATAAAAATATTACGAAATAATAAATAAATTATAATTATACTCATAACAGTCTTTTATTTTATTTTATTTTATTTTATTCAAAATTTACTAAACTACAAACTATTGAAGGTACATGATTTGTTTTTATTTTATTTTTATTTTTATAGTAAATTGAAACGAGCGCCTATTAAATAAATAATTATAATAGGAGACAAAATAATTTATAATTTTGTATTTTTTTATTTTAAATCAGCTAAAAAATATATTAAAATAATAATATTTTAATGACTACTATAACTTAATAAACTATAATACAAAAAATATATATATATATTTTAAAGGTAAATAAGTGCTTTGGTATAAATTTGAATACATTTTCATTTTATTACTTTTTTTTACAAAACAAAAAAAATACAAAAAACAAAGGTGCTGTTTTCTGGTTTTTCTTTTTGTTATTTTAATAATTTTTGAGGTTGATATAGTACATGTTTTTGTTTGTTGGTTTGTTTTTTTTTTTGTTAAGTAGGGAGCAATAAATAATGATAACGATGACTGCCAGAACATGCTATAAAAAGCATATAAATAAATATAAATACTTGTATATAAAAAAATATACATACTATATATATTTATAATAATAAAAAAAAGAATAAAGAAAACTAAAAGCGTTTTAATTTATGCCATTTATACCATTTTATGCCAGCCATGCCACAATACAACCAGCAATCAACCAACCAACCACTCCACAACACATCATACAATACCATCATACCAGTTTGAACTGTACGATGATATGCCAAAGAGTATTAAGCGTTCCGAGTTGTATGGTTTTTAACAATAAACAAGAAAATAATACTATTTATTAAGGTTTTGTATAAAATATTAAAATAAAAACATAAATAAAAGTATAAATAATTTGTTTTGGTGAATAATTTGTCTTTTTTTCTCTTTGGAGTGCGTAAAATGTATGGGAAAGTGAGTGTAATCGAGGCATCGGGGTTAACAAACCACTTTTGTTAAAGTTGGTTGCAAGTTAACCTTTATCATTTTCCCTTTTTTCTTTCATAACACTTACTTGTGCTTGTTGTTAACACGAAGTGCGTGTTTTACGTGAGTTGAGGTTGTTTGGTGAGACCTTCACTTTAATTCAGCAGAATCTTTGTTAAGTTGAAGTGGAAATGAAAACACCCGTTTTCTTTCTGATTTTGCCTCTAAAGATGGCTTCTTTGCTTAGTTGACGTTGATTTTATTGAATCAATTTCATCGTCTTCCTGTAGATCTTTCATGAATGGCTTCTTCTTGTTTTAGGCCAACAACCTGGTCGTTTAGCCATTCACTAAGACGAGGGGAGTTAACATTGTGGAAATAACTGAAAACCATTGCTACTTTAGTGTAGTGTTTGTAGCGGAACATTTAGCGGCTCATAATCTCATCTATGGTGAAACCCAGACACCGTTTGGGCTTGTTAACGGGTGCCAGACCCGAAGAGGAGAGATCGAGAACCGGAGAGCTTTGTTGTGGACTTGACAGCTTAGTAAGATGTTCGTTATTCATCAATTGAGGTTGAATTGTATTCAACGCCTGCGTTGAGTCACTATTATTATCTGTGGTGGCGGCCAATTGACCCTCACTATGACTTTGCAAATGGGCCTTAAGGTTGGCTCGTTGATTGAAAGAACGATGACAGATGGGACATTTGTGGGGTCCTTCTTCTAGGTGGGTAATTTTGTGCACAGCCAAAGTACGAGATTGGCAAAAACCTTTGCCGCAGTCACCACACTTAAACGGTTTCTCCTTGGAGTGTATATAGCGATGGTCACGCAAGTGATCTTGTCGGCGAAAGGCTTTGCCGCAAATATCACAAGAATATGGGCGTTCATCGGTGTGAGTGCGTTCATGGATTAAGAGATTGTAGGACTTGGTAAAATGACGATTACAGTATTTGCAAATGAATTGTTTCTTTGGTCGGGTGCCAGTAGCTGCAACACCCGCTGTTAGTTTCAGGGAGGGCAAGCCGGCGCAGCCACCCAAACGCACAGCAGCTGCCGCCGGATGCAGACCATGTAAAGCGGCGGGATAGGGCCGCATAGCATGTAAAGCATGCTGGCCATGTGGATGATGATGGTGGTGGTGATGATGTTGATGCTGTTGGTAAAATGCAGCATTGCGTATCCATTGGTTCATGAGTAAAGCTTGATGTTGGGCAGCCAAAGGATCAGTTGTATGTATAAATTGAGAACCACCTGCTGCTGGATAGGCTACAGCATGTTGTTGCTGTTGCATTTGTAGCCATAAGCGATGTTGATGCTGTTGCTGCTGCTGGTGTGTTTGTTGTTGTTGTTGCAAATGGGCATGCTGTTGCAAGTGTGGTTCCATGATGGAGACATAAGATCTGTGTTGGATCGGAGGATTTGCGGAACGTAAATGTTCCAATTCATACAAGGAATTTTGTGTAGGCAGACTGGTACTGTTTCTACGTGCTATAGAAGCATCCGTCGGCGTATGTGGAGGTGTTAATATGGGTGAAATACTACTTTCACGTTCTTCCTTAATATTTATATATTCCGTAGAAAAATCTAAAATAATTTTCAAATTACTAACAATAAAAATTTGTTTTAATACGTTAATTAAAAGTTGTCCACTGTGTGTTCACTTTCCTTTAATTTGCCGTCGCTTAAAACACAACTTACCTTGTTGCTCTCCGATATTAATTTCATCATCGACGGTGATATTGCTTATGGGAGAAGCAGATGTTGAAGACATTTTCGCTTTAAATTAGTTGCTTTTAACTTCTTTGTAATATTATTTAAAAATTTGTTTTTTCGGAAAATTTTCACTTGTTAATTATTTTGCACTTTTGAAATTTTACGTAAATACTGGGTTTAATTTGGCTTGGTATATAAAAAGTTCTTATTTTCAATATTTTCCGTTAATTTCCTTTACTTGCGCTTCACTTTTTCTTTGGATGTGTACTATTCAAAGTTTTGTAGTGGACTGATTTGAAATCGGTTCTAATGATAAGACTCAATCTCTTGAATTTTTTTTACTCTCTCTAGAAGTAGTAGTAGTAGTAGTAGTAGTAGCACACGGTGAGTACAAAACACCTTCTGTTCAAACGAGAGGGTGCATATGTACGGGTGTGTTTCTGTGGAAGAGATTCCGTGCATGTTTTTGGGAGTGTATGCTACTGATAATAGAGTAGTGACTCTTTGAGTTAAATTATCACTACTTTTTTCCTTTTTTTGTTTTGTTGTTTTACTCACTGCTGTGGCTTGCTTTGCCAGTTTTTGTTTTCTTTTTTTATTAAGAAACTACAACCGGTTTCTTCTTTATTTTAGGTCCAACATTAACCAACAACTAAACGACCAGCGAATCCCAAGCAATACAGCTACAACAGCATTAACTACTACTATTAGTACTACTACTACTGCGACAAAAGAGGAGCTTGTCCAACTCAACAGCAGCAAACTGGCGAGGTTTGTATCAGTCCGTCTGTCTAACCTATAGATAAATCAGAAACTCTTGCTGCCAGCTAATATTGCTGTTGTTGTTTTTATGGCGATAGCAGGGAAACACGCCTACTTTAACTGTTTACACTCATGCGATTGGTTCAGCCACTACGAAAATAAAAAAAAAAAACAACAACAAACACAATACTAAATGATTGAATGTGTGTAAATAAATTTATCAGTTGTATGAATGGCAGAGTGATGATGGTGGAGTGTTTGCGTTTGTAGTAGTGGTGGTTTCTTCTGTTTCATTATAATATAAAATATGTATTCCACCAGTGTATCATCCCCAAAACTGATGCAGCCAAACCAAGCCACCAACTACAGCAGAAGTGGCAGCAGCTTAAACGGAAACAGTTAAAATGCTGCTGGTTGACGGCTGCTGCCGTTGTGTTGCCACTTTTGCTGACGTTTGTCATCATCATACTCATCATAGCAAAAAAAAAATTATAAATAAAATAGAACGAACACACGCACACAAGTAAACCAAAATGATACAACTTCCCAATGGCGGGTTGAGGGTGGCAAATGTTTGTTAATGATGGCGATTGTATGACTTTGTTCGTGTGCGTGTGTGTGTAGTCGGCAGTGTTAGTGGTGCGATGATGTTGCCTGTATTTTTTATGGTTATTTTTTATTGGCTCCATGTACATTGAACTATTTTTCCTTAGATAGCTTGGTTTATGGGTGTGCAATGATTTGACATGTCGCATTTCTTTTTATCTTTTTTTACTTTCATTAATTTACTTATTATTTTTTGTTACTCTAACTTTACACTATATGGAGAAAGTTTATGATGAATTTTGTTATTGTCGGACCCTACAACAAAAGGGGAATAGTGCAGATGATAGACAACGATAGACATTTAATAATAAAAACAAAATTAGAAACAATTTCAAAGAGTATTATCACTTTTAAACTTAAAAAAGGGACTTTTTAAAAACACCGCTCACGCGTCATCACACATGATCGTGCTTAATTTATCCCTTAAACCACGTGAGCATGCATAGGCGTGAGCATAAAATTTACTGCAACTCGTTTTGGATAAAGAGGAAAATAGCGCTTTACAAAATTTTACAAATAAAATAAAACTTACATCGGAGCTTCATTTTCAACTTGAACGCTACAAATGAGCAAAAAAATTTTTTAAAGGGTTAATTTCGTCGTACTTATTCAGACATTTTAAGTTGAGACTTATTTCTGGCGTTCATCTTGAATATTGAACTTTGATGTATCTGACAAATTAGGACAAATTTTTCAGCCCGCTATGTTGTTGCGAAAGGGGAGTTTTTGCAGCTTTTTCAAGAAAGGGACAACAAAGATCCATACAGCGAAGTGTTAGAGGCTTAAAATGCTTCACAAAAATGTTCCTTGTAGTGCTTTTCACACCTTACGTATAAAATGGACGGATGCAATGGGAGGGTGAAATTTAACTCCCACGAAAAGTAATCGCAGGTGTAAATTTTCAAAATGCCAAAACTCGTATATTACTTTTTTCTTGATCTCATCTACCGGAATCAGTCATTAGAAGATTGTTTTTTTGTTGTAAAGTGTAATCAATTGAAAACTTCCACAAAATTTTAATTAATTTCATATTTTTTGCAAATATTTATGACGATTTTTAAGTTTAATGTTTTGTGCTCTTTCGTAACCTTTGGGAGTAATAAAAAGATTAACAAATATTCCTAACATCTACGGATGAATATAGAATAAGAAATAGAACTACCTGCAATAATAAGGATCACATGTTTAGGATCTTAATGACTTAATTAGAAGCTCTTTTTTACTGGGAGTTCCCTTTTCAAGGTAAACAATGATCTTGTTAGCCGATAAACCCAACAACGGAGAAACCTATTGTGCAGAGCGCCGCTTGGTCGCCGGTGTATTGTAACGGATTAATTTTTAAACACCGTGGGTGATTTTACTATCTCGCAAACGAGGAATATTGCGTCAATCCCATCTCAATTAAATTCGTAAGATATCTCAGGTATAACAACAGGAACCACCTTTAAAGTAGATATGGTGAGATTAAATCTTCCAAATTTCTGCTCATCCTCGCATCTTGCTCCTTGACATGTCCAGGACTTCACTCTGTGTCATCCAGTATTTTACTACTTTATTATTCATTGCTACGCAGGAGGGCCTAATTAAGTTGAAGGCATAATTCTTAATCTACTTGTTCCTAAAGATGCATTATTTTAATTAAAGCTAAATGTTTCTCTCGCATACCACGTTTTCAAGTCGTTGTCTACTCTTATAAATATATAAAAATTCAAGTTTGCAAGGATTTATATCCCACATTTTCCACTTTATCCCTTTTTTATGTTCTGTCAACTGCAACAGCTACAACCTTTTACAAACTTATTTAAGAAGTTATTTACATATTTTTTTCTTCTTTTTGATGTTGATAATATTATTTTATAAGCCAATTATTTGTTATGGCTCAAGGATATTTATGACAGTTGTCAAAGGCAGTGAAATATGAAAAAAAGTCAAATAATCAATTAACTTTATAATGACAAACTTATTATTTATGCATTAAAATGTAAAATGTTGTAATTTGATTATTTGCAGGCAAATGCAGTGAAATTTAATGTTTTAAAATTATTTATTTTCAATTATAATAATAGACATATGAAGCGAGAGAAATGTGTGTCTTTATGCTTAATTCGACAATAGAAAGATTGGACACTACACAATAGCTGAAGGACTTCGCATTTAGTTTGTCTAGGACAATGAAAAATGCCTATTACGCATATCTGCTCTCTTGACTTTTCGGTCCTTATCAGAGATTCATGATTCACACCTGAAGCTGCCGAATGGACAATCTGAGTGCAATTATGCCAATTAATTCGAAGATGGTTAAGTGTGTCCTGTCATTAATTTAATCTGATTGTAATTAAACTTAATAATATCTTACAGTTTGGACTCAGGACGGGCTCGATCTTAGACACAGTAGCGAAAGGAATTTCAAAGGAATATTCATGTTATCTTGGATAAGCTATCAAATAAGATAAAAAAGTAAGCACTGCAGCAAATGGCCCTAAGGTCCACAATAAAGGATATCCAGGATTCTTTAGTCTTCTAAACTTTCCCACGGAGCTCCTTCGATGATTAATAATAAGACTCAGTATCACACCTTCTCTCCAAATGTTCGGCTCTGCAGGAGTGCAGGTTGGCACATCTAAGAAATCGTTTTCTTAGAGACCCAAACTATCTCAGGTATGCGCGAATGACCTTAAAGACTTTGTAAAAAATTTATTGATGGTTCCAACGAGCTAGAACTTTTAGAATTTCATAAGAAGGTGCATTACATAAATGGTTCTATAGGCAGCACAATATCCTTAATCGCCTAATGTACATATATATGTATGTACGTATGTGTGTGCGACCTGGTCAACTCAACTTGCAGAAAAAAGATTTGATTACATTGTTAGTTACAAATGAAGCTAATAAAAGCGCGTTAAAAACACTTGTTGATCGAAAATAATTTATATTGACTTTTTCTTTATTTTAAGTTATAATATTGTTTCCACTGAATTCCTTACAAAAGACATGCAATAATTTCTAACTTTATTTTCTATAAAACCTTGAAAACAATTCCTTCAAACTTCTTTAATTTGGAAAAAAATGCAGTAATTAGTTTTTCAAAATCGAATATAAATGTTTCTTGGAAATAATCTCACGAAAACTCTAGTTATTTTTAAAAGATAGAAACCTAAACTAGAATATTAGAGCATAAAAAATTTCAGCATCTTAAATTATTTTCATCAAATTACCTTTTTACGAGAAAACAAACTACTTTTTTGAGAAAGAAAATACCAAAAAATAAATAAAAGAACTAAAACAATTTCTATGAAAATTTTAGAATGTGTTAGTCGCGGCCATAAACCATTTAAGGATGGCCATAAAGTTAAAGGCCTATATTTTTTATTAGCGGTCATTTAATGTCCTTTAAAAAGAGAAACAGCAGTCAATGCTCTGAATGTTTTATTTTTTATGCTCTACTTGCATATTTAGTTGTCTTTATTTTTCATTTTCAACTTCTTAATTTTAATTTCTGTTTGAAAAAAGGTCATAAAAACTAAAAAAAAATGTTGATAGCTTTTTTGTTAATGCAATAAAATAAAAAGGACGAACAGGAGAAACGAAGGTAAAAATTATGTTTCTTTTTTCTTGTTTAATGAACAATAGCAACGAGCAAGGACTGAAGAAAACATACAAAAAGATTGTATGAGTTGCCGGAAGACAAGAAAAAAATAGCAACAAATGTAAACAGAACATTTTGATATTTTTCCAATCATTAAGGACATGTACATGTATTCACTAGCAGCTAAAGTTTTTTTTACCGATTAATTTTAGGAAAAGCTGATCCCTTTTGCATATGGAAAATGATTAATATATGTATATGAAAACCCTGCCTCGTGTGCACACTTTCACTATAACTGATCGCACCGCGCCGCGTCTTATTTTCTGTATGCACAACCTGAACAAATCATTTGACAAATAAAAACACTGCACACAAAAACAACTAAAACAACAACACCGGTTATTATACGTTTAAAAAATAATATTTTCCAATGATATCTTTGTATATTTGTTTGTTTTCTTAAGTCATGTGTCATGTAATTGTTACTACTTTTCGCTCGATTCGAAAGGGATAAAAGCGAAAAGCCGCCAGTTAATCAGTTGTACGTGCATGCCTGCACTTAAAGAAATTACTTTGTAAAATAAGGAAAGTTCGTTAAATCCAAAAATATTCAGTGAGCAGACGTAAATTCTTAGAGCGGTAATAAGGGAGCCCTCGATCTAAACTTAAAGAAACAAATTGTTTATATAGCATTTTTCATTTAAAACTTTCTCCTCTTTCTGATTCATTTTGGATCCAAGGAAAAAGAAACTGTGTAATACTAATACATATTTTAAAAGTCAATTTTTGGAGGAAAATACTGGGCGAAAATAAAAAGTACGTAGGAAAGTTGATGAGTCTTTACAAAAATATAGAAAACATTTTTTTTTCATCGAAAATAACAAAGTTGTTTTCGGAGGACGCATATCTCCAAATAAGTGTTCGTGTGTGTTTCAAGTATTTTATTACAACTTTTTCGGTAGTTGTATGTAAGGTAAAACCCTAATGAGCAACGTCTGCGCTTCAGGCAAAATCGCTGCTGGCCCATAACTAAATCGACGGTGGTAGCTAAGGATGCAAAGGCCACTGA
This sequence comes from Gymnocheta viridis, assembly GCA_956483585.1. Lineage (NCBI taxonomy): Eukaryota > Metazoa > Arthropoda > Insecta > Diptera > Tachinidae > Gymnocheta > Gymnocheta viridis. Next base: position 39,528,041 of record OY101440.1, read on the forward strand.
TTGCAAACAACCGGCCCACTTGGGTCCAGGAAATAGGTCCCTTCGTGGTAGCTTCAAAAGCTTTCTTATTATGGCTGGATTTTCCTTTGTTCTTATTTTTCATATGAAAAATTTATGAAATTTTATGAAAACACGGTGACATTGTTAAGTGAATGAGTGTCTAAAAGTAAGAGGATAAGAAAAAAAGCTGTAAATATAAATTAGATTCATGACTAGACTACTTTTTCCGGCGAGTTTTTAATAGCAAATTGTATGGAAAAACTTGGCTCGTTTAGTCATTTATGAGAGAAGAGTACGCGAATTATTATTATTCCAGGACATTCAAATTCTCAAGTTAATTAATTTATGAAAAACATTAAACATTTATGAACCCTGAGTAAAAGATGTTGCGGCCTCCCAAAACAACTTTTTGTACATCCAATTCTTTGTAAATAAAATTTTATATCGCATTAAAACAATTTATGCATAAAATCATAAAAAATATATAATTATAGAAGTTTGGAAAAACAACTTCAATTTCAAGCTCAGACCAAACAACACGCTTAATTGCTAAAAATACAGTAACACTAGGAATTTTTTCCATGTATCAGCCATTTAGTCATCACTAAGAAATTCTTTTCCGTGTATAAGCCATTTGGTCATTATCTCGTGTGGTTTATTTACATAAAGGGTGATTTTTGCTTTTTCGTTTTAGTATAGAATTTTTCATAGTTTTTCGTGATTCATGCGAATTCGTAACAATATATATGGTTGTTGCAAAAATGTTCAGACATGCATGACATTATTCCGATCCGAATGGTTTGAATTCCGCATTTATTTTGTGGGTCTATGTAAAATGTATCTGATCTCTGATCTACGCCGATTAGACACAGAAGATGGAAGCTTTGAAAGCACTAGTTGCCACTTTATCATTTATCTTTTATGGTAATAAACACCATTTAACTGTGTTTTATTTAAATTTTAAGTTCTATACCTCAAAGAAAATAACCTTTAGCACTTTTAATATATTTAAAATATTACTTTAATGAGATAAGCCAGTAATCTTTTGCATTTTCAAAAAATGAAATCATAAAAACAAATTCTAAGATTTTGTTTTTGTTTTAAATATAATTGTACGAAAGAACGAATATGTGTGACATCGTGGTACTGGCAGTTAAACGAAAAATTAATATAGTGATTCCGTGTAATTATCTGAAATCAAAAATTATAAAATAATGTTTTTTTCCAAAGATACTTCGTAAGCAAAAGTTGCTTTTAGTACGAATAAGCATTAAAAACATATTATTTATTAGCTACGATAAAAAATATTATTTACCTAGAAGTTCTCGATGGTTTGGCACTCGACAATTCAAGGTTTTTTGCAGATCCCTTGAAAAATACTCGAGAAATTGGAAAAACTCAATATAATTCGGCCCCTTAGGTAAACTCAAGTTTTATGAATAAAATCTTGCTCGCCGCAGACATTCTATAACTTGGACTATTTTAAAGAGTTTATATTCAAGTGTTTTAAATAAGAAAAGAAAAATCGTTTGAGAATGATATTGTGAATCAGTTAACTCTAAAGGAAATAAGACAATTTTTTTCTGATAATAAACGGTTACACACACAGACACATGCATAATTAATTATAAAAAGTTTCCAAATACAAAATCAGGAATTTTAATCAAACTCTGATTTGAATTTTTTCTTTTACCTCGCTCTTAGTTAAAATCTTATTATTTGGAACTCTCAGTTATTTCAACTCTCTTAATTTTCAAACTATCGAGAGTCGACCGTAGATTTATATTTATATGTATATACATATGTATGAAATCAGATGCACATTTATGTATATCTACTGAAATTTTATCATAATGAAAAAAAAAACTTATTACAATAAAATAAAATATTAAATGAATAAAATGAAAAGTTATCGTTTATTTGATTTTTTCATAGATTAAAAAACAAACCAAACGCTTAAAAGAATACCCTATTCATTCGCGTTGATTGCTTAAGTATTTTTCGGTTAATCAGTTATGTTTGTTATGTAAACATCCTCCAATAAACGTCACCAAATAATCAATGCAAATAATGACCATTTGTGTAATTTCCAGAATGCGGCACTTTTTGTTTCACATTTTTTGTCGTACTTTTCGTTGTTTCTTTTTTTTTTGGTAATTGTTTTGTTAGTATTTTTCTTCTCATTGTTTGTTGTTTAATTATTTGATGACTTACAAGTCAAATGAAAAAAAAACCATTGAAACGGATGTCCACCCATTTAAAAAAAATTATTGTTTTAACAAATTAATGAAAATTATTTGTGCAAATAAAACTTGTTTTGGTAGTTGAACACGATCAAAAGACCCAAAACTGAAAAGTCAAATAACTAAGTTAAAGTTTAATCTCTATGGAACGCTAGTCGAAAGGAAATTGGAATGCACAACTCAATCAATGATTTGGTGAAATTCCAGATGGCGAAGCTATACAAAAATAATGATGCAATATTTAGGGCCATTAATACAATTTGACGTTAGTTAAAGTAAGGATTTTGTCTGCCCGATAAATAGCTTTGCATTATTACAACTTCCATATTTTATTGTTATTATTATTAATAATTATAATAATATTTAATGGATAAAAAAACAATAGATGAAAGTTTTATGATGCAAAAACCTTTTATCTGTCCGACAAAATCCTGCCTTTAACTAACGGCAAGTTGTAATAATGGCCCTTAAGCTAATTTAATTATAATTTAATAATAATATTATAGCGCTTTAAAGTTAGTTTCTTGCTATTAGATGTAAATAACACGGTACCATAAAATCTAATTTGTGTTGTACTCAAGAGAAATTCGAAAAAATTATGAAAATAAATTAAAAAAAATTATACGTATCCAGGCGATTTGCTGTAGCAATTCATAATTTCGAGAAAATCGATTTTTAACAGCTATAAAAAAATATTGCCATTAATTTGACCAAATGCGTACCTGTCTTTCTTTAGAATTTCCTTTGTGACAGCTGCAGATGTCATAAATGAATAATTTATGATCAAAGCGAAACCTGGTCAATTAAAATTTCTGTTATTATGATTACTTAGAAATCGAATTTCTCGTAATTGTGACGTGCTATGGAATTTCTTTCGAAGATTCAATATTGTCGTACTGTGTAATAGATTACCAATGAATTTTTATTTAGTTCAAAGATTCGTTATTTTCCAACTTCTTCTTCAGGACTTTTCACACATTTCACACGTTATTTTCGGAATAAAAATTTTTCAATATAATTTATAAGTTCTTTAACAAATTTTAAATGGTTACATTGTCATTACGTAGCATGTGAACAGCCCCTGAGCAAGAATAAGCCATACAATTTTTTTCAATAATTAAACTTACATGCATACATATAATATTTAACGCAGTTGTTTTAAAAGCAAGTAAAATCAATTATTTACAACAAGAAAAAATATGCAAAATATTAATTTTAATAATTGCAACGGTGCATAAATGCAATGCAGCTTAATCTTAATAATGAAGTTGTTTTGTAGCTTTTGTTTTAAAATTCTATACTTAAAATATTTTTGCAATTTTGCCATTGAAGAAATCAAATAAAACAGTTGGAATTTGGTATAATAAAACTTATATAATTTTGTTTGATTTTTTGTTCAAAGTAATAGCATGTAAAAAGGTTTAAAAGCTCAAACACAAGATTTGAATTGCCACCATTTGTGTCAAAAAACAATTTGACAGCTGACAGTTTTGGTTTGGTAAAAATGCAACGTTTACGTTACGTTGAAACTGAGTATTCTATTTCTATTTCTATTCAAATATTGCGTTAATTTTGGGACACCATTTACAATCTTTAAAAGCATTTAATTTATAGTCATGAATACTTACCTAAAAGTAATTTGGATTATCCTGAAAGAAAAAAAAAACTGTTTATTAAAAAATCTATATAAAAAACTGATCGGAAAAACAAATAAAGTAAATTATTTCGCACTTAAGGCTCAAATAATTTCTGCAAAATAAGCAAAATAATCTTATGAGAAAAAGAAAACTTAACATGAACAGATCGTGCAAGATGGAATAAAAGAACTTTGTACGATCTTGTTGTTCCGCTCACATTGTTTACATACGCTCAAATTAATCAAGATCACAAACAAGGTTTCATATATTTTTTCAAAAATTAGCTTCTGCTAATCTAGCTATTAATTCTTAAAGTTACCTTAAACTTAATTTAATAATAATTTGTTCAAAATCATTTACAGTCGATCCTCCATAGGTCGAACTTCTGTAACTCCAATTTCTCTAACTCGAACTAGTTTGATTGTCAGTAATGTATAGAAGGTAAATAGCTAACGATTCTCCTTCTGTCATTCGAACTCGAAGTTTTCTATAAATCGGACGAAAATATATACATATTACTCCTTTATTGCAACATAGTCATATTTAAAAAAAATCGTTTTTTAGAAAATGAGTTTAACGTTTTTAATTTACTCACATATCAATGGAAAATAAAAAAGTATTGTCCTTTCAAGAGATTAGTAAACAAGAAAATAAAAAAGGAAATTTTGAATCACTAATTTTGGAATATTTAGCTTCGATGTTCATGTTGATGAAATCACACGAGTATTATCATTATGCTTAAAGCGTTATATATATTTTATACTTTAATTCACAGTGAAACAAAAACGTTGATTTTTGTGTGATTTGAGAATTTTGCTTGCTTTGCCTTGCAAAGTCTATTCTGTATGCATTCTTTGCTTAAAAGCGTTAACAGCCACGAAATAAAATAGCTGAAAATTACTATGAACTAATTTGGGTTTTATTTATTTTGCAAATGGAAATGTGTCTTTATCGATTTATATAACGTTTTCTGCGGTTCATGAAAAATTATATAAAAATTCAATCATAAGTCAAGAAAGTCAAGCGCCTGCTTTAAATAAAAAACACAAATTCATTATATTTATATACACGCCCATGCTTGCAATTGATTTTTTTCAGCAAAAACGATCTATAACTCGAAGTTTCAATAAATCGATTTTTTTGGGGGATAATGGTGATTCGAGTTATGGAAGTTTGACTGTATTTTATTTAGTACGATTTTTAGGGACTTGCCCACAATTATATACCATTTCAGTCGTAAAGCAGCTATAGGCGACGGTTGGCGTCAATTAACGGTACCGAGTACAGTTTTTCATGGGCACAATTTAAAAATATATTTTATAAAGTGGTCGAGTATCAAACAAAACTCAATCAATAGGAGAGGGAAATAGGTGATTCCAGCTTTCTAGACGAGAGTGGGTGTAAGTCGATGAGAGTTCTCGGAGGAACCTTCTGATCAAATTTTTATGGCGGTATAGTAAATCTGCTATCCTTCGAGTGATCGAAGGGGAATGCAGTAATCCCAAATCAAATCAAATCAATTATATACCATTTTCATTTGTATTTGAGAAACTAAGAATTTTCTATAAATTTGTATATACATACAGAATTCAGTTTAACTTTTTTCAAGGACATACAGCATAAATAACTTTACAACATGTTAGTTTTTCCAGGCTAAATGAATTTTTTTTCTCAATGCCAAGTTGAGATCATGAAGAAAAAAAAAACAAGCAAATGTTTACCTAATTAACGAAACAAAACTAAACAGTAATGAATCGGTGAATTCAATTCTGGGTAAAAATCTTAAGGCAATAAAAATAAAGTAAACGACTATAAAATGCTCTAAAACCTAAATGACAAATTATCACAGAAAAATGCAAACGGTTACGAAAAGGTAATTAAATTAATCCGCCATAAATTCATAAACAAAGTCAAGGTTTAAAGTGTGCAAAATGCAACTACAATTTTTAAATAAAAACGAGCTATTAAAGATGACCTCTACAGTTGGAACAAAAGAAGTAAAAAGAAAGATTTGCTTTGAGCTGTGATTAAATCCGCGAATTTAATTTTATGGCTTCTGAAGCGTCAAAACTCAAAATTGGGCATAAATGAAATTATTTAGTTGCTTATGTATGGCATATGTACACATGGGCGTGTAAGTTAAAGGACTGGTGTTCCAGTTTCGGGTGAAGAAAGAGGTGTACCCTTTACCTTTGACATTAAAGGATTGCCTAAGCTGCTGTTGATGTGTGCGTCTATATGAGTTTGTGTGAGCAATAAAAGTGTTAACCGGATTTGTTTAGGGATGTTGCTAAAACAATTGTTTGCAGCAACACCGAATTTTTTGATACCTGATCATCATTGTTGACGAGAGGAACAAAGGAATCTAGAAGTCATACCGGAATATGACTTATTCATATTAAACTTTAGACAAATGAAAGCCATTAACTAGACTGCTGCAGTTGTACGGGTTGAATAGAACAAGAAAAAGTAGCATTTACTTCATCGTTAAGATTAGCACCAATACCGTGAGCGTGATGCAAGTCAGTGAGTATTTTTTTGCAACTGTATTCTGTATTGGATAATGGGAACTAGAGCTTGGAAATAAATGCATAACAATAAGAAATTCAACACTTTTAGCGTTAGAGCAATGCATGTGGTGATGTATTTTTGATGCTGTTAATGTTATTCTTCATTATTATTCAATTTTTGTTAAAGAAATAATAAAAGCATTTATTTTTTTGTTAGTTATCAGTGTTGCCAGTAAATGAAGGTGGCATTATGCGTAAGGGGTAAAAAATTATGCTAAAATGTTCTACAGGAGAACATCTTAACCCATTTAAAGGATAAAAATCCATGAAATTTTGCACAGATGATATAAGTGAGAAAATATTTAAATATTTCATGTTTTTTTATCACTTCCGGTTCAGGTCTGCTGACTGATCGATTTTTCGACCACTGGCTGAACACGATATAATTAATACAATGTAATGTGTATGAAAAAGGATGTTGATGATGAAAGGATGATGAAAAATAATATAAACACTTTGAAATGATTTTATAATGTTTTAGAAGTGTTTTTTTTTATTTTGGTCCTTACAAATCTTAATTCTACTTTTTGGAAAATCAATTAACGAGATGTTGGAAAAATACGGACGGGTAAGCACATAAATTAGATCACACCAAAAATAAATTAAGTTCTTAAGACCACAAATTAATAATATAAGCGAGTAACTGACCCATTTTATTTGTTTTGTCAATTTATAAATATTATTAAAGTCACTGGTCGAATTTTCGACCAATAGATCAAAATGGGTTAATGGTAAATTAAATTTCATTTTTGTATTGACATATTCATAGTCGCTTTAAGTTCCAACTTAAGTCTGATCTATTTTTAGTTTTTTTTAGAAGTAACACACACTGCTAGGTGCTTTACCTTCTTTATAAGAGAGAGAGAGAGAGAGAGAGAGAGAACAGATGATGAACTCAGAAAGTTCAATTGTTTTACAGCTCTGCAATTCTATTGCGCATTATGTTAATTTTTAGAGCTATGTATGTTACAGCGCTTCTGGTGTCAAGTAGACACATTAATTTTGTTAAAGCTGTTAAGCTAATTTTATTTATTATTTTACTTTGCTACTAAATTTTTTCTTAGACGATTTAGTTCTGACTAATCAGTTTAATTGAAACCAAACATTTAGTTTCAGCTGAAACTGATATTAAGTTGAAACGTAAGTCACTTAAAAAATAATAATAAAACATATAATAAAAAGAAAAAAATTATGAAAATATTGAAGTATTACGCATTGAAGCATATAGAAAAATTCATTATTAATACAATTTTATATTTTTTTCAATTAAGCAAAAAACAAATTAGAGATGTGATTTTGTACAATACAATATTGATAAGCAGTTCTAGTGCTTCAGAGATTTATTGAAGAACTTTGAATGGGCGTAGTACAGCCCACTTTTTAATCATAATTTAGTATTGTGTAGGGAACTTGAAGTGTTTGCAAAAGTTTCATAAAAATCCTTTAAGTGGAAGTTGTTGAAAATAATATTTACTTGATAAGACGTGGCATTGCCCAGCTTACTAATCGTAATGTTTTATTGTCATGAATGTGTGTGCTGTATTCCATAAGGATCGTTGAAGTAGAAGTTGTTGGAGAAATATTTACTTTGCATGGGCATGACACTGCCCACTATTTAATCATAATATAGTATTGTAGCAAAGTTTCATAAGAATCGATAAAGTTTAAATGATTGAAAACGATTATGCATTTACTTTGTAAAGGCATGACGCTGCCCACTTTGCAACGCGATCAATCTGGAAGCACATTTTATCAATTAACGAAAATAAAATCGAAATGGGTTCATAAATGGCCGAGTTCTGAGTAAACAACATACAAACAATATAAATGAATAGATATTTTCCTTTTTTTGAAGTCGAAGAAGCCAAACTTCGATATTTCGGCACACAATATTCGTTTTTAACATGTCTATCATGGGCCGTTTTTTTCATCGTAAAATTAAGTCGAAACTATTTAACAACTCTATTTGAATGGAAGTGAGTTATAAGCTAAGCTTGGCTGATCTCTATATCTCTACACTCAAAAGAAAAATCAATCCATCCGCACTTAAATCCATACCAAACGGTCTTAAAAGTACAGTAATCCCAGATTTTCTAAAATCAAGTACAGAACGTTTGATTTAAGTACGGACGAATTCAAATGCTCAATTTAATTTAAGAATTTTTTAGTTGGTTCATGATTTTTGACGTGATTAAAGAATTCTCTACTCATTTTAAACTCCAAGAATGCTTATCTAAAGGAATCCCGTGTTCGGCTTGATTAAAGTACGTTTTATTCCTGTTTGTACGCAAAGTTTTGAGTCCAACTCGTACTCAAAGTAAGTAGGAAATACTTGAATTTAGTACGGCGTTTTTCTTTCTATGTATAAAATTAATAGGCAAACACGTTTTTTTAGTTCCCTTTTACGCCCATAATACTGAACCGATTTTAAAAATTATTATATGTTTTTAAAGTTTTTTTAAATAGATGTGCACAATATTAATTTTATTCCAATCTGTTCAATATTTTGGGAGCTATAAGCGTTTAAAGTTGCTACTAACACTTGTACACTTACTGCACATACATTTATGAGCTTCAAGTTAAAAATAAACAAAAAGTGCATGTGTATTTGTCCAATTTGCTTTTGCATAGAAATGAGACAGAGCTTTTTACGAATGTCTACCAAGACACCTCTCGTGTTTTTTCCCTTAATCACGTGAGTGTGCAGGAGTAAGGATATATATATATAAAATGTTCATGCTTATTTCCTGATAAAAAAATGCCAATACTCTGATATCAGATTCAAATGATCAAAGTAATATGTGGTATCGGATTCCTCTGACTTCGTCCCTCTTTGTATGCACGCAGACTTACACTTGTGTCAAAAGTTATTCACGATCTCATCACTACTTCTTATCCCTTTTGCTGACCGTTCTGCAACTTATGTGGATAAACCTTTCATAGTACATGTGTTAGTTAAAAATTACAGAATGCGAAAAACACAAAAGGATTAGCAAACAAGAAAGGCAGAACAGATCTTTGCCAATATTTTGAGAGAAGGCGTTTCATGTACAAATCAATCGAAAAGATGTTGACTGATTTTTCGAAGAAAATCGTATATTTTGTACGCAAAACGAATTGCTATGACTTAAATGTGGATATCAAAGCAGAGCAAATTGTCGACTAATTGTAAGGTAAAATAGATTTGTTAAGTATTTTGAAAAAGGGCTTTAAATTATTAAAAATCATTAATTTAATCCTTTACTTTTGGCAATACTTTTTTCGTTATTAGTTGGTTAAAGACTTTATTTTGCTAGCTAGTTAGTTGTTTGGTTAAATGTTGTGATAATCAAAGGGTTTTCGGCATTTTTTTTTTTGAAACCATTAAGCTCCGCCCTTTTTCCACTGTACATACATAGAAACATACTCGGCTTTTTTGGGCAAAGAAAACTTTTTTTGCTTGTTGCTAAACAAATTATAAAATAAATAAATATTATAAATGTTTTTAAAAAGCCGCAATATTTATCAGTGACTCCACCCTTTTTTTTGGTGTCTCCATTTAGCCCCACTGTTAATGCCACTGTTGCAAAGTATGACTTGTTTACTTCAATTACTTTGATAATGCTTAAATGTGGCGTAAATAAAGTGCCATAAAATGAACACATACTCGTATGTACATATTAAAAATCTTTTGTGTTAATGCCGATTTTAGGACATTTTTTATCGTTTCAACTTCGCCGACTTTTTCCAAAAAAAGAAACAGATTGTAAATAAATAAAATATATTTGCCAGACAAAAATAGATTACTTTATTTTTAGTATAACGAAATTTAATTTATTTGACTCATGTGTTAGATCATTTTCTCTGACTTTTTTCATATATTCGCAAAACAACAGATCAGATAATCCGTACTTGAATCAATCCGAGGAGGATTCAAAAGTGCGTTACGCACGGATTTGCTTAAATCAAGCACAAAATTTTCAATTCAAAAAAAGGATTCGTTCATCAAGTGCTAAATTCTTCGTTTTAGCTTTAATTAAGCTTGGCTTTATCTATTGAAATATTGATAATAAATCTGGATATTTTTTATGTAAAAGTGACCTCAAGCTCGTTATTTAATTGGAAAATTATCTAAATTTCAAACTTGTTACGAGTATTATTGAAAATTTAATTAACGTAGTAAAGTTTTCAGAAAAGTTTCCATTATATTGTCATCCACAGTGGTATGTTGGATCGAACTACGCAAGGAAAAAAATTGAGTAAATCCAGCCTTGAAGTAGAGATGGACACCGCTCAAGGGACTTATAAGAATCGTGCATGATCAAGAGTGATCACGCATGATCGTGATTAGTTTTTTGTTTCCGTTACGTGAGCGTGTATTAACGTGAATATAAAAAAAATACCGTGAGCGAGCGTGCATGAGTAGATTTTTAACGTGATTGTTTCCTGATTACGTTAAACCAGAAACTTTTTTTATTTTTCTTCTAGTTGACCTGCTTGTCGCTAACGACACTCATAGTCTTCGACAATTCTTGCATGATTTGACCTTGTCGACTAGTAGTAAAGGATTTTCTTTAAATTTCCGATTAGAAAAACTAATCAATGGACTGCAATCGACACATGAATTGTCGAAGACAATGTCGTGCTGGACGATTTGACCAATATGGAAATTTTAATAATGTCTGAGAGGGAGATAGAGAGAGATAGAGATACCTGTGGCGGAATCAAATCAAAACCGCGAATTTATCGTATCCAGACTTTTCCATTTTCAAGCTAAAATTTTTGAATTATTTAGAGTAGAAAACTAAAACGCATTCTTTATTTATTTTGACTTTATTTTTTAAATATGTATGTATTTTCAAAAACCACTATAAACACAAGAGGTGGCATTCAACAACTGAATGTATTCTAGGAAGATATTGTTACGTTTCCCCAAAAAATTCTACCAATTGTAATAAGAGTGTTTGGTTGAAACTTTACAATGCCTATTTGTCTGTCAACTGCGTCTTGTTTTTCATCCTAAGTAGCCTACAAGTCTCAAAACATTTTCAACTAAATTTTTTTACACGTTTCTGTGGAACTCAAAACCGTAATATTTACAAGTACTAAGTGCAGCAAATGGTGCTTGGGATAATTAGTACCAACTCGAATGGAATGAAATGTAAACAAAAACAAAATGCATTTCCAAAAATTACATTTCAAGTGTCATTTTACATACCAGATTGTTTGCAATTGCGTAATTTATGACAGTTAAACACTGTAAACATTACGGCCAATAAAATGAACCAAACAACATTATGATACTTTAACCAAAGAAATTTGAGATAAGGCAGGATTACAAAAGTCGATGATGATGATAGATATGAAATGGGAATTCTTGAGCCACTCGAGTGGAATACAAGTGTGAATGCTGTTTGAATGCACGTTTGTCATCTAAAGCCACTTTTGTTGCAATATTCGTTACTAAAACAAAAGCAAGGCAAAGGACACTTTTAAAACCACTTGACACTTGCTAGCAAAACCAAACAACTCACACTGCCGCTTGCAAGTGGCGTTTAGTGGTTCTAATGATACTTAATATCCCACCCAAAAAAAACGGAGAAACAAAAAACTAACACAAAATTGTGTTCAAGTTGTAATAAGAACAAATTTTATCTCGAGAGCAATTAGATTTTTTTTGGTAGACGAAATGTTTTTGTGGGCTGCACATGTTTGCTGTGATAAATTATCACTGGCACAGCAACAAGTGAAATAATAAAGGGCGGTTATGGTCATGAGACTTCATGTCTTCCACTACACAATTTTTCACACTTTCCTTTTTGTGCAGCTAATGAAATTTGACTACATTTGAGTGAATTCCTTGTACAACTGTATTCCACGAATAACAATTAAAGAAAAATATATACGTTTAATATTTAAATTTTGTTTAGAGTAATTAATCTCTCCCCTTTTAGAGGAATCATTAAACATAAAAAATTTGAATGAGATACAGCGAGTTGTGTTGATGTGTATGATAGAAATCTTTAACCATCTTGTTTGGGATGTAATTAATAGAAATTCAATTATGAGATAAAATTAATAGTTTCAGCCAATACAAAAACGGCAGGGGTTGCGCTGATATCATTCCTTTTATTATTTTCCTCCTTTTCAATGCCTCAATATTAAAGATCATTTAATCAACAGGTGGTGGTCACACGTCAAACTACATACTTATGTGTGATCGTAATTTAACCAGTCAAAGGTACAGCATTCAAGTGATTCTTTTTTGAACTATTAATGATTTTGCTGGCCCTGGTAATTGAAAATTTCGTCAATTTAAATTAGAGATGGGAAACACTTACGTGGCGTGCATCCATCAAACGTGATCTCACGCAGCAACGTATGATCAAGAGTGTACAAGGGAGCGAGCTTAAATAAACGAGTGTGTGCAGAATTTGTGCATGCTTTTGCGGATTGATAAAATACTTCGATGAAATAAAAATATTTGTTCAATTCACAAGCTCAGTCGTATGGCAATATTTGTTTATGTGCTTGTGGAAAGACAAATGTGTTGTATCGTCATTTTGTTGTATCTTAAATGTCAACTCAATGTAGTCAAAGAACAACAAATTTCTTTTTATAAAATTAAAAAAAAACATGAAAATAAATTAATTAATGCCTTATGCCACCAATATAATTTCGATATGTTAATGATTGATTCATTTAAGTCCATCTTTAAAATCTTCTTCTTCCACGATAGTCGACACTCAATTCAATTGATACCATGAAATTAAGATATGGGAATTCTAATTTTACGCGAAATAGTTAATAACTTTTGCGCGACAAACAATTTTGACTAAAATGGTTTGCAAATTAAATTGAAATGGATCAAGTATATATTTATCATCAAGAATAATATATTTTCTGGGTTTACCCATCACATATTTATAAGATTTTAACAAATTAATCTAAGAAATAGAATTTTTCCATACCTGGCCTCAATACAACAACCATTTATAAAACATATGTATAAAATTGAAACGTATAATTATAACACACTTTTGTATAAAAATTACCAACAACGAAAATACAATACTGTATAATTAGACCATTAAACAACACATACGACGTTAATACGACGAGCTTGTGAATTGAACAATTGTTTTATTCTTTCCTGTAATCTGATGGTTTTCGAACTCGAGCACACCAAAAAATGTTAAATTGAACTTATCAATACAGTTCGACATTAAATAAAATTAGTGTTAAAATAAAATATTTCTTAAATTCTGAAACACCAATTGTTGATTATTGGTTTGGCGCATATGCCAAAAAGTCGGAATCAAGAAGATTTATATGAAATGTTCTCAATATAAGCCCGATAAATTTTTTGTAATTTTCAGCACAGCTTCCGACAGATGTTGTGAACAAAGGTTTAAAATTTTGTTAACTTTCATGCAATGTAGTTACAACTTAATATTCTATTATTGAAAATCAAAAAATCTTGTTTTTTGCCACATATGTAAGTTTTTCGAAAGTAGCTTCTGGTGCTGCATACGCATACTAACTGCCATGTATTGTGTAACTTGTTGTGTTTATGTAAAGTTCAGTTCAGAGAAACAAGACAATCGGCTTAGAGCCGAAGAATCTGCCAACGTATTCTTTTTAATTGTCGCTGATCCGCCGCTAAGTTTAGACCAGAAAAACTAATAATTGAAGTGTATTTACAATTAAGAATCCAATAAAATAAATTTTGTTATATTTATGTATAATTACAAGGCAAATTCATAACAGGTAGACTCGCCTCAATTCGCTTTGAAAAATACCTGCTTTCTTTGTCAAAATCAATGTCAAACACTATATATAAATCAAACATAAACAAATTTGAACATACAAAACAGATCAAAATGCAAGGAGCTGCAAGGAGCAAAAATTAATCAGCTGAGCTGTCGAGACCGCCTGTTATGAATTTGCCTTAGTATAACTAAATAATATAGATTTCCTTTTTTTATTTTTGAGTTTTTTAAATTGATATTCAACCGGCTTAACCGCCGCCGTTGAATTTTTGTTACGGCTCCTTTCTGTTGTTCGGTTCCATTTTATTTTGCTTTTCTCTTAACTACTTTGTTTGTTGTGGAAATGAAGCAAAATTTTTTGCTGAAAAATTTGCTGCAAACGCCAAACAGTGGATTGTACAACAAAACATCACTTAATAATTATTAAAACTTGAAGTTATTGATATGGAGCAAAATGAATGCTTAACATCTCAGGAACCATAAACAATTTGACGCAACAGATTTTGGATTTGAAAAGGTGTTCCTAACACAATTTTTTTTAATGGTCGGTGCGCCAAACCAATAATGTGATATAAAAATTCATAAGAAATTTCTGAAATTCGAATGGAAATGAAATTCGAATGGAAAGCCATAAATAAAAAAACTTTACACAAAAAATTTGGTGGCTACAATTTAACATATAATAATCACGTGACAAATTTGTTTATACTTCGTGGGCGTGCTTGAGCTGATTTAGCCTGCTCGTGAACGTCAGTGATCCCATCTTCAGATTGTAATTCAATTAATTAATTTTTATATTTTTTTTTGTGTTATAAATATGTAAGTGCTTGTGTGGTATCGGCGTTTTTCTATAACTGAGTTCAAAGTGAAACAAAAATGTATGCATGAACAAAATCATGGGTTCACCATAAAAAAAATATATTTTTTATCATCTATCACCGGCAAAAAATCTTTAATTCTAAAGATTTGTTTGATTTTGTTTAACTCATAAAGTGTCAGTGTGATGACAATGATAGTGATGGCTTTAAGGCCAATTTTGGTGGCTCATCATATAGTTTTTCATGCATGAAAACTCCATGGAGTTTAATTACATATATGTTGGCTTATTTAGCGGCAGAGACTTTTTGTGTGGGTTCTTTTTGTTTTTTTTTTGTTCATAAGAATTTGTTTCGTTATTGTTTCACAAAATCAAAGTGTTTTTTTTTATAAAAACAATGACATCAAATGAGTACCAACATCAATTTGTTTCTTCTTTTTTTGGGTGAAAGATATGAATCTATCCATGAGTGTTTGCGTATCAATAAGAAGAAAACTAAATTCTTTGGATTTTGTAACACTTGTTTTTGTTCGTTGCAGTTGAAGGTAATTTTGTTTTAATAGAATTGTGGTTGTTTGGTCCGACATCTCATAGCGGGATCTTTTTAATATTGTTTGGTCATACCTTCATTATAGAATCAATTAAATAATTTATTTTACTGCTTAAGGGCCTTATTCATAAATAATTATTTTTTTATTTATAAGAATATTTTAAAATTGCATCTGCTTTGGTAGGACAACTGCTGATTTGTTTGCTCTGAAAAAGGCATAGAGGCTACCGAGTTCAGCATTTACTGGCACAATCCAGTGAATGTCTCATGTAATGATGTTTACATCACTAATGTGCGTATCTGTAAGAAAATTAGGCGAATCAGCTCCAGGCGTGTATTCCCAGGTGATGGAAAAAGGATAAATTTTCTGCAAAAACCACTATATATGTATATCTAGTATTTCCAAGGCGTTGCTCATGGTACAATAATAATTACCAGGTAGGTGCAGAAAAAAACATGTTCCTATATTGTTTGCTGAGAGTTTTGTTACTGAGTGTAAAAAAAAATAACTTTTGCTGATTTGACAGTCAGTAAAAAAAAACATTTAACAACTCCCAATAAACAACATACTAGATGTTTTTTTAACTTCATGAGGACCAGGATGCTGAACACGGATAACTGCATGGAAAATGGCATGATCCGTGAAAGTATAATTTTAGTCTCTACATTCGGCTCTGATGATCTACTCTTTTCGGTCCAATTCATATAGCCCGATGCCTGTATCGTTTTGTAAGTAGAAATTAAGGCTACAGCCGAGGATATGATAAAAATTTTAGTATATAAACTGATATGGACAACAGACTCTCTTTAGATTCGAGAATGGCGAAGTCGAGATATTAATGTAATGCGACGCCCGCTCTAACGATTGTGAAAGTGCCGAAGGAGTGTAAGAATCCCAAAGATACATCCACATTTCCCTGGTCAAGTTCTCAAAACGGAAAGGATACTGAATGAAACCTTGTTTAAGTACTTAGTTGGGTATGCAATTAATAAGGGTTCTATTTTAAGCGGTTAATCGTTCAAATAATCAATGGATTTTTCAGTTAAATCGGCTAATAATAACTTTCAATTATTATGAAACACAAGAAATCAGGCAAAAAAGAAAATCCTAAATATTTATTAATAATTAAAATAAGTAGATCTTTTTAAAGTTGATTTCATATCTTGAAACCCAAACCGATATCACGATAACGACGAAGTAGCTGGGCTTAACCTTTCTGTTTAGGTTAATGCCGAATTGTTTTTAAAAGGCTCTCTCGTTTTGTTGATCAGCCATATTGATGTAAAAAAAATAAAAAGATCTTTTAAAATAATTTTTTAGAAAAATAATTTGAATGAAAATGTTTAGCTTTTAAATGATGAAACTTGACATAGAAAAAAATTCAAATGCTGCATGAAACGAAAGCAATCTATAACAGAGAATATAAAATTTCAAAGTCCTTTTTCTGATTTTCTCTAAGCACATAAAATATGCCTTTAAGCCATTAGTGTTCTGTTTGGATTTCTTCAAGTTCTTAGCACTTAAAAGAGTCTCGATTAATTTTGTTAGATTGAATTCAACACTTAAACCGGCTAAACGACTCAAACTAAGCAATGTAATTGTAAAACGAAAATAGCCAATTTCGAATTAGTCGAACAGTTAATCGGACAAAGATCAATTGGTTAACCGATTAACGTACCTACCTAGTCCCTTTAAAGAATGTTCTATAAGAATTTGTGTGTTACATGGTTTCAAAGGAAATTTTCGGCTGTTAATAGGCCCCAGTACAAGACAATGAATCTATAAACCTCCGATACTAGCTGCTGGTCTGGTAAACATGGCTGCCTGCTACCCAATCTTATAGATTTAAGCGTTTATGTTTCGACGTGTCGTATATAGAGAATTGCACCAGCTTAGGTGGTCTATAGACCAATCTCAGATAGGTCCGATATATTGTACGCTACATGTTTTCCCAGAAATATTTTCTTTCGGAGAATTCAGTGTCCGACCTTCGTTGAGAATATGGAAAACTATATCTCGCCCGCATTGCTCACGGCATATACGAACAAAATTTCTGAACAACCTTACAGGTACTAGACTTAAGTCATCTTTCAGCTCTGAAACTTAAAACGATGTTCCTAAAATTGCTGAACGGCATTACGACGGATACTACATTGGATACATTCAACGCAGCTGCATCCCTGACTAGTCCATCTGCCAGTTGCTTGCCAAGGAAGTTACTATGTGCAATATCCGAAATGAGAATAACATCAGCTTAACGGCCTGGGCTTCCAGTTTTCGATTTTCCATCCCCAAAAGCTCCTTATACACATACATCGCTTTGCTTTAGCTAGTACGAAAATAATTTTGATCTTTCAAGCTAAGAATTGTTCAATTATAATTTGTTTCAAATATTTCTTAAGTTCTACTTCAAATCTCTACTTATAAATCTCTTTCAAACATGATTATTAAAAATATATAGCGAAATATATGAGAAATATGAAAATAAAAAAGGTTAAAGAAAGATAAAGTTGTGCAGAAATATATTATCTGCGAAAAATTCCCAGATACCCAACAGAAAAATATATTCGTTTTTAAACATAAACAAAAATCTAAAATCTTTCATATGGAAACAAACTTAGTATATCCCTAAATTGGCCAAGGATAATTGAAAGTGGTAGTGTGTAATCTTAGTGACAGAAGTGCCGCCTGGATAGCGAAGAAGATTACATTTCTCCCCGCGAGGATTCCTAATCGCGCTTCTCTTATAGCCGGTATTGCAGCCTGAACGATATTTGCTAAACGGCAGCTCTTTTTATTACAGATTTGTACTTTCGGAATATCACTCACTTCGAAAGCGATTAATTTGCCGAAAAGCAACCAACAAACTTGGCCAAACTAATATTTTTCACCCACTAAAAATAATTCGTCCTTTTGGCCAGACTTTAAGGTCACTAGAAAATAACTTAATTTCAAATAAATATATTGCAAATAAAAATGTTTCAAGGCTAACACTGGAAACAGCAATAATCTTTGAAATATTTCTTCATTTAACTGTCAGCAAAATAACATCTTTGTTATTTCATTTTACACTGGAATTCAATATGCATTTGGCCATTAAGCTGCATATAATTATTTTTCACATAAATTTATTTAAATAGCTCAACTAAATTTTCGTAATTACCAAAAACTGTTGGAGGCCAACACAACAAGCTTCATGGCCAATAATAATTGCAAGGTGACCTCAGACATGTTAAAGGCCCAATAGATTTTAAAACTTCTTAGGCTTTCAGCCTGGACTTTTTAGTTGTAAGATGTGTATGTTTTAATATCCATAATGACAATAATAAAGATTGTGCGAAAAATTACCTTGATTTGACAAGGTTTAAACAAAAAATTAACACACATTTACAGGACAGCAAAGCGATGCCCGCGCAGCGAAGCGAAGCAGCCGATAACGAAACTAAACAAAATCATGACAGTTTGGGTCAAGCGAGGACAGCCAACAGCCAAGAAACAACCAACCAACCAACCAATCCATATAGTCATATTGATGGTGATGATGATGATGGGCTAAACAAAAATTGGCATAGTTTTTGAGGCAGATTTGAGAGAATTCATGTAGTGCTAATGCCAAGTTTTGTTGGCGAAGCAACACCGCATGTATCGTGCTCAGACTAATGTCGTGATTAGCATCTGCGTTGACAAACTCAGCGGGTGTTACAATTTACTTGTTGTTTTCCTTTTACTTCTTTTTTTATTTATTTAATTTTTGCATGCCAACATAATTTCATTTCTAGTTCGCTACATCTTCTATTTTATTTGCAAAGCAGGCAAACACAAACACACTGACACTTGCAGACGGACGTCTGAAATGTTAAGAAGATAAAGAAAAGTTGAGATTGAAAATTTTTCCATTCTTTCCCCCACCCAAGATGAATAATTATGAACGATCTTTATCCTTGCAAGTATCCTACTGGGATCGTTAATGCCCGCACATTCCACTAAACATTGGGCACAACGAAATTTCGTTTGTGTGTATGCTGGTTGTTTATTTCAAGTAGAAACGACCAAAGAAAATAATACCTGCCGTGCATTCCAAAAATTCTCGAAATATTGAACGTTAAGGAACGCATTAAAGCTGATTGTTTGACAAACGAATTCACGCGTATTCTGTTGAAACACGCTAATAGCCGCAATAACGAGCTGTAACGCTTGTATTATCTCCTTTTTGTGTTTGCTATCTTTTATACGTGTACATGCATTCATATTTATGGATGTATATATGTCTGTTTGTTGTCATCATTGTGATGATGAATCCGTCACCTTGGTTGCCTACGCAAACTGTCCGTGTCGTGTTCGTTGTTTTACTTGATTTTCAATAACAACAAAAAAAGAAAATAATAACAATAAAAAAATTTAAATTCCTCAGTACGCTGCATTTACCTCCGCCTGTGTTATTAATGATGGAAATTTGAAAATACAGAAGGTTCAATAATTGCAGCATCATTGTACGCGAAATGTGTTCACAGCGGCACATTTCTAAGATCATTAAACGTATGCTTATTCATATTCTTGGCATTTAGCGTACAAGTTGTAAAAAAAAGATCGACCGGTTCAATTGTTTACATTTCGCCACACTTCCTTGCCGACCCTGAGATTCTTTCTCTCTTCCTTAGATTTACTCTCTCACTCTTTGCAAGTTGCTTTAACATAGCTAGCGATAAAACTGAGAATCAGCAAAAACCAACCAGTTACTCAAATACTCGCACAAAATATCAATAATTACAACATAATATTTGTTGCATTTTCAAAACTCTTGCAACAACATTTTACTCATCACGCTTAAATTTTATGATCATTTTTACGATGCATTTACGATCATTTGTTTTGCTAGTTTTTTCTCCTAATTTCTTCTAACACAAGAATCTTGCTTCCAAATCAATTGAAATAATAAAATTTCCACGAAACATTTTGTATAAATTATCATTGTCACGCATCTACTCACGGGCCCATCCATTCAGGTAGATCTTGATGATGTAGCTGCTCCTAGATAATAAATCATAGAATAATTGCTGTATAAATGGTCGCGTGGAAGGCCAGCGAAAAAACAAAATCCAAACAATTATTTATTTTTTTATTGCAGTAATTTTGAGTTGGAAATACACAATCGATGGCCGTTATAAAATCGGTAGGCGCGATATTTTGCAAGGCAACGCGACACCTTTTTATGAACGCAAATGTTTATTTAGTTTAAGCGTAGAACTCACACGCCTGCTCTTCAAAATAACTTTTCACAGACAAAAGGATGCTTGGAGGTACTCAACAGCAAAACATAATATTAATTGTGATTTACATACAAACATTTTAAAGTTGGATAAATATTTGACCTTAACACAGACTGCTTTTTTCGTTTGTATAGTTTTTTCTACTTCTTGTTTTCGTTTTAATTTTAGTTGCCGCTTACTTCCGCGAAGTGGATTCAAATCTCCTTTAAGTTTGCTTAATGTGTTTAACCTTGTAACTAAAATGGTAACTAAATGTAATAAACTAAAGAAAATAAAACAAATGCACGAGTAATTTATTTTAACAGTTGATAGCGATAAAAATTCATCGTCAGCAAAATATAAAGTGTTAAATGCTTCTTGACCTTTCTTATAACTTCCCTTCAATTCTTTATACAAAAAAAACTAACATATTCATTTTGTCCGGCAACAAGCAAATATTTACATTCTCGTTTCCCTTTCCAATTGTTGGTTGTGAATCAAGAATTTTCGAAAACAGGCATTTCACAACTTTTGAATATTAACAATCCAGTACAACTTTGATGCCACAGTAATGAGTAGGGTTGTCGTTCGAATAAAAATTATTCGAATAATTCGAACAATTTTTTTAATTTCGAATAATTTTTTTTCGAATATTCGAACAATTAATGAACGACTTATAAAATCATTAAATACTTTAATATTATTCATGAACTCTGGGAATTTCCAATACTAGCTTTTTGAAATAGGCCACAAGAAACTAAACAAAGGAGTACGCAAATCCTTTGTTTTCACGATTATTTTGTGATAAAAATATGTATTACGAATGACCTCAACTACGATGAAGAATTAGATGACGAATCTTATGTAACTTAACTATGAATTTGGAATTCTTTGTTCGTTCGAATAATTCGAACAAAATTTCAAAATACTTAGAAGTCATTGAATACTTTCCGGCTGACATTTTAAATTGATTTTTTCGAATTATAGAAGGGAACCGCTAACGTGACTAGCGTGAATCATCATGATTAATCGTGCATAAACGTGATTATAAAACAGTTGAGCGTGCATAATTAGATTCTTAGCGTGTTTCTTTCGTGTTTTAATTTTTGCATTATTGTAATTTTTTCACTTAATTTTTTTGCAAGTATGTATTTCGTGAGCGTGAGTTTTTGTGATCACGTATGGGTGCATGAAAGTCAGCTAAAAATGTGTGTTAAAAAATTGATCGGGAGTGAGCGTGCATCAGTAGATTTTTATCGGGATTGTTTTTTTATTTTTTATTTTTTGCTTTATTGTAATTGTAATTTTTTTTATTTAATTTTTTTTAATAATTTTAAAGGTTTTTTTCGCAAGTATTTCGTGATTAGGGATAAATTTTTTTTAGCCCACGTGAGTGAAAACAAAAAATATAAGATCGTACATGAGTAAAATTTGTTTATTGTGAGCATGCATAAGCACGAGTAAAAAGCTACTCACGAAGTAAAATTAAAAAAAAACTCGCCTCAAATTCGAATATGCCACAGATTGTTCATCTCAGGCGATGAAGCTCACTTTTTACTTCGTTAGTCGTCAAAATTTAATTGAAAATTGTGTTACTGTTTGGTGCGAATTTTATGCCGGTGGCGATATTGAGCCAACCAAACGTCTATAAATATGGGGCTGGTCAAGCAGCCAGTGCCTGTTGCTGGTGCTCGATATCGTCATGATAAGGAAACTGGTAAAAGCTTGGGCGCCTTTTACAATTATTTAAGCAAACAAACATTTGAAGCAATTGATATATAATAAAGATATCACTGATAATTTCTACAAGTTTGCTTACGAAAATTACTCAGCAATTCACTTACACCTAAGCCAGAGAAAAGATAACAGGGATTTTATTTTTATTGAAAATTATCAATGAAAGTTCTCTAGTTGTTAATATTTTCGTTACACTTTACAAATATGCACAATGTACTTCAAATACAAGTTAACAAATATGTAAGTTTATCTAGGTCTGCGTTTAGACGCGTCATGTCTTTCTTATTGACATGATTCTCACTTTTTCTTCTTTGAACTTTCATTGTTCAAACAAGTCATATCATGTTGACGACACTTACTTGCACATACATTCAGGCTTAAAATTACGAATGAGAAAGAAAACAAAACGTAATGACAGTACATGCATCTAAGCACTCGTTTCTTCTCCCCTCGTCTTTCTCTTCTATAAAGTAGCAATCATGTCAATAAGACATGACGTGTGTAAACGCAGACGAGGGAATAATACTAAATAAAAATATTTAAAAAACAACGCATTGTGACATTTCAGCTCAAGCACCAGTAAGAGGTAGCATGGCAATCTTAGATAACTTACTGAACATGAACAACACAGTCAACAATGACTACTACTTATGATTGAACGAGCCGTTTTCTTTTCTTTTTGCACTTGAAATCAAAATATTTGTGGATAAGGGAATAACAACGACAGCAATAAGTAGAAAGAAACGCCAGTTACATGACAAAGTATTTTCTTTTCTTTTTTAAGTAGCAAATGCCAAAACTTTAACAGCAGCAGTTAAGAAGTTAAATGCACAAATATTTAAAATATTTACTTAAATAATTACGTTTATAGAAAAACATTTCAAGCACTAAACACAGTAGATTGTGTTAAAGTGCTCGCAATATCTGCGATTGAGGAAGAAAAATTAAGAAGTAGACAAAAACAAAACTCGAATTGAATCATTTAAGAAATGACAAATAATTTCGATAATTTAAATAGTTAAAAGCAAAACAGTTAGTAGTGCTTGAAGAAACAAATTTTTAATATTTGCAAATCAATTTCAGCCAAATAGCAAGAGTTCCTTAAAATAAACAGAAACGTCAATCAAATTGATTTCGCACATGCAAGTTAAAAGATTGACAGGATACACGAGTGCTTGTAAGTAGAATGTGTGTTGTTGTAGTAGCAGCTCGATACATATGTTGCTGGGTTAACAACCCTTGGCCGAGCTGTACTGGCAACACAGATTCCAATGCAAGAAATCACGAAAACTTTCACGTTTTTGTCAAAGTAATTTAAAAAACGTAGAAGCGTTGTTCACAAATTATGTAACGTCATTTTTGAAATTAAAAAAAAAAACTAAGGAAAAATTACAAAGGCAACCCCTACGTTCGGCAAAAAAACATAAAATTTGTTAAAAGCATTTGTGACCAATTATAAAGTAATATTTAGATTTTTATATTTCCATTGAGCATTGGGACTTTTCTGGAAGACCTACCAAATAAATTCTTTTCTACCAATCGGCGCCTAATAGTCCTGATGGAAATCTCAAGTCCTATCTCAGTTCTAATTGCTGCAACAGACTTGAAAGGGTCACGGGTTGATAATAACTTAATGCAATTATCATCTTTAGCAGAGGTTTCCGCGGTCTACCCCACAATAAATTATTTGCTTTACCTCGTAAAGCATTAAATACGAAATTTTTAGATCTTCCAATAATTTCAGCCATTTGCCGTTGACTTTTACCTTTAATATTTAAATTTTTTATGATGGACCTCTCAGCATCCGTACAATGCTTTGCACGACCCATATTACTAGTACGTATAATATATTTATAAAAAAAAACTTATATTATTAACTTTAAAACTACTTTAAGCCACACAAACAACTTTCTTTTAAAAATTTTTAATTCTTATTATAGTAATTTACCGTTGATCCTATTTTTTGTCTTTACTAAAAGTTGGCATTCTTGCAGAGCGCTGCAAGATAATAATTTTTATAAGCTCTATAGACATGCAATAATTTGTAAAAAAAAATAATCAAGTAACTTGAAAATTTTGGCAGAGATTTTCAATTTTATATGACAAAAATGTTTGACCCTATTTTTTTGTCCGTAACTGTATATCTTTGGGCTATTTTTGGTCATTGTTTATTATTTTCAGCAATGTAAATAAAACAATTTATTCAATCTTTATCTCAACGTTTCGTCGATGTGGTTTGTCGACTTCATCAGGAGATGATTTTCATTAAATTCTGTTGAAGAAATTTTTTAAAATAGTTCTTCTGGAATTATCGAAATACTTCGTTAGCAAAAGTTTAATGATTTTTTGCGAGCTTTGATTTTCTGATATTAAGGTGTCCATTAAGGTGGTAGGAACTGGGATATTTGAGTTCAAGATAAAAACATCGACATTTCATACTTTAAGATCCGACTGTAAATGCCGAAGTTATAAGGAAAAATGTATTTTGGTAACCCCTACGCTCGGCAGAAAAAGTTAACTTTTTTTCGAAACGGCCCTAATGTACATACATAAATATTTACTTCCTATAAATTCTTTATCTGACAATAGATATTTTAGCTTAACTGAGCTTCTGAGAATAATAAAACTTTTGCCAAAACTAAAAATACTTCCAGCAATCTGAATAATAGACTTTGTTGTCAGCGCAGCTAAAAGTGACACCGTCACTAAGAAGAATGCAAATTCGTATAACTGCTCAATGTGCATGAACGTGAGTATAAAAAATCACCGTGTATGAGTAGATTTTTGTCGTGATTGTTTCGTGTTTTTTTTTTGCTTTTTTATAATTTTTTTCATATAACACTGTGTTACAAAAAAGAACGAAGTCGCAATACCTGGGATGTGATATTATTTTTCTTGTAGGTGCTGTCGACTAGATCAAGAATCTGTATTTGAAATTTCCTGGACACGCCCAAAATCTGAAGTTACGGGTAAAAAAACAGTTTTTCGTACCTCTTTGCACTTATAGATCTTAATAAAAATCCCCGCTTTTTTCGTTGCAATGTTAATTATTAACTATGATATCTTTAGAAAAATCCATTTTAATACTAATTTAAAGGAATATAAAGTTTTGTATAAATAACAATTGGGGATCTGGAATATAAAAAGTTTGGCGAACACTGATGTACCAATGATTATATTTATAGTTTATGATTATTAAATCGTTTTTGTTTCAAATAAAAAAAAAACAAATATCGTATTAAAAGAACACAAAACTCCAGATTTTGGAGTGTCCCGGAAATTTCAAATACAGATTCTTGATCTACTCAACAGCACCAGCAAGAAAATAATATCACTTCCCATATATTTTTTGTAGCACTGTGTAATTTTTTAATTATTTTATAAGTTTTTTTTCCGCAAATATTTCGTGAGCCTGATAAAGGATAAAGGACAAGTTCTTCTATTAATAGCTAATGAACTAATGGCCTTATTCACAAACGATTAATAAAGTTAATGTGTGCATTAAAACCGGTTTTGCCATACAAAAAGCCAACATTAAACCTACTATAACTTTATTAGTCGTTTGTGAATAAGGCCATAAATATACAAAGTGAAATTATTTAAGGAGTACATTTATTGCAAAAAAAAAAAACTTAAATATAAAAGAATTGTTGTAAAACCGGTTTCGAAGGACCATAATGTGGCAACTAAGCTCAATTTTGTCCGGACAAAAATGTAAATTAATTTAATTCAAGCTGAGAGTTGTCCGGACATAATCATTTCTCTCTCTCCCCCTCTCATTAACAACCATACCTAGATCAGAGAGTTGAGCGTCGCTTTAGCAACAGATTCCGTACTTACAATATATTCTAAGAAAAAAAATTACTCTGAATATACTGCAAATACGTACCCTGTTGCTAACGTGACGCTCAACGCTCTAATTTAGGTATGACTGTAAGAAAGACGCCAAACTACATAGAAAAAAGATTTTGGCGGAAACAAAAGGTTGAATCCACCTTTAGAAATATGGGAAAGCTACACAGTAGATGGATTGATTGCTACAAGGACTTAATAGATTGTCAGCACCCAATTATAGTTTTCCGAATCGCCAACATTTAAAATAAATTTTTTTCCGTTCATCCTCACTGATCAACCATTCTGTATGATGAGAACAATATTTCCGATAAATAAAAAACATCCAAATCAAGTCCCGAAAACATTTAACAATTCAGAATTTGATTTCCTATCCGTTGTAAGACAGTTTTATAACAGATGTCTTTTGCGAATAGTAGCAGGAAGCACAGAGTTCAATGAATAGAATAAACTCGCAGGCAGATACATATGTGTGTATGTATGTAGTTAAATATGTATTTGTAAAACTAAATTAGGGGTCATTTTTGTCTTGTCACGTAGTTTTTTTTTATTTTATTCTTAAATTTTAAACAGTGTTTGTTAACAATAAATAAGCAATTGTCATATGTTGCAATTTTATGAAATTGGCACGTTCTTTAGTCAACAAATAAAGACTTTCATCACATACAATACATACATAATTCTTTAATAGGAGCAATTTTTCTATTTCGCCCAGTATAATAGAAATGCAAACATTGCTAATCAAACAGATGAAATTTAATTAAGTTTACGATACTAAAGAAGGCGATGTGCTGAGATATATTGATTGCTAAATATTGCTTGCAACACATAATTCTGTTAACAAGCATCGGAGATAATGTCGTCCGCCTTAAGCAGTTAAATGCTTTTATTATGCTGCAGCAGGAATCACAGAAAAGAAAGAAAACATTGTAACACAACAAAACATACGAAATTGTTGGTCGACAATCGTAAATTGGATAAATATTGTAGTGTTCAATAAACATTGAGTCGAAAATTGTCTACATATGAAATTTCGAAAAACAACAAAACAGATGCTTTTACAATTTCACACCCTTAAGGGCATTCAATAGTTTCATCTCTATTATGTATGTATGTATGTATGTACATATGTATATTCATGAGCATATTTACTTATTATACTCGTAGATACGCAGGAAAATTTGTAAATGCTCCTACAAATTAGCAGCAACAAACAACTATGTCTAGTAATTAAATTCATTATTGAATAGTGAATACATAGATTCTTCGAATATAATAAATTCATTATAAATTTAACACATCAAATTGATAAAATCATTAAAATTTTAATGCATTTCTTATCGTATTACTTACTGCACACTTAATTCAAATCGTTTGTGGGTCGTTTGTCTATTTGACAGACAAAGTATTGTTTTTGTGATACACACTTGCACATATACTGAAATTACACATCAAATCTATGAAATGAATGTTTCAATTGTTGAATTCCATTGACTTGTTGTGAAAAATTCAGATGGCAGAAGCCTATTTCATAATTTTTCAAAATATTCCCATGATAGTTTTAGAACGGTTTGTTTGAAAACATGGAAATGATAAGAAGACTTGAAAGAAGCCTAACGAAGTAATTGGAATGGGACACAATCATTTGATTAAGGGGCGTTTTGTACAAGTTGATGAACAGAAATGTAAATTTTACTTTTCGTTTGTTTGCTAGACATCAAGAATGTATTACATTTTGCCACTTTACAACAAAGAATTATAGAAACATTGAAATATTTATCTTTTATTGCTAATAAATAATAATAAATAAAAATGATTAGAAGTTTGTATTTACATATGTAGATGAACTAATTGTTTTTAACAAAAATACGCTGCTTTGTTCCCAGTATTAAGTACTGCGGTATTAACATATATAAGTACATATGTACAATTTTTTTTTATTTCCAAGTTTGTTTTAGAACAAATTTATCATACAAAATGTGCTCCCTAATTTCTTTTTAATACGGCTTTCATGTTTTATGAAATAGTGAAGAAATGTACACACAGAGAAAATACATCGTGGCAGTGATCATACTATGTATAAGATAAACATGTCATATGATTGTACTTGGTAGTACAAACGACGTTCATAATGCTAAATGAAACAGACATAAAATCTAAGCAGAAAAATATAAATGAATCGTGTAATTTTTCGCGAAATTCATTAAAAAATATGTAAAGTAAAATTCTTTAAAAAGAAAAGATTAAAAATAATAATCGCCAACTAGCAAAAACGAATATAGAAAAAAATGTCTCCAAAAAACCTCAAAAACATGTTTTCAAAGATGCAGCGTTCGCTACTGCACTTCAACTCATCGCCGAGGAATGAAAAATAACCCATTCGATTCAGGTGGAATTTTCTTGCATATTCTGTTTCCGAATGACTTCAAAACCCCTGGTGTATTTAATACTGTGCATTTTTCGTTTTGGCAGAAAATGAGATTGTGCGGCTAAAATATACTAGTTTTAGACACGGTCTATCTCACGAACCGTCGTTATTTTACATAAAAATTTTTTGGGAATCTTTATGAAACAAACCGGAAGGTTCCAACACCAGCAGAGCTGTTACAACGGCCACCATAAAATTATACATATACATTCATATTCATATGAATTTACATACTGTGTACATATATGCATAAATACATACATACTTACGTATGCATGTATGAATTTAAAACAGGGTTCCAAGTTTTATTTTATACCTTATCTCCCATTTGCAATTTTTCATTCCCCAAATTCCCCGAAATAGCTAATGTTTATCCCCAGAAATCCCCACAGATCTGTAAAAGAATTTTCAAGCTTATAGATTAACAAATAACAGAAAGGTTTATCAAATTCAATATTTCTCAATCACAATAGATAGATTCTTCTGAAATATTTAACATTTATTTGTAAAAAAAATTTTAAAAATTTAAAACTTTTCTTTCTTAACAAAATTAGCAAAATATAGAATATAATCAAGCTTTTTGTTATTTTTTGATTTATAAATTGGTATATGTACCGACAGTAAGGCTGCACTGAACGCTCTAACAGAGCCATTTATCTAGGTAACTCGTATTTACCCAAAATCGCAGACCTTACGGAATGCAATCTAAAAAGAATAAACCAGTTTATTCGAAAAACGGGTTGGTTCAAAACCGACCACAAGGTAGGATAGTGGGATAATCTTTTCTCTGTCTATTTCAGGCATCATAAAGGGACATATTTTTCCGGACAAAAGTAGGCCGGCTGGCGGCCTATGCAACCTAATCTAACCTAAATTGGAACTTAATCAAAACGTTGAAATAATTATAATAATCTCATCATCATCTCATATCCGTAAAAATTAAATAATATTATGTCAAAGGAAATACATGTAAGTATATATTTATTTTCTTAATTAAATTCATTTGTATAATAGTTTTTAAATTAATTTATACTTTGAGCTCTAAATATTTACATACATACATATATACGAGTATGAATATATAAAAAATAATTTGCTTTACATATTTTGTTAAAATCGTATTGTCAACTTTTTTTTGTTTCGTAGCCAACAAAAATAGAAATTTGACTACACGACAAAAGTAGCATGGACAACAACCTGCAGTCGTGAAAATGATCATTCATTAATGTATGTATTCAATTTTTGACAGGTTGTGTCCGGTAGCCTGCTGTAGTGAATGTGTTTATAGATTAACGTAAAAACATAATTTCAAAAACTTCAGAATCAAAATCTTCTGCAATGCAATTTTGTTTACATGTTGCTTGTATTAAAAAGTGTTAGCATTTGAGAAGATGGAATAAATTTGGCAGAGCAAACTGAATAATTTTTAAAGTGTATATTTATTCTAAGAAGAGCTTCTAATAAATCATACTGCATTATGTTGCGAATTTTTTCAATCCAAGAAAAATATGATTTGTTAATATGTACATAAATTTAAATACAAAATAGAAAATTATTAAATTTATATTAATCGAGATTGCCTCGATATCTTTTTTCAAAGATTTACAAAAAACTAAAGCCAAATCACCAGTAGACCTTAAACCTAATTTTTAAATGTTTCAAACCTGTCTACTTATACAAAAACTTTTAAAAACTCAATGAGAGTTATAAAAATTACAATAGTATAAGCATAGTTGCCTTTGAAACTTATTCAAAGAAAATAAAATAGATTCATATCGAATATAATAATTTGTTTGTTGGGATTTTTGATTGTGGTTTTGGTGTCTGACAGGATGAAGTACCTCGGGGTCACCTTTCATGAGAACTTTGAGTATTATCGTCATATTGATGATGTTTTGGAGAAAACAAAACGTTCTTATGGTGCTTATCAGGGTGTACTCAAGCGTAGGGGTGGTCTTGTCAGAAGAGTTCGCCTCTTGGTGTATCGCCAGATCATTCGGCCGCTCGTCTCCTATGCCTTTCCAGTTTGGTTTGGAATTTCTTCATCCCAAATGGAAAGGCTTAGAAGATGGGAGCGAAAGATTTTGGTTGCTTGCCTTGGTTTTAGACCTTACATTGGGCTGAACGGGATTTCCGTAGGCCATCGTAGCTCCATTTATGGGGCAATTGATTTTAGTCGTATACACGTTTATATGGTGGAGGGTGCGATCAAATTTTTAGAAGGGGCGCGTTCCTCTGAGAATCTTTTGGTGAGAGAGTGCTTTTGAAGGAATAGGGATCTGGCGGCTCCTCAGATGTCTCGGTATTATTCGCCCGTGGATTTGTTGACTCTCAGGGGAGCTGGACTCCTTTACGAAAGTGCAGACCATCTATTTTATCATCGAAGGATTCGTAGTCTCAATATAGTTGATACGGTATATAACACTACTCAATAGTTTTCATTAATTTCTTATTCCCTTTTTATTGTGAATTTACTTTGTTTTTTTTTGTTTTTGTTATTTTGTTGTTTAGTTTTAAGTTATTAGTGAGTAAGTTAGTCTTAAGTTCTTTAGTTCAGTAAGTATTATTCTAAGAGCTTCCCTTTTTTATTTCCTTTTTTGGGGAATATATTTTAAGATTTTTGTTTTATTGGTATGATGGATGTATTTTGAAATGTACAAATTTTTTATTGTTATAATGTTATAGTCTTTGATAAATACGTTAGTATGTAAGGAATTTTATTTAATGTTTTTAGTTTTTTAATATTTAACTAAATTTTATAATGATTTTTGGAAAAATAAATTTTAACCTTTAAACATTTAAAAATTAGGTTTAAGGTCTACTGATGATTTGGCTTTAGCACCAATGAAATGCATGTATGTATATAGACTAGCTAAAAACCCTCAACAAACAAACGTTTTTTTTTACAAAAAAGAAAAACTAAAAAAAACAAGATTTATAATAATATATTATCCCCAAAAATCTCCATCGAAAAAAGCTTTTTCCACAAAAAATCTCCAGGGAATTTCCGGAAATTTATATCCCCTATCACAAAAAAATCCTCTGTTTGGGGACAAACCCATTCTGGGAGATTAAAAACATTCGTCTCTCTTATCGGGCTTTTTATCGGCGCCGGCGCAAGTACTAAAATTTGTCGGCGGTTTTCTCGGCTTAGCTAAATGTCAACCGTCAATTAAATAATACAGTTGAAAAACAGCTACATATGTATATGTACTTATGTATGTACATTACAAATTAAGCCAATCAAGAAGAAAAATTTTTTAAGCCGCAACAAATCCTTATTTTTTATCGTTTTATTGCTTCATTATATTTTTAAAACGAAACCTAGCGATTTTGTTCACTTAAAACGCGCTTTAAAAGCACGTAATTGGTTCTGTACAATAAAATCGGCCTCAAGCGAATTCAGCGTAGTTACCTTGCTCAATCACTTGCCAGCCAGCACGAACAGTGAAAGTCAAATGACCGGTCATTTGACGAGCTGTTTAAATTTTTAACAAAAACACTACACACACACTTCACTTTACGAGTTTTATCCAACTTTATTGAGTAAATCACGCACAATTCTAAAATAATCACATTTTATTATGTGGCGACTACCGATTAAAAATGGTGCTGACAACTAATTAAAAACATAAAGCATACACACCCATAAACAAAAACCTAATTTCAATCAGTGATGCCACCACCTAAAATGTATGATTTATGTCTTTGCTAAATCGGCTTAAGTCAGTTATGTATTAATAAATACGGGGTAAAAGTAAATCTTGGAAAAAACTAAGCAACATATGTCAAAGCTCGTATTTCTGAAACTTTTTAAATTCCCAGCAACAGCGTACTAGGTACCCAAAAAATGTAATTTTGAAACATGATATGTTAGACCAGTTATTACCTCCCAGAAATTTGCAACTGTCAATAACATTTATAAAATATTTTTATATATCAAATGTTTCACAACCATTGTTAATTGATAACAAAAAAAAAAACTTGGTCTTTGATAATCATTATAAGATTTTTATTTATTTGTTACTCTTCCATAAGCATTACAACGGCTTTTTATTTTTTAGTCTTCCATAGCCATTATAAACAAGTAAATTAAGAAACAAAATAATCTATTTTTGGTTACTTGTAATAGTTACAAATGACCAAAAAATATAATCTTTTATAATTAAGGAAGGCAAAAACGTTTGTTATTAATTATAATGATTATCAAAACCAAAAAAATATACCTATGTACATATATAGAACAAGTAGTCTCTACATTTTTTCTTTATGTATGTATGTACATATTTCAAACATTTTTTTTTATCGCGGATATAACATATTTCCTAATTATCATGTACATACACATACACTTGTAAGTACTTTGTCAGTTTAAGAATATGTCTGAATCTGCCTTTTTAGTCTATCCAGCATACATTGTTGCAGTAGTTAATAAGCACCAGATGTGGAGAGTCACATTCGCCAATTGTTGAGTCCCGATTGTGTGAAAATAATAATCATCTTCCTTATAAATAAGAAAAGAGTAATACTAGCGTTATTTCAACATTTTTAATAAATTGTATCGTCATCAGCAGCCGTTAAAAAAATGTTTCAAATATTCTTTTGATCAAATTCGATGTCAAATAAGATTTGTTGTATCTTCAGCCGGGCTAAAGCATTTTGTCTATGTGTTAGACGTCGTAGAGTAGGTGCACAACTCAATAAAAACTTTTCATCCGAATCTAGAATTCCGTGATCTCCATAGCTTTCACCACAGAACATTGTATTTGCAGAGGGGTTATGATTTCTACAAGTGTGATTTCTATTGAAAGCATTGCTAGTTGTACCATTATTATTATCGTTAATATTCATTGGTGATTGGTGCAGATTTACTATTGGAATTGGCACAAAATCCTTCGCTTGCACTGGAGCTGTTGATGATTGTTGTAAATTTTCATTATCTTCTCCTCGATGTTCTTTGATGTCTTTCATATTTTCTATAGAGTGGCCATTTTGTTCGAGCTGTTCGCTTGCAGCGTTTAGAATGATCGGTTCATCATTAAGACTCTGAGCATCTTCAGAAATATCTCCAAATTCGTCAAGTATTTTGTCAAAGTCATAACTAAAGCAACCACAAAATAAATTGACTCATTGAGAAAATCCTTAAGTATAAGTATATTTCATTTATCCCACCTGACACCATCCAGGTGTGGAATTAAAAATGCCATTTGGTCATAAAATACCCATTTACATTGCTTATTTGCGCCCGTATCGCCCGCTTTTTGTGCAACTTTATAGTGTTTTGCAAAGGAATCTCGTAAAGACCTCCATCTTTTACGACATTCTTCTTCTGTAGAGTCCATTGTCTTACTAATATCGCTCCAGCATTGTTTGCGTAGGGACATTTTTCGGTAGCCCTTCAAGGATCGATCATATATGACTGGATGCATACATACCTGCCGAATAAGTTCTTCTTCGTTTAGTAACACTAATTTAACCTCTGTTCTCTTATATTTCTTTTTTGTTTGCCTTTTAATTTTGTTTTTATTAGCTGCCAACATATTTTTTCTGCTGTAGTTTTGTTTGAAAGTTTTCAAAACAATGCATGGGTGAATAGATAACGCAATAAATGTGCTGCCACATCATACTAATCTTGCTTAGCCCTATAGATTATTATATACACATACGAGTATATTTTGAGATAGTGATTTTTTTTTGTATTCAATAAACAGCCCTACAGATTACTACACAGATTTATCTAAGTCCATAATTTTTAAATGCTATGATGTGATATCTTATTTTATGGCTTACATATTAAATTATTTAAACTTATGATGTTGATGTAACAACATTTATTTTTAACAACATGATTACATTTAATGCTTGCGACTTAAAATTATAGATACATGGAACTTGATTATTGAGAAGAATGTAGATATTTAGTGAAAAAGCCCTCAGAATCTGTTAACATAAATATTTTGAATTGCGAGTAGATGAGTTAACATCGACAACCGCTAGCACCGTCGATTTGATTCATAGTATGATATCTTGCTGATTTTATGAAAAAAGCAACCAGTATCTTTTTTGCAGCAGTTGATAAAAACAGTGATTTATTAATCAGGCAAACGCTCAATAAATTAATTTAGTTTTCTTATAAATTATCTAAAGAAACTAAAAAAATATATGTGTGTAACTACATTCCATGGTCCAACTGGTTCCAAGGATAGATAGAATCACATTTTTTGAGCATTTTGGATGTATAACATTTTCTCAGAAACAACGGCAAGGAAAGCTTTTTCAATCTACTTGATGCTGTCTAACTCCAAAATAATTATGTAGAACCCCAGTTTGTTTTTGGTAATAAAAAATCAGCTATACATTCTCAGAAACGTTTCAGAAGATTTTTTTTAATCTCTAAGCTGATCACGTATCAATGGCTATTCCCAAAACCGTAATTATATTTTGAAGTCTTAAAACATTTTCTTGGAGAATGGCTCCTTTTTATACCCTTTAGTCCCATCTTAATTCTCTGCATTGACCGAATTATTGCTAATAACGAAAATATTCTTTCATTGTAAGGATTAACAAAATGTATTTGTAGTTTCCTCCCAATATTTCCTGGTAAAACATCAGAATATGAGCAACATAAGAATTGTATGTATATTGTGAACTGCAACTTATTCTCTTTGTTGGAGAATTCCCAGAATTGTTGAAAGTTGTGCTGCCACATAATAATAATAAATGTAACTCTACGTTGTCATCTTCACAGGCGCATGTAACAATTTTAAACACAGTCGAAAGGGGAGCTTAATCAATTTTAATTTTAGTGTGCGTAAAATAGTTATCTTTGATTGTTTTACGTGTTCTACATTTTTTCTTCGTTTATTCTATTAATAAAATTATTTCTTGTCTCTATTGGAAAAGTGGTTTCATCATTTCAACAAAATAACTGCAAGAAAACGTAATTTTCATTGTTTGCATTGAAATAAAAATTATATTGTGAAGTTTACCGCAGATACGGGCTGACGAAAAAAATGATTAACCTTCAAAACATATAGGCTGATCCAACCCCTAAAGGAACAGCTTTACAATATTAAGTAGAAAGAACAACAAATACAACAACCACGTCGTAAATCAATTATTTATTCGAGATAACAAATATTAAATTTCTTAAGTTCTTTGCTTTTCTGTGCGGATGAAAAATTAAAAATTTGTTTCTAACACCAAAGTACAGCAAAAATAAGTAAAATCGAAATTCAACAACCTGAATACATTTTAATTGCGTTTTAAAAAAAATTTCCATATATCAAGGTAAGGTGGTCGCCAATAACAAAAACGTGTCTGTCTTCTACTCTCACTTTAATTTTTAACTAAAAAACAAATGACACAGCAGGCAAAAAAGTACTAATTTTTATGCTTCTTAATTTTTTCTATAGGTTGATTTTTTGCCTTTTTGTTTTGCTTTCTAACTGTACTTATTTTAGAGATAATTAAAGTTCAACATGCAGCGTTGGTCGTATCCTGATGATGAATCGGCAGAGGCTTGTGATGCCATGTTGGCCCCTCCTTCGAATGTGCGTTCTTCAAGCACTTCCAGCTCGTATCCAGAGCGTTTGTGGAACTTTAAAGTGCTTATGAACCAACATCTGATGACAAATGAAAAATTGGCTTTGGTGGGCAACTGTGAATCTTTGGGCAACTGGCATTTAAGTAGCTGTGTCCTCATGAACAAGGACGAGGGTATGTACGCAATAACCACGGTTTAAAAATTACACAGAAACCGGCAGGTTTTTATTGCAAACCACAACCACACAATTTTTCCGTAACCTCTTCTCCAGATTCGAATGAATGGAGTGTACAGGTAGCAATACCGAGAGATCGCACAATAGAATATCGGTATTTGGTGTGTGCTATTGAACCAACCACTGAGAAGCCTATGGTTAGACGCTGGGAAACCCATATTAAAGCTAGAGAAATATCAGAATTGGCGGAAGAACCTATTGCAGGCAGTATGGATGTATTTGGCCATGTGAATGGCTGTGATAGGGTTGATCGTGGTTGGTTGACTTCTGAAACATTAGTTCAGTTAAAATTCTTTAATGCGCCTTTTTCTTGGAAACAACGCATGAAACGTCGCCTTATGTTTGTCAAAGTGACACCTATGAATTTGCGTATACCTATTGGCTGCGATAACCTGCTGGCAGGTTCTAATTGTACCATTTCTACATTAGAAGACTCTCTATCCAGTGATAATCATGACACCAGAGAAAATGGTGGCGACGGCGGAATAGCTTTTGCCTTCTCCGAGGTAACAACTTTAAAAGCTGATGATAGTGTAATCATGCCTCAACCGCAGTTTGGCACAGCTTGCGGGCCCGAAGATCTGGTTATATTCCATCTGACAATAAGTGACTTTGAGAATACTGCGTATTTGATCGATCTTTATACATATACTTCAAGAGCAGACCGAGATCAACCTCCCCATCATTTAGGTTATCATTATGTTTTGCCAAATTTATTTAAAGTGTCTGAGGGTCGCTTAGAAGTGCCTATTACTTGTGCTTCACGTCACCGTCCTCTGGGTATGATGACAATAGGATATTTGATTGTTAAACCAGTACCATCTTTAAGCATGGACATGTCCATCACATATTCTCGATATTGGAATCATAAGTGGAAAGGTTTAGATGTAGGACATCGTGGCTCTGGTACTTCTTTCAAGGCCAATGATACTTTTATTAGAGAAAATACTATAACTTCATTGAAAAATGCTGCCGAACACGGCGCCGATATGGTTGAATTTGATGTACAACTAAGCAAAGATTTGGTACCGGTAGTCTATCACGATTTCATGATTTACGTTTCTTTAAAGTCAAAGAATCACATGCAAGAACACGATTTTTTGGCTTTACCTATGCGTGAGTTGACACTGGAGCAATTAAAGAATCTTAAGGTCTATCATACGGCCGAGGGGCAGTCAAGAGCTCAACGGTCATTTCGCAATGATGATTTGCTAGAACATCAACCATTTCCCCAGTTGAGTGATGTCCTTGAGGCTATTGATCCACATGTTGGCTTTAATATTGAAGTAAAATGGTCTCAACGTTTGCAGGATGGCAGCATGGAGGAAGAGTTTGAACATGTTGTGGATCGCAATTTATACGTGGATTGTATATTAGATGTTGTGTTTCGCAAGGCTGGTATGAGACGTATAGTTTTTAGTTGTTTCGATTCAGATATTTGTTCAATGTTGCGTTTTAAACAAAATCGTTATCCCGTCATGTTCTTGACTATTGGCCAGTCGGAAAAATATAAAAAATATTTGGATCCCAGAGGAAATCGTATAGAGACTGCGGTATTTAATTCGCTGGCTATGGAACTATTGGGGATAGTAGCACATACTGAGGATTTACTAAAAGATCCATCTCAAGTAATGTTTAAATATTTAAATATTTTCTTTCAAATTAAGTAAAAATTTTATTGATTTTATGTTAATATTTTTAGGTAAATTTGGCAAAAAATCGAGGCTTAGTTATTTTCTGTTGGGGCGACGACAACAATTGTAAAGACACCATAAAAATGTTAAAAGATCTAGGGCTTCACGCAATCATTTACGATAAAATGGATGTATTAACATCTAAAGAGGACAAGGTGAGTCTTATTATCTGTTAAATTTTTAAATAATTTATAAATTCAATTATTTTATTTTTATTTCATATAGAAAAGTGTATTTCTACTGCAAGCGAGTGGCGGTCAAAAAGATTTACTACAATTACAAGCTTTAGAGATGGGAAAGGTGTGGCATTCGCCCTCAGCCCCATCTTCGTCGAATACAGCTTAAATGTTGTTATATAATACAATTTTTTAATAGCTAAAAATTATATTAAGGAAAATTATAATCATAGCACTATTTTTCATAATTCTTAAGTATATCTTTGCGTACATTAATCGACTTTATATTTTTAAATAATTGAAAGTTTTATATTATTCTAAAACATATTTCCAAAATTTTATACATGTATGTAAACTAAAAACTGGAAAATAATTTTATTAAACTACACTTACTAACCCCATTAACACAAAGTTCAGATATGTTTATTTTATTCGAAAGTTAACTAACTTTCAATTAGTCTAAACTTGATTTTTAATAGAAAGTGAAAATTTTCGTTAACAATAAAAATATGAATTAACTTTATATTATCAACTATTGTAAATCAAACCCAGAATATATTTTTGGGAAATGCAAAAATAAGTAAATAACATCAACCACATCTGCGCGCAAGAATTTGTTCGATGTTTGAATTTATGCAAATACAAACGATAATTTATTTTACGGTTAAAAACTTAAACTCAACAAATTAACAGAGCTTTGTGTTAATAATTTTTAGTAATCAAAATTTAAATTTGGGGTTTAGTGTTAACTGCGAGTTCATTTTTTTATTGTTAACGGCCCTAAGTAACTTGTCCCATTTACCAAACCCCTGGCAATTGTCGAAAGGGAACATTTTTTCAAATTCAAATGATTTTTCTTATCAAATCGAAATACATGGTAAAGATAAGAGTTATTTTTGAGCAGAAATATAAGTCAATTATTGATTTTTATTTTTTAATATAAATAAAAGTAATACTTTGATATTTTTTTCGAGCCGAAATAAAAGTTATGTCTTGATTTTAATTTCTTTAAGAAAAACTGCCTGTTTGTTTTTTTTTGAAAACAAACACAATTTTGAGTTTTTTTAATTGTTATTCCAATATGAATTCCCAAACGCAAGTTTTTATTTTCGAAAACCTGCGGTTAATTTTTTCAAGCAAAAATAAGTTTTTTGTGCTGTTTACACAACCCAGACAATCGACTTGAGTTGAAAATTTGTATAGAAAATTTCTTGTTGTATAAAGAGCACTTTAATGCAGAAATACAAGTTACATATTCTTTGGGCAAATAGTATAAGTTATTTTTAAATTTCTCTAAGCATACAATTGATAAAAAATTTTAGTAATCGCCATTTTACTACGATAAAAGTGAAATGAAATGCCTCAGATAACTAACCCTCGATACGCATGCACATACAATATGTACATCTTTTCAATGCAACATTCAAATTAAATAAACACTTAATATTATATACATATATTTATATATATACATATATATAAATTTTCGCAGGAATTAGAAGTACGTATATTTTAAGTTTTTATTATTTCCTTAATAAATAAAATATTAAACCCAAAAGAAAATTTTTTCAATGGTTCAATTATATTGTTTTGTAATACGAATGGTTGTAATTGGATGTTATTTCATTAGTGGGCATAAAGCCGATAAAAAGAGTTATATTTTTACTTTATAAAATTTAAACAGAAAACAATTATGTTTATTTTTGCTCGAACAAATACAAATCAAGAAATAACTTGCCAATCAACCTTCAAAATATAAAAATTCCAGTACTTGATATATAATAGTGTTGTAAAGAGCGGCTGCTTTTTTCGATTGAGTACTCGATAGTACTCAATACTTTTAACTTTTGTTTTATTTCAAAATAAAAATATGTAATTGTCTAAAATTCGATTTTATTATTACACGTACTACATAATGATCCATGGATTAGCAAATTTAATAATCCATTAAAAATATCTAACCAAACGGCCTGGCCTTATTAATTGTTGCAAAAGATTACATCATTTGCGCTTAACTTTTCTCAAAAAATTTTAAAACATTTTCAAGTAAAATTTTTCGTCTTTACATAAGGAAATGCATCTCTGAAAGTATTGAGTAGTTAGTTTTGGGTATTGAGTACCGGGAAATATATACGATATTGGGTAATCGTTACTCAAATACTCTATACTTTTACAACACTAATATATAACTATTTTAAAATTAACAAATCATGATCGAACTTTGTTTCTGAAAATACTCTAATTGAAAAATTGTTTAAATTTCAATTAATAATATGAAACAATGCTAGGTGAATTCATTTTACTGACGTTATTGAGAGCACAGCTCCAGAATTTGTTTGTGTTTTCTTGTTTTTTCAATGATTTTTTGACTATCGACGATCATTTTGCACTATAGAAAGAAATATGCATTTTTCTTTGGGGCATATTTTAATATATTTTAAATACATTTTATTTTTCTGTTTTTGTCATTTTTTGCCAACCATTTTGGTATTTGTAGTAAAATCAACAACAGCGAA
Source organism: Gymnocheta viridis (assembly GCA_956483585.1). Taxonomy (NCBI): domain Eukaryota; kingdom Metazoa; phylum Arthropoda; class Insecta; order Diptera; family Tachinidae; genus Gymnocheta; species Gymnocheta viridis. Next base: position 39,569,040 of record OY101440.1, read on the forward strand.
ATAAATTCACCTCGGAACAATGAACATGAATAATGATATATGTATGTATGTATGTACATACATACATACATATGTAACATATTGATACCTATTTTGGAAAAACGCGACGAAAAAAGGAAATTACATCCAAAAAAACTAAAGTGCAACAAAGATAAAATTTTATTCCTGGTAATTAATAAAAAAAATATAAAAGACGCGTACAAATTCTAGCAATGTATGGAGACTAACTATGACGTGGTGTAATTTATTTCTACATACATATGTATGTATGTATACATATGTACATGCATATACAGGCGTGTATATAGCACCTACTAACTTACGAACATATATAATTTGGTAATAAAGCTTGACAATTTGCTTCAATTCTTGTTCTTTTTTCGGTCCCACGAAGTAAATTGGCCAAAATTAAAATAAACAGAAACACAACTTGAAAAAGTCAACATAAAATTGATGAAACTTTGGGGAAATATGTAATAAAAAAGTTTTTATTGACAAAAACCAATTTAGGCCGTATTAGTGAATTATAACCATCCCCCTTTTGTGACGAACTAATAAAAATGCATATGAATGGCAAACACAAAATTTTTCTATATTTTTAGTTGTTAATGGAAGGAAGTATACAAATTTCTTTTTGTATTATAAATATTTTTATGTATTTTGTGTTAAATAAAATTTGTATTTGTAAAATTGTACATATGTAAATAGTAATAAAACAGTACAAATCCATAGTTAAAAGTTGTTTTAATTTTGCATCTCATTACGACTGTTACGAATTCGTTTTAGCCTAGTTTTGCTGTATTGCACTCCAATACAATCCTCCAGCAAGAAAACTTGAGTTCAAGTAGAACATAACATTTTAAACATCCTTCAATTCAAGTCTAAAATTAAAGTTGAATTCAAGACTTGAACTAAAGGAAAATAGAATAATACAGGTAGTGTCGAAGCGTTAACGGTCTTTTTTTTGTGTTCGAGTCCGTCAAAATTTGATTATGCATTACTAACACACACCCACACTGCAAAAAAGCAGACTCACTTGTTTTAAAAGTAAATAAGAAAAGGAAAGGAAACAAAATTCTTTACATGCGGTCTACACCTAACATAAAATGACTAACTTTAACATTAACTTCAAGTTAATGTTGAGTGTAGACCGCTCATGTTAAAGTTTTAACATGGTTGTTAAAACATTTCTCTTGAGAGCTCTTTTATAACTTAAATTGACATCTAAGTTTGACAGCCCGCTTTTTTTAGCCATTTTTATTTAATTTATCTGCACACTTGGCTTTTTGTGAAAAATATAAGCGCGAATGTTTTAATATTAAAAAATAACATATAAAATAATCACTTAAGTTCAAAACAAATTATTTTCGACAAGCTTTAAAAAACTCACTGTAGCTAATTGACGCGACAACGAACTGAAAATAATGAAAAGTTATAACTTTAACATCACTACGTGTACACCACCATAGAGAAATAGGTATTTCAACAGAAAGTCTTAACTTCATGTTTTAACTGCATTTCATGTTAGGTGTAGACGTAGAGTTATAAAACAGAAAATGCAACCATTTTACCATTTTTCTTTTGTACTTATTGACAGCTTCGAATCTAAAAGCGGTGTTGCAGCTTCGACGCCACCTGCATTATTCCACCATGAGCTAAAGTATAAATCGAGCATTGAATAACAGTGTGTTTAAAGTAGAAAACATCCGCCATTTCAAGCTTTATATCTATGTATGTATATATAAATTTTCGTTTGTACATATGTACGAAACCTAAATCGTCAAAATTTCTTTTATCTTCACGTCATACAACACGAAAACGTATATTTTTTTGTTTAATATTTCATTTTGTGCAATTGATCTTTGAGTAAACATGGACCATTGCCCCAAAACTAACCAATTTGTTTAACAATATTTCTTAATAAATAATTTAGAAATTTTTTTAAATTGATAAAAACACATAAGTTTTATAAAACAATGATTTTTAGCTACATATTTATATAAACGCAAGTTTTTTGACATTTCATATCATAAGATTATTGTGATAAGATTTATCATAACAACGCTCTCCTAATAAGTATTATAATACTGCAATAATACTTAAAGTATGCACGTAAAAAAATTCCTCTGCGATTGAATTTTATGTTCTTTAATAGAAAAATATCAGATATTGTGCCATACAAATAAATAAATTAATGGCGGTATTCTTGAAAATCCACAACGAAGAAGTAAGTCTTCGTACATTACGGAAATCATATCAAAGTGCAAATTTATCTGTCTTATAAATACGGCTTTTTGTATAATTAACAAAAGACTTTTCACACTTTTGCACTTTAGTTTTTATTTTGCGCTCGTAATAGGCACTAGTATGTAACATCACTTGCAATTTTTAATCATTGTTCTACATTATTACCTGAAATTTAAAAAAAAAATTTCTGAAATTTTTTAACATAATTATTTAAAAAACAATTCGACCACTAAATGTTTTGTTAATACGAAAGTATTTTCAAGCTTGTAAAGGACTTGAGCTCAATTTTATCTAGAGTAGCAGAATAATGTTTGCATGGATACTTTAACTTCGATAACATCGATGTGATATCGTGCATTTTTCCATCTCAACTACTTGCATTTATTAACAGCTGTGATATATTTATGTTATCAGGGGAGGAAAATAAATAAAACTTACAGCAAAAATATAAAATCATTCAATTATATTAAAAATATGGCTGAGGGAGCCAACGTTCGTCAAAATTTACAAAACGTTCCTTCAATATTTGAAATTACTGCTGCTGAGACATTGGACAATCTTATTTATCCAGCATTTAGTAAAATTTTTGACTATTTTGGTTTGCGGTTGGACTTTAAACTTTGGCACAATCGACGCATTAGAGAGGAACTATCACCGCTGGTTACTTGGTTTTTACAATATATATATTTGGGTAAACGAGGTTCATCTTTTGGTGAGAGCTTCTATGGGTTGCAGAGAACAGATACTTTAAGTGGTAATATATTGACCAGACGGCAGGTGGTAATATCAGCTACTATATTGACGTTCATGCCGTATATTGAAAGAAAGTTAAGGGCAAAAGCTCAACATGGCAACATTTCAAAATGGGAAGAATATATATTAAATTTATTCCATGCATATAAAGCTTCTAAAGCAGTACACACACTTCTGTATTTAACTAAATATGCCTACAGTCATTCGCTTATATTTAAAGCTCTAAAACTAACATTGCGCTATCCAAATGAATCACCAAAGAACGATAAATCTACCTATATATTCTTAAAGCTTGTGGAAGTTTTGGCATTCTTCTTACAATTTATACAATGGTGGTACTCAAACGAGCACAGGCGCAAAGTCGGTGGCACATTGGAAAATCCAGAACCTCTAGCTGAAACATCTGAAATGTTCGTTGAAAGAAAAACGCCTGCCGGCGATTGTCCTATTTGCCTTATGAAAATTGAAAACCCCACAGCTTGTTCGGTATCTGGATATGTTTATTGTTGGAAATGTATTGCAGTGAGGATAAAGGAACGTTCCCCAACTTGCCCAGTCACCGGATATCCCATAACTATCCCGGATTTAATTAGAATATATGAAACATAGTTTAAAATGAATATAGTTTTCTTTTCAATAGCAGTTTCGCATAAAGTCAAGCTTGGGATTTTGCTGGTATCCGGCTAAGGCAAATTTTGACTGAATACGAAAGCTTTTTTTAGGTATATTATAAATAAATTGATTAAGAACACTATAACGGCAGAAGAGCTAATCTTTTTCCCTATAATATAAAACCTTTTAATTTTAACTATTAATTACTTATTGTTAAAAACTAATATAGTATTTGGTAAAATCGATTGATTTCGTAAAGCGAACACGAGCCAAATTGGTGTTCTGTAATTCGCACTATATAGCCTTATAAGCTTTTAAAAATTACAATATTAATAAATACTAAAGCAATTTTATGGTTTGGCATTAAAAACTGATATCAAGCGATCCTCATAATTTTTTCAATTAATTGTTGGTTCCAGCCAATTCATTAGTAATACAAAATTTTACAATTGTAGAAGTGTAACTTACAGTTCAAATATATGCGTCGGATTAAAAAATTTATATTTTATTACTATACAATAATTGCAATATTATTCTACCTTGCTTAAAACACTTCCTCATTATTTTCTTGCGGCATGTCAATGTCAGCCTCTTTCATATCTTTTATAATTTTCTGATTTATAATGCCCTTAATATTTGCATTTACATCGGGTAATAAGCCTCCACATCTGGCTGCATGTTCAATGCGCTGCACAACATCAATTTCTCGCCTAGACGAAATAAGATTTGTTACAGAACATTTTTCCATGTTGCCAACACGACCAATACGACCGCTCCTGTGTATATAATCAGATATATGCAAAGGAAAATCAAAATTTATAACATGTCTAGCACGAGTGGTATCCAAACCACGACTTCCTACGTCTGTGGTAGACAATACATCACATTCGGCATTTTGGAATTTTTCAAAACGACCAATTCGTATCTTCATTAACATATCGCCATTTAGATTTATACAATTTACTCCGCTATTGTTCAGAAATATAGAAACATAATCACAGGTGGGAGTTTTATTCGAAAATATAATCACTGGACGTCTTGAAGATAACTCCTTTTTCACTATTGTCAAAAGATGGGCTGGTCGGTCAGATTTATTTACTCGCAGAAAACGTTGATCAACATGAGGCATTATTTTGTGCAAATGAGGACTGACCACTTCATGAATTGTCTCTACATCAATTACTTTGTGCAGTAGTTCATTGATGTTAGTAGGCATAGTGGCAGAGGCCAAAACTAATTGTGTACCACTACCGGCGTCTTCCTTTAAAACATTTTTATGAAACTAAAGCGAAATATAATTAAAGTTATTATATTATGAAATTAAAAATTTGTTTACTTACGGGAAATCTTCTTAAAAAATACACGAGCTTATCGGAGAAGCTATCATCTAGTAGAGTATCAGCCTCATCCAAAACCACATGATTGACGTAATCCATTCTATATATGCCAGTGGTAACTAGTTTACTTAAAGCACCTACCGAAGCCACAACAATGTCGACTTCTTCAAAATCGGGATTTAACATTAACTGTTTAGTGTTACCACCCAGTATAGTTTTTACACTCACATCTATGTTGCGAGTTAATTTTTCTATAACACCACCTATTTGTGATGCCAACTCTCGTCCGGGAGTTAGAATAATAGCAAAAGGAGAATTTAATCTACGCTTAACTGACAATTTTTGTTTGCTTTCAATAATCTTTTGAATAATGGGCAATACGTAACAAATGGTTTTGCCACATCCTGTTTCTGCAGCAATTAATGTATGATGATTTTCGATAAGCTTGGGCCATCCTTGAGTTTGTATATTGGTTAGTGAATTCACTTCAAATTCAGTTTTTAGATTTTCAATCAAGGTGCCATCGAAAGTTAACGATGCATTTTGCAGGAATTCTTGAATTGGTTGCATTTCTTTCGACATATCTTTTTCAGTGGTGGTGGCATTGATTTGAAACCAATCGCCTTTAGATTTACTGTGTAACCAACCCGAAGATGCTAGGGGAACTGTGCCAAATTTACAATGCCCCTCTAGAGGTGTAAATAGATTAAAGTTATTTCGTTTACATTGAATAAGGGCGGGTATATCTTTAGATTTTGTTCTTGGTGCTACGCGTTTCGTTTTAACTGCAGTCTGTGTAGCTGCATAACATCGTAAACTCGTTGAATGCAATGGTTTTGTTAATATTTTTATCATATTTAATTTATATTTTTCTTTTTTATTCCAAAAATATACCGGCAGCGTGCTGTAATTTTATTTGTTTTGGTAATCAGATGTTCGACATTAAAGCGAGGTCGATGTAAAATTTTGACGGCGCGGTTAGCCACATATAAGCTTGGCAGCGTATAATCGTAGATGTTGGTCTATCCACAGCTACTACCTTGTAGAGAAGTTCGACTGTACAGACCAATGAATAATTATCAAAGCAAAGTACATATGTTTATCCAGTAAGCTTTTTTTCTACAGCAATACAGCAACAAAAACAACAGACTTCTCGTTTTTGATTTTTCACCCAATTTTCATTCTCGAAAACAACTGACAGCAACGTAAAGAAGAAGTAAATATTTTTCATACACAGAGCAAAAGAAAAACAAACATTTTCGACCGTAAAAGAAATTAATAATAGTACAACGGGAGAAACTGTGTTAGACGGCGACTCTTCCATATGAGTCGTCCACGATACGCCTAATAGAAGATTTTATTCTTACTTCAATCGAGCCTTGAATTAATTGAATAAAACACGGTTAAATTCGCCTAACTATCGCCATAATTCGTCAGCGGCGATTTTGAAGTAACATAAACAACTAAAAGACTCGCAAAAATATCATTTACAAAAGTAATATATGTACGATTAAAGTGAAATAACAATCGTTCAAAGGTCGCCAGAATACTTAAACGACAATAAAAAACACTCGTACAACAATCAATAAAATAATGCTTTTTTTATTATTATTAAAATCTTTATATATTGAAACGATTAATTTTGGCTCAAGTTCAAACACGAATTTACCCATTTATTTATTCTAATTTATTTTTAATTTTTTATTAGAAATTTTTTTGGATAAATTTATTATTTTTTTATTAAGAGAGTACTATATATAGAAAAATTTTTATTATTCATCATATTAGCAGAACGGATCAGTACTGATTTCGAGGTCGCTAAACCATCTCATCTGCGTTCTTTGTTAAATTTTACCACTTTTGACGGTGGATACTAGTGATCAGGAATATCAACTATTTAACCGTATTATTTAACAAATTAGAATACGAAGAGTACAAACTTATTCATTTTCACATGTCAAATCAATTTCGGTTAGTACGAAATCCCATCTATGATGAATAACTACTCTATATATTCTAAATAGTTGATATTCCTGATCACTAGTATCCACCGTCAAAAGTGGTAAAATTGAAAAAAGAACGCTGATGAGATGGTGTAGCGACCTCGAAATCAGTACTGATCCGTTCTGCTAATATGATGAATAATAAAAATTGTTCTATATATAGTACTCTCTTAATAAAAAAAATAATGAATTTATCCAAAAAATTTTCTAAATAAAAATTAAAAATAAATTAGAATAAATAAATGGGTAAATTCGGGTTTGAACTTGAGCCAAAATTAATCGTTTCAATATATAAATATTAATAAAAAAGTTCGACTAATTACTTATAAACATTAATTATTAAAATCTTTTATTCACGAATCTTATAAACTAAATAAGGTACAATGCTATGAGATTTTACTACGTACTACACCAATTAAATCTTATAATTGAATAAGGAAACTATTAATAATACTGTCCTGAGGAAAATTTGTCACAAAAACCTCCTATAAACTTTGAAAATATTATAATGAAATTTGGTAAAACAATCGCTAGTAAGATTCCTTTTAACAAAAGAATTTCAGCGACTGTTTAGTAAATTTCTTATTGTTTCAAAATTAGACAATCTGCATTTTTCATTAAATGACAGCGTCAGATCATTGGCAAACGCGTTTAACTTTTTATGTTTAAATCTATTGTGCAGTAAGTCAGTGGGGAATCTAGGGGAAAGATTAGGAATTATTTTTAAATTTTTGTTTTGGATAATCTGAAGCTTTTTGTATGGGTCTTAGCAGTTTTGTGAAACTATGCTGGACTGCCGTAATTCAGTATCGGCCTAATACACATATTGTACAACAATATTTTATTTTTGAGGTTGAGCTTAGACCTCCTATTAAGTATGGGGTATAGAGCACGTCCACACTTTAAAGCACACTTTATTAAAGTATTTTTGACTTGTGGTAAGGCTCTCTTGCATTCTCTTGATTATTGCATTTGAAAGTTTTCCACTGCATATAAAAGCACTTTTATCAGCATAAAATGCTGCTTCCTGATTTCTGTGCACCTCAACATCAGATGTATACAATGAGTAGAGTGTGGGTGATAGTACTGACTCTTGTGGCAATCCCGCTGGGATTGTTCTTTCTGTTGAGAAGTCCCCGTCAACACACACAACAAATGTACGGTGCTTTAGGAAACTTTGTATAATTTTTTGTAAATATAAAGGGAAACCTAATGCATTGAGTTTGTATAACATCCGATTGCGCCAGATGGTATCAAAAGCTTTTTCTATATCGAGAAAAACAATGCCAGTACTCTTGCGATTTCTTATGTTATCTTCGATATAATTTACAACTCGCTTTATTTGGTGTACGGTAGAGTGTTGCTTACGGAATCCAAACTGTTGGTGGTTAATAATATTATTTTGATCTGCAAAATCAACTAATCTTTAATGAATGATTTTTTCAAAGACCTTATCCAGTAAACTTAAAATGCTGCTGTTCATAGAATCTAAGAAATCGAATTGAATGAACAATATTTATGAAAACCACCCAGTTATTCGACATATTTTCTACTCAAGTCGATTGCTTGGATTCTATGAACAGCACATATTAAGTCTTAAAAACATCATTCGCCAAAATGCGTACACGACGATTAACTCGTCCAACAATCGCCAGAAGGACTCGCAAAAGCATCATTTGAGAGAGTAAAAAGTAATTTTACTCAAGCAATCTTCTGGACGATTAAAAAAAGTGTCGCGATATGATCTCGCTCGTCAAATAATAATCATCCAAATGCCACCTGGTTAATCAGCTGCCGAAGTGAATGTATTTCCATAAATTTACTTTGGCACATATGTACTCGTACATACATACATACATACATACGTATGTATATTGCTTACACCGAGCTTATACCATCACACAGGACGTACAAAAATGTATCACAGATCTAATAATATTAGATCCCTTTTAAGGTTCAATTAGACGTGCCATACCATAATGCCATATACATAACCGTAAACATAACTACATATATTTACTTTGCCAATTAGTGCTGCATTAACCATAAGTAGCTGTTTATGTTTTCATTTGTCTATAGAATGTAGAATTAAATAACTTCATAACTGTAGTTTCTATTCAGAAAAATATACATTATTATAATAAGAAAAAGTTCACTTCATACTAACCATCAACTAAAATAAGTAAAAATCATAAATTAAATCAAAATCAAAAAAATCAATTTAGTTTTAAGTGCCATTTGATATAAAAAATCTAGTGGCAGATTTCCGGTTGATTTTTAAAAGCAAAAGCATGGAGCAAAAGTATTTGAGTAGTGCCTGATATGCAAAAAAAAATTTGAATGTTTAAAACAAAATCGCTGCAAATAATGGCGCAAACTTGCGCAAACTTTTTTTTGGGGTCTAAAATTAGAGATTCTAATTTAGTGACTTTAGCAATGTCTCAGAGCTACAAATCCCAATATAAAGTCTTCAAAATTTACATATGATTTAAAAATTGTGTATCGAGCTTCATACTCAGTTCTTAAGATTTTTTTAAATTATTTTTGCCTCTTTGGCAAACTTTTTATCCCAAATACTCCTCTTTCCATTGGTACAATTTTTTCTTTATATTCGTTTCGTTATTGAAAAAAAAACATTATTTGATAAGTCTATGGATATAAACCCATGAAAATTTCATAACACACGGTGAAAAAACAGGTTAACAAACTTCCCTGTACAACTTGGGGTTTGAATCTTAAAAACGATTACGCTCAAACACATCGATATATAGATTGGCCGTATTTAAAAATACATATCCAAAAGTACATATCGCTCCTTTATTAAAGTTTTTAATTTACACAATCATCAATGGAAAAATAAAAAAAGTATTCTCCCCTCAAGAGGTGAGTAAACATGATATTTGTATAAATTTTTTACATAAAATTAAGAGCGCTACGATGAATATTTTTGCATTCTTCTTTAAAAAAAATCACGTTTTTTGAGATATGACTACGTTGTAATTAAGGAGCGATACGTGCCATCAAAAAAAACAAAATCTAGTTTTTGATTGATTGTGATTCGTTAGGTTAGCTTACATGCCTATGCAAATTTTTAGATTTCTGTGTCCAAAATTAACTCTTTTGTATCCATAATTAATATTCCATCACTCGTTTCTGTATCTGAAATATTTTTTATTTTATAACGTTTTTTGCTGCTCCTCCAAAATTAGAACAAGCGATGTTACGTACTTTTGGATTTTCAACGACGACATGTATGTATCTACTCGTAAGTCACCTATTAATATAAATATACATCAGCTTAATTTAGCGGAAATTAAGTGCTTATCGATGTGTAAAGTTCTAATTGTTTGATTATGGTTTTCTGATTTGTTTGTAGTTCGTTCAAGAAAATATTTTTCTTTTCTAAAGATCATTTTCAATAACAATTTTTTCTTTTGTTTTCAATTCTCCTATTGTTTTCTAATAAACTGAAATAGCAAAGGTAGATATGTAGATATATTTAAGTTTAAAAACAATACAGATAATACAACAAAAAAAAAAGAAAACAATTCAATACAAATGATGGAAGTTGATTATCAAATTGTCATGAGGGATTAACGTTTAGTTTTCATTTCGAATATTGTTTCAAGCATAAAATGAAGATAAAAAATGTATGTCATAAACGGTTAATAAAGTTATAGAAGGTTTGTTGTATGATTTTTAAATGGGGAAACCGGTTTTAATGCAGACATTAACTTTATTAATCGTCTATGAATAAGGTCTTTAGTTTTTCATTTTATTAAATCAAATAAATATTTTCCAATGAAGCAGAATATCTTATATTTTAGGTAAAGAGTGTATAAATAAATCTAATTTATTTTGAGCACTACGTCAATTTTTTTAAAAATCTTTAACAAAATTTTTATTAAAAAACCGATATTTCGATACTTCTTTTTGTGACTTCTTCAAGGATATACATTTTTACACAATTTTATATATCCCTGAAGAAGCCACAGAAAGAAGTGGCAAAATAGCGGGGTTTTAATAAAAATTTTAAGGTTTTTTAAAAAAATTTACGTAGTGCTCAAAATATCTCAGATTCATTTAAAAAACAGAAGGTCCAAAAAAATATATATAAGAATAAGTAAAGATTGTATGATATACGGCATAACTAAATATAGCTCACTAAATTGCCTAAATGCGTTTTTAGCAATGTCTTTTTTTATTAAAAAATTTTTTTATTAAGAAAGTAATATTGGAACATTTTTAATCATCAGACTAGCAGAACGGATCAGTAGTGAATCTATATTCACGATGGATACTAGTGATGATTAACTACTATATGGTGAGTAATTATTCCATATATTATTACTCTCGCGCTTTTTCCTGTGTCATTCATGACTGCTGAGATCAATATTTTTCATTTAAGTGTTTATGGTTTTTGTATATTTTAGTTGAATTTTTAAAGTGTTTCGGATAAAATTTTGGAAAATTTTGTTAACGGAGAATTTTCTGCAACACGATTAATCACTAATTTGAACAAAATGTTCCGGAAAATCAAATATGAAATACGTAAATAAAAAGAAAATTCGGCGAAAAAAGTGTAGAAATAAGTTTAAAAGTCAAGTGCTTTTGTTAGTAGCTATTGATTTCAATTTAAGCGAAATTATTTGTAAAGCACATTTATAGAAAAAAGCAAAAGAATTGCTGAATAATGTGGCAAATGAATTCAAATTTGTCAAAAAAAACTTTAACTGCCAGGCACACGTATTCGTTCTTTCGTACAATTTACACTTAAAACAAAAATAAATTAAAAAGTTTTGTTTTTGTTTTAAACGATTAGGTGTGCCAGCAGAAATTGAACAAAATCCCTAGATGTCGCGAAAAAATTCCCCCTTTTCCCTACACACTAAAAAAAATCCCCTATATTTTTCCGTACTCTAAAAATTCATTGATTTTAGGAAAATAAGAAAATTTTATTTATTTATTTATTTGTACATTTATGTCGCCAGACAAAAAATTAAATAATAATAAAAAATATCATAACTTTGTAATTTTAAAAACCTCCAATATCTGCCTTTGTGACATGATAGTTCTCAATCGACTGTATTAATTACCCATTTTTATATTTATAATTATAAAACTATAGGTCAAATCAAATCTATCAAATTAGATATTTTTTTATAATTTATTTTTAATTTTTAAAGTAATTTTTTTTTCGAACAAATTGGTTGTTAGTAGTTTTTAATCCAAACTGATTATTATTTTGGCTAAAGTTCGTAACATTTTTAGTCAGAAAGAAGTGGTCATGAGACAATATTCCAAAGGAACAAGGGAAAATTTTAACATCAATTAATTTCAACTTACACGACAGAACAGAAACAACGTTGTTTTTCGGGAGCCGCTACATTTCTTTAAAAATTATTTAATTTTTATGGGAAGTCTTTGGATTAACTTAAGAGCTGTTGCACCATTTCTTTGTAGTTCTTCGCATTCATTACTAATATAAATTTCTTAAATTTTTTAAATAAGAATGTGGAGATCATAGAAGGTAATCAAAAAATTCAGAATTCTTAATAAAAGTTTGTCCAAGTTAAAATAGCTGTGATCCGGAATAAAAAGTCTTAATTTATATATTAAACCAAAAAACAAATCCAAAATTTTCAAATTTGCTTTTATTTTCCATACAAATTCTATTCCCAAGAAAATAGGAGATTTCTTTGCCTTTCGTTGTCTATATAGTATATTATTTGCCAAAAGATGTTTTCTGTCTGTATGAAATATCTCGTGTAATACTGTAACAAAATTTATTTTATATGTATTTATCACTTTTGTGGGGTGTTTTACGCAATTACACGGCAATATTAAAGGAAGAAAAATAATGTTTTAAAAATTCCCTACATTTTCCTTAAAATGAGAAATCTGTCCTTTTTTCCCTTCTCCTGAAATTTTCCAATGAATTCCCCACAAAAAGGGAAAATTCGCTATTCTTAGCATCACTAATTCCACATGAAAATTTGACAAACTCTACATGGAATTGATAGGGACCGTCAATTAAATATTATATAGATTAATATTTATAAGTATGTAATTAGTTGTGATCAGTGATTTAACTTAAAGAAATTTATATCAGTAACTTTCGTACACCAAGTCACTTGTCAATAGTCACTAGTATCTATCCAACGTTGTACGATTCAAAAACGAACGGTCATGAGATGGTGTAGCGACCTCGAAATCAGTATTGATCCATTCTGCCAATCTGATGATTAAAAATGTTCCAATATTACTTTTTTGATAAAAAAATAATTTGAAGCTATCAAAAATTCCTTAATAAAAAAGAAATTGATAAAGTCCGATTTGAACTCGAGCCAAAGCACACTTTACAACTTAATCCTAAACAGCTCAATTTATTACGTATAAATATTAATTTATATTAGAGATTTGATCATGAGTAACTTTTCACTCACGCTCATGCACGCTCACAATAAAAAGATTTTAATCATGCACGACCTTATATTTCTGGCTCACGTTCATGCACGCTCACTTGAGCGGAAAAAAGTTATTCGCATTCACAAAAATTCACGCTCACGAAATACTTACGAAAAAAAATTAAAAAAAAAAAAATTACAATAAACCACGTAACAATCACGTTAACAATCTGCTCATGCACGCTCACTCGCGGTTAATTTTTTCTGCTCACGTTCATGCACGATCACGTGTTTGAAACAAAAAACTAATCACGATCATGCATGATTACGCGAGATCATGCATGATTCACGCGAATGATGTGAGCGGTGCCCATCTCTAATTTATATTAATGTAAGCTCGCTCATTACTTTTCACCAAACAAAAAACATTTTGCATTCAAATTCACCTGTTTTGCATTATCAAATTAAATTAACACAAATTGTTTGTAAAACACTGATAAACAACCAGCATCAAATTAAAATTTATTCCATTATCCACTCCATTTTTTGCTGGCAAAAAAAAAAACAAATTATAAAATAAAACAATTTGTTGTGTATTAAAAATCTACTTCTCGCATAGAAGACTAAAGAATTTAAATATAAATGCAATAGATATAATAAAGAGCAAGTAGGAAAAAAGCGTACTAACAACACAAAGAAAAGCTAATTTCCTTAACGCTTCATCTTAAGCATCATCAGCACAATAGAGATTTTAGCTTTTTAAAGGAAATTGAAAACTGCAATGTTTTTAATTTCAAGTGAATAATAGTTAATTTATTTAAAAATATTTTCAAATTGTTAAATATTTGAGGAATTAATGCATCGTCAAGCGGTGGCCAACTACTAAGAGTTAACGTTTTACATAGACACGAAATTATTACATTTCGAAACACTTTTAGAGAAAACCAACTCGTAAATTTGCTTATGATTTTGCATTTTATTCCTTAATTTTAAAATTAAAGTATTTCATTTTGTGATTTCCTTTTTCGCAATAAAATACGGCTTCTGTAACTTTTTTTTTAGCAACTCAGGCCAAACGAAACACCTGTGATGAAAAACTTCTGTCATAAAAGTATTAATTTAAAATCCATTCCTTATGCAGTACAATGCTTTCCTTTTAACCTTAAGTAACAATTTTGAACAAAAAAACTTTTGTATCTAAAGTGTATTTAAAGAGTAAACTGGCATAAGCTGACATGAAAGCCAATACAACTTTGAATCTAAGAAATAAATTGTACAAAAAACGGGAAAATGATGATAAAAAAATAAAACGAAAAAATATACACTACAAAGAAATGCAAATTTATTATAAACTCTCATATCTATCTGTCCTTTTGATTGTCTGCAAATTTGTTACTTACTTTAGCGATGAACTCACAGCAAGCCAACATTTTGATAAGTCTTTGTATAAGAAATATAAATTCAAATTCGAGTAGAAAAAGAAAATAAAATAAAATATTTATTTATTTCCCAGAAGCTGCCTAATCTAGCTAGAAGTGTATACTCACACACACATACATATGTATGTATACGAACGTGTTAGATACACTTTGTGTTGTAGGCCTCTAAAATATCTATTTTCATAATATGTACGGAAATGTTAACATTTGATTTACTTTGGGCATTAACACACATGTTTATATAAAATACTTTTGCTATCTGTCACTGTGGGATAAATTGTTGTAATAAATTTTATGTGCAAAAGCTTGGAATTTGTTACATATGAAAGGAGGCAAATTTAAAATCTAAACCTAAAATCTTATTCAAGCACGAAGGACTTAAAAAAACCCGATACAATTTTAAATATTGAAATGAATTTTTTGGCTTGAGTTCAAATATGAGTTCACCCATTTCTTTTAATTTTAGTTCTGATAGTCTGATGAATAATAAATTGTTCCAAAAAGTACTCTCCTAATAAAATAACGAATTTATCCAATAAATTTCTAAAATTAAATGGATAAACTCAGATTTGAAGTCAAACCAAACAATTCATTTCAATACAAACCTAAACAGTTCAACAAATTACTCATAAACATTGACATCCTTATGCAAAACAAAATTATAACAGGCTGGTAAGTTAAGGAAAATTCCTTCAAGTTTCATGCAAAAAAGATTGTTAGCTTAACACTCGTCATGTAAACCGATGATAACATTGAATAATTTAAATCATATCTACCCACTTATTCTACAGCGATGTTAAAACTTAATGAACGGAATTGGTAAAATAAATTTTTATTTTATGTGGAAAAATATTTTCCAATGTGTAATTTTGGCGGGTTGTTATCGATTGATTACGAGCTTATAGAACAAGGATTGATGGTTTCTCCCTTCTACACTCACAATATTATTACAGTAACGGACTGTACGTTATTCAAGAAGTAATCCGTTCAGTCATTTTCAAAAGAATAAACATTTAAAATTGTAAGCAATTTTATTTTTAACAGATTCTAACATTCATTAAAAAAACTACGGACATATTAATACGGATTTTCGGTTACATTCAATATTGTCCGTTGTTTTCAAGTGCTGTTTTTTTTTCTTTGCTTGCTTTATTTGATTTGTTTGAGATTTCCTCTCCTACACAAACAAAGGAAAAATCTTTTATTTTTACGGGCTTAAGCCAATTATTTTTTTTAACATTAAAAATTAAAAGAACTTTTGGTTCAATTTAAATGAAAAATGAGTAGACCGGTTTTTAAATGAACTTTCATTTATTTTAAATTACAATTTCAGTTAATTTTACGTACAGAATATTTTGAGTGTAGATGACTACTTCAAAGGGAAATATAGTTTTAGTAAGGAACCAGTAAGGAAGATTATAAAATTGATAAAACGGGTCATTGAAGTAGACCGCAGGGGGTGTGGAACATCGCCAGAGCTGCAAGTTTTGGGTAGCTTTACGTTGCTGGCGACGAAAAAAAAATAGTTAGAAGATTCCGTAACTGTAAGCTGAATACAAATTTGCTTAGAGCGTCAAGACAATGTTGGTGACCTTCATGGTTTGACACAAAGCACAGTGACAGAATTTATAAAAATGCCATTTTCTATTGATGATGCGAAAGTGGCAAAAGGCTTTAAAGCAGTTCGCAATTTTCCAGGATTCATTGGCGCAATTGCCGGCTGTCATATAAAAATTAAGAAAACTGATGGTGATGCCGCGCATTATTATATAAGCGCTAAACGATTTTATAAAAATTTCCTAAAGGTCGTTTGCTATTCCTAAATTTAAATAGTAAAAAATAGCAAAAAAATTTTTTTATTCGAAAAATCAGTGCATTTCATTAACATCGGACATATGGCCATCGCGGCTGTTATTGACGAGGCACATTCTGGACGTCGAATTTCGGGCCACTTTTACGAATAACACGAACCATGTTGGTCTCCAAGGCGTCAAATGCTGCTAGTTTATTAGCATACGTTACGTACTTCACGTGGCCTCACAGGAAATATTCTAGAGGTGTCAAAAAGCAGGACTTTAGGTCAATTTCTCGATATTAACTTATCGCCAAAATTTTATTTCAATAATTCGATGATTGCGGTTGTCATATGTCACGTAGAGTCATCCTGCTGGAACTAAATCTCGCATGGATCAATGTAATCCTTGTCTTCGTCGTCTATAAGTTGCGCAAACTGACAAAGTAAATATGGATAATCCGGGGGCGTTCTTGAAGCGTCAATCTATTTATGATTTGCAGAGTATGCTGGTCATTAATGTCAAAAAGTGAGCGTAGCATGATAGTTCGTTTAACATTTGACTTTTTCATAAGTGCAATCGGGTTTGAAAAACACCCTTTGCATTGAGCTTTATTCCAATTGCTATAGTTCTCGGTTCATTGGCTACTAAATAAGGCCTTATAGAAGGCCTCTTTACTCCTCCTTTTTAATACTGGGTAATTATGGTTCCTTTTACGAGTAAAACCAACACAAGCACAGAGAAAAATCAAAAAATTTATTAATTAAATCTTTTAACATTTAAATCTTACAAAAGAAAGTATGGACCAGCAGAAGGAAACACACTAATAATCCAGACAAGCCCTAACAATAGCAACAACATTAATAAAAATAAATTTTTTATGCATATTTATGCTCGAGAATTCTTACTTTTTCAGTTACTTAGATACCAACAAAAAGAAAAAAGGTTGAATCAGTACTTAAGAAAGTTGAGGGATAAAAGGTTTTCACAGACGATTGACTTTGTTGAAGTTGATAATGAATTAAAAGAAAAATGTTTTAAGCAGTAAAAAAGCTAAGGGAAATATGTATAAAAATATTAAAAGACTATGGCTATCGAGGTGAAGTAAGTAAAGCCCTTCAAATATTTAAATTAAAAAAATAATAATTAAATATGCAGTAATATGAATTTCGAAGGGTCAATTGTTAGTATTTGTTTTTACACCCAGAGAAAAAATTACACAACATTTATGGTCAAGTTGTACATGCCGTTGTCAATCTTGCTAACGCAAAGAGAGTGTTTAAAAACTGGAACCGAAAACCAGTTTGCCGGTACTTACTCTAAGAAAATTAATAGGTTTCGAATTTGTATATTTTCGACGGGCCTAATTTTGGGATGGACTAACGTTTTTCAACCAAAATAACTCTATAAGCACTAAAATTTTTTATCCGTTTACCTTAAGAAACTTCGTTGAGTTATTGATCAAATTCTAAAATAGTTTTAATAGTTTTTCAGCAGGTGGATTTTTACAAACTATTTTTGTTTAAGTGTTTCAGATATTTAAATGTATTTTCCACCGAATGATTTAAAGAGAATCACAAACTATTGCTCTTAAAGCTCTGAAAATAAAATCTGTGAAATTCAAGGAACTTCGGAGTTGTTCAGAAAATTCTAGATTAGTGTTTTAGCTGGTGAATTTTTGAAGACTATTTTCGTTAAAGTGCTATAATTCAGAAACGGTTCAGATAGAAGTATTTGTACCAAAAAGCTGGCCAGAAAGGCAAAAAAGAATTTAAAGAAAACTACGTGCACAGCTCGATAAACAACAAAATTTGACATCATATTGCAAATTTTTAAGATTTAATGTTGCGATTTATATCTCTGAGACACTGCTAAAGTCTGAAAAGTGAAAAAGTTACATGCGTTTTTAATGTTTTTTTTTCGGTTTCAAGATGGTTAAATGATTTTTCTTGTGGCTAAATGAATAAAGGCATTACATTGATTATTTTCGCTGAAACATTTCCTCAAAAGCTATTTTTTAAATTTTATAAAAAATAATTAAATTTATACTTTTTTTTGCAAAAAAAAGAATATGGTTTCAAAAGTCAAGGTAACAAATGAAAACAAAAACAATTGGTTGATTATTGAGTTCTTCTTACCACTTTGATATTGTTTAAACTTTTCATTTGTTTTAATGAAAGTTTAATATAATATCTCCAATTGTTCTAAGAAAAATTTGGGTAAAGTTCCCTGATGATCTGCATTAGAAATAGTGAAATGCGCATAGGAACAAGCTATACCCCTCAATAACCAATTTCAATTTGTTTTTAACAAAATTATTAATGTTTTACTAAATATGTATGTAAAATATTAATTTTGGGAAAAAGTGCAAATAAAAAGTTTATAATACTAAGGGCCATTAACACAAAGTTCAGTTATGTTTATTTAATTTTAAAGTTTACTAACTTTCAGTTTGTCTGAAACTAAATTTTAATTGGAAATTAAAAATGTTCATTAACAATAAAACAATTTAGTTAGCTCACAGTTATCAACTAACACCATCATCCACGATTTCTGCACAAAGATGTGCAATTTTTTTTTAAGAATTTATGAAATATATTTTTAAAATAAAGAAAAAATAATTCATTTTTAAATGTCATATTTTTTTCAAGTTAAAAATTTAAACTCAGAAAGTATTTCAGTTAATTTTATTTAAAAGTTAAATCTTAACAGAGCTTCGTGTTAATGAATTTTCAATAACAAAGTTAAAGTTTTGAGTTTAGTGTTAACTTCAAGTTAACGGCCCTAAATGTACAAATTATATTTTATACCACAACAAAATTTAGAACCTCTAACTTTATAACGAAACAAAAACAATCAAATATCTGTCACTACATATTTAATCAAATTGCAACTCTAAAACTATCAAAAAACTCAATCTTTCATTTCAAAAAACACATTTAATAATTTTCGCCAGCTTTTTGGGACAAATACTCCTCTGTGCGGCTTGAGATATTTTAACGAATTTTTCATCCAACACATAATAGATTGAAACGTGTGCTACACAATGACAATGGCTCACACAATGACCTAGCCTGTTTATGTTTTGATATCGCTCTTACTAATAAACTTGGCACATTCATATTATTTTCAAACCCAAAAAATTTTTATCCATTTACTTTAAGAAACTACGGAGTTATTAAAGTTATTTTAATAAAAAAAATTGTTTTTTTAACTTCTTATATTTAAACAGGGCAACTTAAACGATTTAATGTGACATGAAATATAAAAAAATGGAAAGTAAATGCAATGAAATTGAAATCTTAAGCTGTTAGTTATTTCAACTCTTATGCAACTTTAAAGTACGTTAGTGTGTTAAAAAAATATATATATATTTAATATGTTTGTAGGGGCAAACGTGTAATAGATGTTTTAAGATTCTTTCTTTTTAAAGAGTAGTTGTATGTACTTCCTTTAAATATTTCTTACATCTAAGGAGATACACTGACACATTACTTAGCTTTGTCTTAAGATGGTTTTCCCACATTTTTCTTATACTGTTAAATCTCTTAAGAGAACGATTTATTTGTCGAAATGTACCATACGACTATATGTCTGTGTTTGCCACTCGTATAGAAAATAGGATTTTCTTCTTTCATTTATTTTCATATTTAAAGACATGTTTTCTGTTTTTCTGACAATGCTTTTGCTTATTTCCCCAAGAGTGCAATTTTTTAGCACTTTTTGTCTAAGAACCTTTAAAAACCGATAGAAAACCTTAAACGAAATAGAAATGTGCGTGTGTTTAACAGAAATTTTTGCAAAATTGATATTCCATGATGAGAAACGTAATCAGGACTCAAAAAAAATCATAGTTGCATTTTTGCTGGATCAAATAGTTAAAAAAGATATTTATTTTAATTTATTTATTAAGTTCATATTAAGGAGTTTTTAAATAAAAAGGATACAATAATTATTGTATCATTATTTAAATATGTTAAAGCAGTATGTCTATATATGAAGTCTTCAAAAAATATATATGTATGTATGTATATGTATATACAGTGATGGTCAAGACTAATGGATTAATATGGTATTAATGTGGAGTGGTTTATAAATCACTAGACGTGTAAAAAATCCTATAATTGCTTTCTGTTTCGAGTAATTTAATTTATTAACTATAAAATTAAATTTTTGTTTAATTTTTTAATTTATAAATATGATTTAGATACACAGAAATAAATTGCTATTGAATTTGAATTGGCCAAAGCAAAGAAAAAACTCTTTGATACATCTTTTTAAAATAAATTTTTAAACTAACAATTTAGCATATCGTCGGTCAGAGGTTGACAACTCTTAACATGTTTTTTTGTGCTTTTTAGGAGACAAAACAAACTCCGTTACTAAACCATGTTAGAAGTAAATAAAAAAATAAAAATTAGTAGGAGATATTTATTATAAGATTTTTTAAAAATACAAATGAAACGTACTAACATGCAGAAGCACAAATACAGTATTTTGTCATCAACACCCATATTCGATTTTTTTGGAGTTAAGAGTTGTCAACATGTGACCGACGATACGCATTTTATATCGCTCTACTTTATCCTTTGAAATATTGTTCCATGCGTCCTTTATGCGATCAAATTTTTTGAGCTTGTTAGTTCCTTTGCCCCTTTTGATTTGTCAATCTGTAATGCTGCTAAGTTTCTCAATAGGATTTAGGTCAGGAGATTCCCACTTAAGAACACATACTTTAAATGTTTTCAAGCATTCAGTGACAACCCTCGATGTGTGTTTTGGGTCGTTCTCATCGGCATAAGGAAGCATTATATTTCGTATTATATTTTTATGCGAAAATGTTTCTCTTTTCCATTTCTCGAGTAATTTTGTATAATTTTTTCAGCTAATTTTTTAGCCATTTAGAGGATAAATTTAATATAAAAACAGTCTGAAAAAGCCACGCTGCTGTAAACTTTTCATTAAAGAAAAATATTTTGTATGAATAATGTATTCATAGAATATTTAAAAATTAATAAAAAATTTACTCCAAAATATTTTAAAGCTTGGCGGGTACATACGTTAGTTTGGCACTATAGGGTCGATATTATGAAAAATAAATGATTGATTATCCGTTTTTTTGATAATTTGAAAATTGAACCATTTTTTTTGCTTTGCTGAAAACTTAAATCTTCTAAGTTTGCATATTTTGAATATAAACTCTGGATATATATTCATATAAAATACAGAAGTATCCACAACTGGTATCCAAGAGCATAAAAATAATAAAATAGAATAAAATGAAAGCCTGCATTATTTGATTGTACATAATTTTAAGCAAATTATTACACATGATCAATTTTGTTTGCTTTTTGTTGATGAGATATAAGATATCTTAACGCATTAAATTATAAATATTTTGCAAAAATAAACAAATACAAATAATGTTTATTAAATGGGGGATAAATTTTGAGAGTTAAAGTTGAAAATTTTATTTAATCGAAGTTGTTGACATTAATTTATATATTATTTCATATTTAAAGCTGTTTCTGATTGATTGCTTTTACTGCTGTCACTTTATTTACAAAAAAAAAAAACAAAGAATAAACAAACACCAACAAAAAGCATAATTTAATATTCATTGTCACTCACAAACGTTTATAAATTACACTTAAGTGCTTCCAATGTTTTTTTTTTTGCATACATTTAAAATGACATTATATGGGTAAATAAATCAATTATATTGATGAAATGTGTTCTTTTGTCGCTTACATTTATTTCAAAGCAAATATTTAAAGTTAATGGAACAAAAATTACAAATACTGTTTGAATTAAAACAAACAGTTTGCAAGGCAGACAAAATCGAGCAATTACGATAACAGTTTGATAATTGATTTTATTTGCAAATCACTCATACGCCACGGGCTACAATACTCTCACAGAAAGTTGCAAGAGGTTGTTGCAGTCGTTGTTGATTTCTATGTATTAGTACTTGGAATATTTAAAATATTAGAATATTAGCGGGTTTTTTTATTTCGCTTAGTACGACATTCCCATCTCTGAATTTTTTTTTATTTCATATATTATTACTTTGTTCACTTTTTTTCAGCGCCATTGGCTGCTTAATAATAATAAATAGTGTTTATTAAAAATTCATAATAAAAAATATAATTTGTAAATTCAATATTTCAACACAAACCACAACAACTAAGGCTTAAGAATAATTTAATTTAAACATTTGATCAAATATATATTTCGAAATCAAGGCGTAATAACTATGCGACAGCATTACGGCAGCTGATTTCTTTGTCTTCTTCTATTTTAAACCGCAAAAAGGGTGCCTTTATATTTTTCAGTATATGTTTTCTGTATATTTTTTTGATAGAACCAATATAAAAAATTTCTGTTGGTCTTGTATTGTTGTAATTGTTGTACTAATAATTTCACCTGTTTATTTCGCCTTGATTGAATTTGTATTTTCATTTGACATTTAAATTATATAAAGATAATATAATTTTATACAATTAAGCCAGTTAATTTTGGTTCCATCCTTAAAGTAAGCTTCTACTTTGCGTGTTGTTTGCGTTTAGTTAAGATTATGCGTGAGGGTATCAGAGACCTGCATGATTACGAACCAAACGGCATAATTTAGCATTTTCTACAATAAGTATTGAGCTAGCAGCACTTAAAGCATGGCACTCTGTTAATCTTTTTGTGCATCACTTATTTCGTAGGGAATTCTAAACAACAGCTGGTCAGATTGTGGTCGAACAACAGTAAGAATTTTTTATTTATTTTTGCTAACGTCGCTTAAAAAACGAGAGTGAAGGCTTCATAAGTTTTTTTTTACTTTTCGTTGCCGTTCTGTGCCGTTCTTTTTTGTAGAAAATATTTTTGAATTACTTGTTCTGTAAAAGGAATCAGCTGTCTTGAAAAACAAAAAACAAACAACATTGGATTTGTTAACAAACATTTTTCGTAGTTTTTTTTTAATAGACAAAAAGAAACAAATTAAATAAAAAATTACTATTTTGTTTAGTTCTGACTATGAACTTTCGGATGTGAGCGATGTAGTTGCTTTACAGAATTCTTTAAAAGTTTGTACTGCTTCCACAAACAATTTGTCAGTATCATCAAGTATTTTTAGCTTTTCATTTTCCATTGTTTTTATTTAAAAAAATATATACATAAATCTTTACAAAATCTTGAATTGAAACAATATTTTCTGACTTTTAACCAAAAAATTTTTAATATTTTACACCACCATAAACTGTCACTTAACGTTCTATTCTATTTTCTACAGAATAGTCCGCAACAGAACATAACGAAAAAGTAACAACAAACCGCACATACAGTTTTTCAATTGAACAAAAACAAAACAGCTGATTCGTAACAGAACAGAAAATACAAACTAATTCTGCCTTGAGTTAATGACTGTCAGTTGTGAGCGAGTTAATATCATTACAGCATATTGATGATAAAAATCAAAACAAAAGCATTTTAAATTTGGGTGATGAGTGAATCAACTCGTGCACTTCTTTGGTGGTTATGAGCCTGTACAAATTGTTTACCATTTTATTTTTCGCCTTAATTTTCTGCAATCAATAAACAATATTTTTTTGTTGTTTCTACTCCCATTTATTTATCGAATAAAAAAAAACTTTTAATATTAAAAAAGAAAATATCAGAAATCTTAAAGCAAAATGACATGAAGCACAAGAACATGGAGTAAAGAAGCAACAGTAGGCGGCAAGTTAAATCGATATTTTAAATTAAGTTCTTTTAAAATGTTAAACATAAAAATACAACTACAATAAAATATTGTTTTACTTTGTTAAATTAAGTAATCTGTGGGCGGAAAATGTAAAGGAAGGAAAATGAAAAATGAATTTGTTTTATTTTATATTAAAAGCATAAAAGGTATTTTTATTAATGATTACGCAGCTGTGTTAAAATTGCGTTAGTATTAGTAAATTAAATTACAAGATGTTGAAGAAGATGCCATTAAAAATGGTTGAATTAATCTTTGTGATAAGAAAAGTTTTATTTATTTAGTCAATTATGTATTTATTATCAATTGCCAGTTAATAAAGAAAAAAATTTTAAGTTGGTAGTTTATTAAAATTGTTTATCTTTACTGACTCATTTATTCACTTTAGCAAATACCTTTGAAAATATCTAGAGCAACCACTATTTCGCAGTATTTGACATAAAAACGTAATAAAAAGTCGGATATAATGAATCACAGAATTGTAGCAAGGTCACGTCTTTAATGTTCCTTGCTGATTGCATGTGTTATCATAATTATCTTATTAAGTCAAGTGCTGCGCACTGTGGCTGAAAATCGTTTTTCATTGGCCAAAAGTCAAATTTTTTTTTGTCACCGATTTTTAAAATTTTTACGCCCTTTTGCAGCTAATATATCCAGATTAAGGTAGCCAAAAAATTAGGTTAAACTATTGATAATTGTGAGCGTGGCATGCTGTCAAACTCAACGGTTTTTTGTAATTTCAGAAAAAGGTGTTTTTCTGTTGTTTTTTATCAAAAATAAATGATTACTACTCGCAAGCTATCATCGATAATGGCCTGCGGTCTTTTTTATAATGTTGGTAGGATTATAGTCTTTAGTTTTTGTTAGTGGTCAGAGCTCTAGCGTTTAATATTAAGGGCGTTACGGAATATTTATGAAACTACTATATTTTTCTCAAATTTAAACTTTAGTAGAATAGAACTTCTAGGGAACAAAAGGGAACAAGAAATGTATACCACCCGGAGAAAGGTGAAAGTGTCCTCTTTACCGCTATATATACTTTTGCACCCGTGACGAGCCGTGTGTAGAACACTTTTTTCATTTTAATGAAATTACTCCAAAGTACTCGTATACAATGGTGTATATAATTTTCACTTTTTTGCCTAAAAGTTTATGTTTTTACTTTAGACTACGTAAAACTAAAAAAATTAAATATAATACCTGCGAAAGGGTTTAATGGCTTTGTTTTGATCAGCAAAAAATAAGTCATAAAATTATCACAAATTATCACAAAATTCTACAGTAAACATATGATCTGTTTCTAAATTTACCTGTTATCAAATGTTAGGGTCAACCAAAGTCATAAGCAATTTTATAACAATAATCGGGACATTAAACCACTAAAAATAAAAAAACAACCCAACAACAACAACAAATATTGGCGAGATACTAATTAGTTTTACCTGATATTAAGGTCTGGACAACATGTGCAGTTTTGTGCAATTTAAGCACTACCTGCTATGAAATTAAAGATCAATGTGTGAATAACATGTATCTAAAAATGTATAAAACTACGGATTCGATAAGGGATTACTCAGTTAATCCTCTAAGTGTACGGATAAAACATAACAGACTCAAATAAAAATATTCAGAAAAATATGAAGAGCTTCAGTTATAAAGAACTGGCGGAAGAGTATTTTAGAAACAAAAACCAGGAAGATGTTCTTAGTTACGTTAAAATAAAATTAAACTTAAATTCGTGTAGCACCGAAATGGAAGAGGAATTATCTAATTTCGTCAAAGCACTAAAAAAACGCTACAAAGAAGTTCGCTACAGTAAACAAAACTTTTATATAAAAAGTGCAAACTGGTTAGAGGGCCAACTTACTGTCGCTGCAGAAACAGCAAAGCAAGATAAGGCTGGAAGACCACGCAAATCATTAATGGGCAACTGCAGCGATAGATCTAAGAGGCGGAAACTTAAAGATATTAACGATGCAATTGGTTGTACAAATATAAAAGAATCTTTCCTACATCAATTACGATCACAGAACCAATTAACAAAAGTGGATATCATTGAAAAAGTTGTTAAAGCTAGTCCAGTGAGAACAAAACGGATTCTTAACAGTATACCAACTCCGAGTGATGCAATACAGTACACAAATGAGGAGGCATTAGCATTATTTCTGGATTTGAAATTAACAAAACAGCAATATATTAAGCTCAGACTGCGTGCGATTGAAAAAGGCTCAAATATGTATCCAGCATATCATTACATAACCGCTGCTAAAATGGACTGTTTGCCATCAAAGGACACTATTACAATCACACCAATTTCGGCAGAGGTACAACTACAATCTCTACTTGATCACACAGCCGAACGCTTGCTACAATCAATAACAGGAAATGAGTTAAAGAAATGTGGAAACACAAAGTTAATTCTTTTTTGTAAATGGGGATGTGATGGTTCTTCGGGACAAAAACAATACAAACAAGCTGTATGTGAAAATATATCGGACTCAGATATGTTCATGGTATCATTTGTACCATTGCGATTGAAAAAGATTTTAGAAGATTCAGAGCCTTCGACTACTACAACGCAAACAATGGATATTTGGAAAAATGAGACACCATCTTCTACGAAATACTGCAGGCCAATCAAATTTGAATTCAAAAAAGAAACTCATGATGCCATTAACAAAGAAGTTAGTGATATCAAGACCCAAATTGCAACACTACAGCCATTACAATTACAGTTAGATGGGCAGCAAATTGAAGTAAGCTACCAATTAGTGCTGACAATGATAGATGGAAAAGTAGGTCAGGCTTTGACTAGCACGAAGGCTGCATCCAGCTGCATTATATGCCAAGCAACATCAACCCAATTAAACCAAGTCCCGACAAAATCATTAGATAATACCGATGCATATGAATTTGGATTATCACCACTACATGCAAGAATACGACTTATGGAACACATACTAAAAATCAGCTATGATTTGGATTTCGGGTCTTCAGGATCAATAAGAAACAACGAAACCAACAAAGAGTTAAGAAGTGCAAAAAAGAAACATGTTCAAGATGAATATCGCAAATTTGGATTGATTATAGATCAGCCAAAACAAGGGTCAGGCAATACAAATGATGGCAATACCGCAAGAAGATTCTTTTCAGATCCAGAAACAGCATCTGAAATAACAGGAGTGGATTTTAACCTTATTTTCAGATTTAAAATAATCCTAGAAGTACTTGCGTGCAATGAAGAAATTGACTCTAGAAAATTTGGAGATTATGCAAAGGAAACTGCAAAAATATATACAACCAACTACCCATGGAGAAATATGTCTGCAACAGTTCACAAAATCCTTTATCATGGAGAAGATGTCATTAAATATCATTTGGTGCCACTTGGAGATCTATCAGAGGAGGCTCAGGAAAAAAGGAACAAGGATTACAGATTTTATAGAGAGCACAATACTAGAAAAATTTCAAGAAATTCAACAAATGAAGATCTATTTAATATATTATTGGCAACGTCAGATCCGTTCATCTCCAGTATTCGAAATCAATGGAAAGTGGAACATCGGGATTTAGATGAAGAAGCCAAAAAACTACTAAAGAACAGAAATAGCACAGAACAAAATATGGAATATTTGCAATCAATATTTGAGTCAAATGAATAATAATTATAATTGCCTTTCATTGTTATTTAAGTACGAAAAACATAATATTAGTAAAAAAATAATAATAAACAGAACCTACCATTGTTGCAAATGCTATTAAAATTTATTGCAGTTTTTATTTTTAAAATGTTTTTAAAATTATCAAATTTGACAGCAAAAAATAATAAATATTTCTGTAGTAATAGTAATATTTTTAGATAATATTATTAACGTGTTTTTTTAAGTGTAACTATTCTTTGAGTGTAAACAAATTTGCAAATTTGTCAGCAAAAAATTTTCAATTTTTCTGTAATAGCAAAATCTCCAGTTGATTTTACTATTTTTTTCAGTGTAAAATTTTTTTTAAGTGTAACATTAAAAAAATTCCATTATTACAAAAAATATTTATAATTATTATTAATTTCCAAATATTCAATTTTTTAATAAATAAAAAATAATAAACCCATATTTCACTCTAAAAGTAAAAAAAATTCAAAAGTTCAACTTTGACCTAGAATTCCTTAAAAAGTCCTCAATCAATTTTAATGTAATTTAAACTGAGTCAAGCTGAACTAAATATCTATCCAATAAAATAAACATTACTTCAATATTTTGATCGGTTCAAAAGTTACAGAATTTTGGCCAATGAAAAACGATTTTCAGCCACTGTGCTGCGGAGTTTTTGTAAATTGTTCAGTGTCTAGTAAACATTATTGTTATGAATATTACAGAGAACATTTCTTTTCAAATATATCACAAACTTCTTAATTGACTTCCAATGTTGTAGCAAAAATATGTCAATTGAAGTGTATTGTGGTGTTGAAATAACAAACATTTTGATTTTTGTAAAAAAGTAAATTTTAAATTTCCATGCAATTTAATTTAGATATACTGAAAGCGAGCTCCAACAAAAATTATATTTAAAGATAGGTTGCCTAGATTACGAGTATTAAAAATCATTTTAATATTTTTGAAGTTTCAGTTCTATAAAGTGGACTGAACAATACAGAAATAAAAAATGTATTTCATTACTAACTGTGACATGATGCAAAAGTTTGTTTTATACAGTTCTACTGGCGTAAAGAAGGTTAATAATAATTTCATCATTATGTTCAGCGTACATATTTTAAATATGTTAAGCAGTGGATATTAAAAAAATATTTCCTTTAAGTAATCTAATTTATTTTGAGCAATTTTCTTTTAACGTTAACAAAAATTTTATTAAAAACACCGATATTTCGCCAATTCGTTGTGTGACATCGTCAGGGATATATAAATTTGTGTAAAAAAATTTACCTATTGCTCAAAATAAATTAGATTAATTTAAAAAAACAGATGGTCGCAAAAATGTATAGGAATAAAAATATTTCCTTTTGAAAACTTGTAAAAGTAGTTTTTATAAATAAACTGTTCGGCCTGTATTAAAACTTCGTGTATCAAATTTGAGCTACATGTTGCGCTTTTTTAACAATACTGGGGTAAAATAAGGCATTCGATATCGAACGACATCCCATATAAAATTTTTTGAATTTGTATGAAAATTTCGTTCGATATCGAATTCTATAATTTGCCCCCTGTATTAACACAATATTTTTATATTTTCAATAGAAAAAAAGACTTTTGAATTTAACATTGAAGATATATGAAAAATCATTTTTAAAGCTTCCATCGTGCTACAAAAATGTAGACAAAATATTAAAAAAATTTTACAAATGTCGACTCAATACACTCTTTTTGAATATATAAAATATTTCATGAGTTCTATAAGCATTTAGTTGCAATTTCTTCAAATTTCAAATAGATATATTCTTATGTACCCGATTTTTCAATGGAAAAATAAATAAAGTATTCGATGAATATTTCTGCATTCATAACTCAATAATCAGTTTTTTTTGAGATATGACTACGTTGAAATAAAGAAGCGATATGTATGTGTATGTGCGTTTGTGTATTGCCATCCCCAGCTAGCATTTTTGATCGTAGAAGAATTTTCCGTGATCGGAGTGGGAGATTAAATTAAACGTCCGCGATGTCGTATTCCGATCGCGCAAGTTCACTACAACGGTAGAAACTGTGTCAAAACGGTGTCGTCTACAATGCGCCTAAAAGAATCGTGTAGGACTCTTTTATTCGTACTTCAAAGGAGCCTTGAATAAATCGCCGTATAGAGTTTTCTATGATGCGTGAAAAAGGATATTTTAAATAAAAAGTACTTCTTTGTGTTTTTATTTATTAATAGTAAATAATAATAATAATAAATATATATTTTAATTAAAAAATCTCTTTAACTCCAAAATCACTTCAATTTAAAAGAAAACACTTTAATCAAACGAACACTTTTTATGATAATTATCACTCCCCACGCCTAACTATTGTCAGAATGCGTAATCGGCGATTTTGAAGTAACATGAAAAACAAAAAGACTGACAAAACATCATTTACAAAAGTAGTATACAATTACGGTGATATGACAATCGTTCAATGGTCGTAAGAATACTTAAACGACGATTGTGGATTAACATAAAAAACACTCGCCCAACAGTCGTCAAATTCATCGCCAAAATGTGTAAACGTCGATTAACTCGTCCAACAATCGTCAGAATGACTCGCAACGGCATCATTTGAGAGAGTAAAAAGTAATCGTTTGGACGATTAAAATAAGATTCGCGAAATAATCGCGCTCGTCAAATAATCTTCCAAATGCTAGCTGGATCTAGACTAATAAAAACTGAACTCCCAACACATCTATACAATATTTAAAAAACATACATGTCCATTTAAATAACAGTAATATATCGTGAATAATTGTAACATTTATATACAGGGTGGCCCAAAATTAACGAAGGGGTTTGAATTGCTTATAACTTTTTTATTATAATTTGTTTTTCTTTTCTTTTCAGTATTTTGTAAACAAGACTTGGGGAATTTAAAATGGAGCAGTACTCAATTGAACAACGTGCCCAAATTGTTCAGCTTTATTTTTCAAATCAACGATCTAGATCCATTGTTTTAATAATTTAATTATGAGCGACGAAGCCCATTTCCAATTAATTGGGTTCGTTAATAAGCAAAACTGCAGGATATGGGCTACGGAAAATCCGAGAGTAGTTCAACAGCGAGAATTACACCCACCTAAGTGTACGGTTTGGTGCGGTGTTTCATCGGAAAGGATAATTGGTCCTTATTTTTTTGAAAATGAACACGGGGTCGCCGTTTCCGTTAATGGTGTCAGATATCGGACAATGTTGGAAAATTTTTTAACGCCAGCCGTGGAAAACCATCCGCAAGTATGGTTCCATTCTAGATGGAGCTACAGCGCACAATGCAAGGGACACAATGGCTCTTTTACGAGACATCTTTGGTGAACGAATTATTTCGCGTACAAATGATTTTAATTGGCCTCCGCGTTCACCGGACTTAACCGCTCCAGACTGTTTTTGTTGGGGTTATTTGAAAGGAAAAGTCTACATTAATAAGCCCAGAACCATCCAGCAATTAGAAAGCAATATACGCGACGAAATAAACAATATAACACCTGAAGTTTTGCGAAAGGTGATGGAAAATGTGTTGGAAAGAGCACGAATATGCGAAGCAGCAAATGGCCACCACTTGCGAGATATTATTTTTCATAACTAAACTTAAAATATTCCCCATTTATATTCTGTATTAAAAAAGTTTATAATTATGTAATAAATAAAAAAGTTATAAGCAATTCAAACCCCTTCGTTCATTTTGGGCCACCCTGTATACGTACATATACATATGGGTATATACATGTATATTTACACATTAATATTTTTATTCACAAACTGCAAATGTGTGCAAAGTAATCAAAATTGTCTATTCATCTGAAGTACAACAGAATAAATCATGAAATATGATTCATTCATTAAATAGTTTTATTTATTTTGCATGTCATAGAAAAAAATTGTTAATAAAATGGCAAGCAATTATAAATGTTAGAACAAAAAAAATCATGAGCAATCGTGGGTTTTTTTGGAGACTGAAAACTTTAAACCTTAATTTTAATTAACCAGCTCAAGTTTGATTTATTAACGTTAACATTAAGCCAATTATTTAAAATAATTAAATTAAAAACATACTTGCTTAATTTATTATAACAATGCCGTAAATTAATTTTATTTTTACCGCAAAATTTTTCTTATTTTTTTTTTTAATATTCTCACTTATTTATTTTCTTGTTTAATATCCTTGCACCTTCTTGTTGAGGAACATTTCCATATTTCCATAAACTCAAAATTATTTTATAAACACTATCTATCGTCTCGTATCACAGTTTTATTTAAACACAGAAAATTATTCAAATTGTTGTTTGTTTGTTCTTTCTTTTATGAATAAATCCATACGGAATCAACATCCACAATCTGACACCGATGACGTACGCAAGTGCATAAATAGAGAAGTTTGAGTATAATATTGTTAATGTATTGTAATCAGTTTGCTCTTGGTGTTCGTGTACATGACGTACTTGTTACTGTCATGGCGAGTCCTGTTGTTTTAACACTTAAAACACCTCAGAAAATTAAAGCATCACTTTTGCTATCACCATTTGGTGTTTGAGGCGAGCTGATTAAAGGCAAATATTTCACCAACACCAACCAACTTCTCTTCTCAATGCAAAATAAGTTTACTATACAAATATCAAGACATTAAGTGTAAATGATAATTTGTCATTTTTCATGCCAGCGATAATGGTTGGTGGGTGAATTTCAATCCGTTCTTTTTCTGGTACCCTTCAGCAAATATTGTTCAATGTTGATTTGAAAACTTATTGGTATATACATTCTCAAGCCATAAATATTCATAATTATTTTTTTTTACAGTTTAATATATCTTAATAGTTTTTGAAACTTAAAAACATTACTATAATTCTAATAATGTCAACGTCCGATAAATTAGAAAAATAGTCGTTACACTTGAACAAGTGCGCCTGAAAACTTAAGCCGATTAGATTTTAGCTTCACTTACATATTTTGATTGCGTGTTCTTGTTAAGAGACTTAAAAGTTTCTATGGACTAAATTATTAAAAATTATGTGTAAATACTATTGGCTATTCTAAATTCTCTATGTTAATGTAGCATAAACGACATAAACAAATAATAACTGCATAAAATAGCTCCGATTTGATGCGACATTCATATCAATTATTAAGGATGGAAAATAGAATTAAAGAAATTAAGGAAAAAAATAGTTCTCAGAAACTTGGAAATCCTTTGCAATGAAAACTCGAATTCTGAAAGGAATCACTGAAAACACAATTTTACTCTACAAAGTACCTTAATTTAGTTTCATATCGTCTGGTTCACGCGTAAAATGTATTCACAGACAGTGTAAGGCTGCCTTTAGACACGAACACAATTGGAAGGGAAATACTTATTTTGGCACAGAATATTACGGAAGACATATTGGGGAAGACAGCATCGTTTTTGTGCTGGGTACTTCGGCGATACGCTTTGTTGGCATAAACGTTATTGTCATTTAATTCGCTTTGTAACATTTAAATTAACAAAATACTACAAAATAACACACATGACAAATAAGACAGCTGTCAAAAAAGAAAATAATAACAATAATAATGGAATGTTGCCGACAACATGTTTGTCTGTGTGAATGCGGATGAAAAAACAAAAGAGAATTCCAGATGTTTTTCTTCCAAATGTTCGGCCGTCTAAACTCGGACTAATAAAATAATAAAGTGGAAAATTCGAATATTTTAGGCAGGGCAGCGCTTTTGAGAGCCTGGCAGCCAGTTTTGTTTCCATTTCTACTCAAGTCGATTACCTGGATTCTAATGAACAGCACATAATTAACAGCCTGTTCATCGAAAACAATTAACTAAAACAACGAGTAAAAATATCAATGTTTTTCCTGTTTAAGTTCATGCAACACGAATATCAAGCTTTTAAACAAAACACGTAACAACTGGCACAATTTTTTGGTCTGTGTATCGCGTTTTTAAATGTCAAACAGCTGAGAGAAAAACGAATAAAATAAATTATTCGCTGTGGAATAATATAATTAGACAAACTAAATAAAAATTCAAAAAAATATATAAAAATTTTTTTTCAAAATATTAATTTAAATGTCATACAACGAATAATTGAAAACGTGTTACACAAACCCTATTTGTTACGTAGTCGTTAACGTGTCGCCCAGTTTCGTTTTATTTTTGACGTGTTCCATGAACAGGCTGTACCATAAATTAACTTCAACAACGTCATAACTCACAGAAAATTTTGAGTAAAAATTATAGAAATTTCCGAACGAACACCTTGACAATGTGAACCGAGAGGAAGTTGCGAAACAGTGCATAAACTTTAAAGTCGTTTTTAATACTTGTCGACGACGTTCTGAAAAAGTATACTCTGTTCGTCTGTAGATATATTTTGCTGCTCGTTTTTTAACAATTAAGCAAACAATTGAACGAACGATCTTTTTTAGAATTATAGAATTTTTTTTAATTCTCTTTTTGTTTATCAAATGGGGCGACTCAGCCGATTAAAATTCTTTGACCTGTTTTTCTTTTGTTTGCTGGTTATGATAATAATGTTGATGAAGGTGTTTTTGTGTTGCTGTCGAGGATGATCAACATTATTGTCCACACTTTACAACATGTTCTGCTGTCTTTGTTGTTGTTATTAGTTGTGTTGGTGCGTATCGCTGTGTGGTATGAGATTTTGAGTGTACTTACACAAATGACCACTTGTAAATGCCATAAATTTCACCGAAAAGATGCCAAAAGCAGCATTTCATTTTTCTTGCTTGTGCTTGTCTTCTTTTTCCATTAAAGCATAGAAAGGTAGTATTTGTGCAGAAAGAAGGTTGAATGAAATAAATATATAAATTTTTTAACACTCTCTTAAATTAAGCTCTTGTTTCTGGAACTAAAAACTATGTATCTTCTATTTTTCTAGCATGCTTTGACTTAAAAAATTAGAAAGAATTCTGATTTCTATTATGGAATATCTGAAATCTTCGGGAATTAAAGTGGAACTGGAGAGCCATTGTCTGCAAGTCATTAAAAAATGGTGTTCATAAAATTTATTAGGAAAAATTAAATACAAAATTTCGTTAGACGACTTTCACACCGTCAAAGTTTACTTTGCAAAGTTTTAATTCAGCTGGGAAAAAGACAGAGAGACGAATACTTTCTATTTCTGTCTTTCCCCCAGCTGATTTAAAAATTTGCAAAGTAAACTTTGACTGTGTAAAAGCCGTCTTAGATTAGCCATATTTTGTCGTGATCATGAGTTAACTGTCACTCATGCAGAAGCATGAGCAATAAAAAAACGAAATCGTGCATGACAACATTTTTTGTTTAAGCTCGTGAGCTTACATGAGTAAGTGAGTATATATTATTTTATTGTGATTGTAACAATGTCAATGTTGTTAGTGCCATTTTTATTAGTTAAACAAATGTTTAATTGAAATTTAAAAATTTAAACGACCCCAAACAACAAGCACATCCTTTGGCAGCATGAATAGCAATAACTGCAAGAATAAATGAAATTTATACAATTCGATAAATTAACAAAAGAAATCGAAATAAATATAAGACTGCTATACGTATTTGCTTTTGCTGCTTTTGAGTTTTAGAACTAAAAATAGCTTGTAGTTTTATTTATTTGCGCTAATTATGGACAGAGATTTCTTCTACATAAGATGCAAAAGAAAAACACAATTTATTTAATTTTTTTCTCGACTTCAGGAGAATTTTTTATTGTTAATAAATTGATTTATTTTCTGTGTTTCATTAATAAATAAATTATAAAAAGATTACCAGCATGGCACATTTAAATGAATGATTTAAATAGTAATAATAAACGGAGAATCTCACAGTCAAACACTTTAGGTACGGTCACACTCGGCAAACATTTGCTCAAAAAAAAAAAACGTAACCTACAGAAAAGCTAAATTTGCATTTTCTTTAATTCCAATATTTTTTTTAAATATGGATTCGCATTTATTAAAAATAATTTAAAAATAGCATTTTGCGGCGTAATTGATTTTATTTTGTGATATAAAAACCAAGTTGACTCACATTAACCCTAAGCAAAAGTAATGGTTACATTTTTCCGGGCAAATGTTTGCCAAGTGTGACCGTACCTTTAAAATTTAATGTGCACTTCAAATCCTAATAAATTTTTTTAACACGACTGTTAAGGCCGATGCACATAGAATCCGTCGTACACTATACGTTGCTTTTTTCAACTGACAACTAAGTTGAAATACAGGTTTGGTTATGAGCTTTGTCACATTCCGTACGTTTTCGTCATTGCAAAGTACTAAAGTTGGGCAACTTTTAACGTACGTTGAATACTTTGAAAAATATAATTTTTTTTGCTTTGTTTTTAATAAGCTTTTCGTGTTGTTTGGTGACAAAATTAAATTAAATAAAAATTAAAATTAAAAAATAACCAGAATATCCTCTAATTCTATTGAAAATGTGTACTTTAATCAAATGAAGCTGATTGAATGTCCCTCAACAAAGTACTCATTGTGTCAACCTCCTCCGCCGATACTTTAATGTCAGCTGAAAAAAGCAACGTATAATGTACGACGGATTCTATCTATGTGCCTCGGCCTTTAGACATTAAGCAACAAATTGCCTTTGAAATTTTATTTATTCGTTGGTATTTTTATATTTTGTGATGTGTGTTCCCTTCTAACTCCATCATTTATAGTAAAACAATTTCGGATTTTCTTCTTTACTTAAAAGGATGTAGCTTCAGATTTGTGAGGTTGTAAAGAGGACGGTGTTACGCCCATACAAAGTACGTAAATATTCTTTTTCAACAACTTCTATTTAACCGATTCTTATGAAAATTTGCACACACATTTGAATGTTTTGTATTCCGGTTTTTTGCAATAATTATTTTTTGGAACTTTTTCATATTTCATTAATTTAAATTATAATTAATGTTTATAAGTAATTAGTCGAACTTTTTATTAATATTTTTATATATTGAAACGATTAATTTTGGCTCAAGTTCAAACCCGAATTTACCCATTTATTTATTCTAATTTTTTATTTTTAATTTTTATTAGAAGATTTTTTGGATAAATTCATTATTATTTTTATTAAGAGAGTACTATATATAGAACAATTTTATTATTCATCATACTAGCAGAACGGATCAGTACTGATTTCGAGGTCGCTACACCATCTCATCAGCGTTCTTTGTTCAATTTTACCACTTTTGACGGTGGATACTAGAATAGGGTTGAATACTAAAAAAAGAAATTCAACTACAAATGACAGAAACCTAACAACATCATTAAGTACCGCTTGTTTCTCAGCAGCCAATGGCGCTGAATAAGCAAGAGAGACTGAAATATATAGAGTAGTTATTCATCATAGATGGGATTTCGTACTAACCGAAATTGATTTGACATGTGAAAATGAATAAGTTTGTACTTTTCGTATCCTAATTTGTTAAATAATACGGTTAAATAGTTGATATTCCTGATCACTAGTATCCACCGTCAAAAGTGGTAAAATTGAACAAAGAACGCTGATGAGATGGTGTAGCGACCTCGAAATCAGTACTGATCCGTTCTGCTAGTATGATGAATAATAAAATTGTTCTATATATAGTACTCTCTTAATAAAAATAATAATGAATTTATCCAAAAAATTTTCTAATAAAAATTAAAAATAAAAAATTAGAATAAATAAATGGGTAAATTCGGGTTTGAACTTGAGCCAAAATTAATCGTTTCAATATATAAAAATATTAATAAAAAGTTCGACTAATTACTTATAAACATTAATTATAAATAACGATGGCACGCGTCAAAATCTACATGTTTACTTGGTCATAGTTGGTTGAATACTAAAAAAAGAAATTCAACTACAAATGCCAGAAACCTAACAACATGATTAAGTACCGCTTGTTTCTCAGCAGCCAATGGCGCTGAATAAGCAAGAGAGACTGAAATATATAGAGTAGTTATTCATCATAGATGGGATTTCGTACTAACCGAAATTGATTTGACATGTGAAAATGAATAAGTTTGTACTTTTCGTATCCTAATTTGTTAAATAATACGGTTAAATAGTTGATATTCCTGATCACTAGTATCCACCGTCAAAAGTGGTAAAATTGAACAAAGAACGCTGATGAGATGGTGTAGCGACCTCGAAATCAGTACTGATCCGTTCTGCTAGTATGATGAATAATAAAATTGTTCTATATATAGTACTCTCTTAATAAAAATAATAATGAATTTATCCAAAAAATTTTCTAATAAAAATTAAAAATAAAAAATTAGAATAAATAAATGGGTAAATTCGGGTTTGAACTTGAGCCAAAATTAATCGTTTCAATATATAAAAATATTAATAAAAAGTTCGACTAATTACTTATAAACATTAATTATAAATAACGATGGCACGCGTCAAAATCTACATGTTTACTTGGTCATAGTTGGTTGAATACTAAAAAAAGAAATTCAACTACAAATGACAGAAACCTAACAACATGATTAAGTACCGCTTGTTTCTCAGCAGCCAATGGCGCTGAATAAGCAAGAGAGACTGAAATATATAGAGTAGTTATTCATCATAGATGGGATTTCGTACTAACCGAAATTGATTTGACATGTGAAAATGAATAAGTTTGTACTTTTCGTATCCTAATTTGTTAAATAATACGGTTAAATAGTTGATATTCCTGATCACTAGTATCCACCGTCAAAAGTGGTAAAATTGAACAAAGAACGCTGATGAGATGGTGTAGCGACCTCGAAATCAGTACTGATCCGTTCTGCTAGTATGATGAATAATAAAATTGTTCTATATATAGTACTCTCTTAATAAAAATAATAATGAATTTATCCAAAAAATTTTCTAATAAAAATTAAAAATAAAAAATTAGAATAAATAAATGGGTAAATTCGGGTTTGAACTTGAGCCAAAATTAATCGTTTCAATATATAAAAATATTAATAAAAAGTTCGACTAATTACTTATAAACATTAATTATAAATAACGATGGCACGCGTCAAAATCTACATGTTTACTTGGTCATAGTTGGTTGAATACTAAAAAAAGAAATTCAACTACAAATGACAGAAACCTAACAACATGATTAAGTACCGCTTGTTTCTCAGCAGCCAATGGCGCTGAATAAGCAAGAGAGACTGAAATATATAGAGTAGTTATTCATCATAGATGGGATTTCGTACTAACCGAAATTGATTTGACATGTGAAAATGAATAAGTTTGTACTTTTCGTATCCTAATTTGTTAAATAATACGGTTAAATAGTTGATATTCCTGATCACTAGTATCCACCGTCAAAAGTGGTAAAATTGAACAAAGAACGCTGATGAGATGGTGTAGCGACCTCGAAATCAGTACTGATCCGTTCTGCTAGTATGATGAATAATAAAATTGTTCTATATATAGTACTCTCTTAATAAAAATAATAATGAATTTATCCAAAAAATTTTCTAATAAAAATTAAAAATAAAAAATTAGAATAAATAAATGGGTAAATTCGAGTTTGAACTTGAGCCAAAATTAATCGTTTCAATATATAAAAATATTAATAAAAAGTTCGACTAATTACTTATAAACATTAATTATAAATAACGATGGCACGCGTCAAAATCTACATGTTTACTTGGTCATAGTTGGTTGAATACTAAAAAAAGAAATTCAACTACAAATGACAGAAACCTAACAACATGATTAAGTACCGCTTGTTTCTCAGCAGCCAATGGCGCTGAATAAGCAAGAGAGACTGAAATATATAGAGTAGTTATTCATCATAGATGGGATTTCGTACTAACCGAAATTGATTTGACATGTGAAAATGAATAAGTTTGTACTTTTCGTATCCTAATTTGTTAAATAATACGGTTAAATAGTTGATATTCCTGATCACTAGTATCCACCGTCAAAAGTGGTAAAATTGAACAAAGAACGCTGATGAGATGGTGTAGCGACCTCGAAATCAGTACTGATCCGTTCTGCTAGTATGATGAATAATAAAATTGTTCTATATATAGTACTCTCTTAATAAAAATAATAATGAATTTATCCAAAAAAATTTCTAATAAAAATTAAAAATAAAAAATTAGAATAAATAAATGGGTAAATTCGGGTTTGAACTTGAGCCAAAATTAATCGTTTCAATATATAAAAATATTAATAAAAAGTTCGACTAATTACTTATAAACATTAATTATAAATAACGATGGCACGCGTCAAAATCTACATGTTTACTTGGTCATAGTTGGTTGAATACTAAAAAAAGAAATTCAACTACAAATGACAGAAACCTAACAACATGATTAAGTACCGCTTGTTTCTCAGCAGCCAATGGCGCTGAATAAGCAAGAGAGACTGAAATATATAGAGTAGTTATTCATCATAGATGGGATTTCGTACTAACCGAAATTGATTTGACATGTGAAAATGAATAAGTTTGTACTTTTCGTATCCTAATTTGTTAAATAATACGGTTAAATAGTTGATATTCCTGATCACTAGTATCCACCGTCAAAAGTGGTAAAATTGAACAAAGAACGCTGATGAGATGGTGTAGCGACCTCGAAATCAGTACTGATCCGTTCTGCTAGTATGATGAATAATAAAATTGTTCTATATATAGTACTCTCTTAATAAAAATAATAATGAATTTATCCAAAAAATTTTCTAATAAAAATTAAAAATAAAAAATTAGAATAAATAAATGGGTAAATTCGGGTTTGAACTTGAGCCAAAATTAATAGTTTCAATATATAAAAATATTAATAAAAAGTTCGACTAATTACTTATAAACATTAATTATAAATAACGATGGCACGCGTCAAAATCTACATGTTTACTTGGTCATAGTTGGTTGAATACTAAAAAAAGAAATTCAACTACAAATGACAGAAACCTAACAACATGATTAAGTACCGCTTGTTTCTCAGCAGCCAATGGCGCTGAATAAGCAAGAGAGACTGAATTATATAGAGTAGTTATTCATCATAGATGGGATTTCGTACTAACCGAAATTGATTTGACATGTGAAAATGAATAAGTTTGTACTTTTCGTATCCTAATTTGTTAAATAATACGGTTAAATAGTTGATATTCCTGATCACTAGTATCCACCGTCAAAAGTGGTAAAATTGAACAAAGAACGCTGATGAGATGGTGTAGCGACCTCGAAATCAGTACTGATCCGTTCTGCTAGTATGATGAATAATAAAATTGTTCTATATATAGTACTCTCTTAATAAAAATAATAATGAATTTATCCAAAAAATTTTCTAATAAAAATTAAAAATAAAAAATTAGAATAAATAAATGGGTAAATTCGGGTTTGAACTTGAGCCAAAATTAATCGTTTCAATATATAAAAATATTAATTTAAATTTTAAAAAACTTTTGTTTGTTGAGGGTTTTTTAGCCACGAGTAGTCTATATACATGCATTTCATTGGTGCTAAAGCCAAATCATCAGTAGACCTTAAACCTTATTTTTAAATGTTTCAAACCTCTTTATTTATACAAAAACCTTTAAAAACTCAATGAGAATTATAAAAATTACAATAGTATAAGCACAGTAGGCTTTGAAACTTATTCAAAAATCCCAACAAACAAATTATTATATTCGATATGAATCTATTTTATTTTCTTTAAAAAGTGTTTTGAAATCTTTGAAAAAAGATATCAAGGCAATCTCGATTAATATAAATTTAATAATTAATTAATTTAAATGTTTAAATTTTTTTTAGAGTCTGTAATTTTTAGAGAGACCTTGAGCGAACTCTCGGATTTATTAAATAATATCATATTTTTTGATATTTAAAACTTTAAAACTTCTACAAAAGTAGTGAAATGGAAATATGAAAAGTAAACTTTTCATTTTTGATGCTCTGGTGGGGTGGAGTATATTTGTACTGAATATTGAAATTCAAACGTAAAAAAAAGAATGCAGAATATAAAAATTTAAACTGATGTGATTATAGTTGAATCTTACTTCAAAGTGGAATGTAGAACATACCGGAATATTTTATTTTTCGAATATGTATTTGATAAAATTTCTATTTTTTGTAATAAAAAAAAACATTGAATATTAAATAAAGTCTTGTAATTTTAAAGACTTCAGTCCACTACCACAATAGAAGATTTGTCTTTATTTATCTCTCAGGATAATACAAGTTAAAAGAAAAACACAAGTTTTGTCTATAATTATAACAAAAGTGGTAAAGTGCTTATTAGTTACGCAATAAACGAATAAAGCCCTCGCAATTATTTTTTTCCTTAGTATTGATAAAACTAGTTGAATAAAGTTCTTTCCAATCTGTTGGCAGTTATTTACTACTCTCACAACCAATCAACTAAACAGTTGTCTATATATTAACTTTAACTGAACACAAACTTTACTGAGAAAAATGATATTACAAAATTTTACACTAATAAACTTTTCTACTACTTTATACATATATTGAGAAGGTGTTGTGATAAGTTAAGTTGTCTAACTTATTTTACTTGAATAAATTTTTCTCCACTCAAGCATTTACACGTTACTAAAATAAAAAGGAAAATATTCATTTTGCAGTTTATATAAAGTTTTTCGAGATTGTTGCTTAAATTGTAGAGCGTGGCATCGGTGTAGCCATAAATTTATAGTTTTATACCTTAATGCCTTAGACAATATAAACTTTTGTACACTATACTCGTGCAAGTACAAACACACTCATATGTACTTTAACTTGATACTTATGTATGTATGTATAAGTGTAGAGGTAAGAGTAAAGTGTTTGGGTGAGTTTGCGTAGGTGTATGTGTGTGTGTGTGCTTGTGTGTGTGATTTTAATTCAAAAATGCTGCTGCATATATAAACAACCGGAAGAGAAGTGTAACTTTTTTGGTTTTTGTTGTTGGTGTTATTATTTAATAGAGACTGTTGGCTTAAAACAAAAAAAAAAAAAAAAGAATTTATGAATTTATTATACGTTGAGAGCAGAAATAAAAACAGAAGTTAAAATAGATGCTACAAATATCATGGCATATAGATAAAAAAAATTTACGAATGTTTTATTTTTATGGTAGATGCATTAAATATTCTTAAATGGGCCAGAGAAGTTTACTTAAATGTTTTGAATTTAAAATTAGGACAGTTGCTCTTTTACTTATGACAGTAAAAAACCGGAAAAAAATTACTAAGTCATAAATATGAACATGCTTTAAACTGTTTAAACGTATAGTCACAAGGCCATTTGGCTTTGAGGAAATAAAACGTAGCATAATATTTATGTATGGGATCAAAGACTCGAAAAACTGGCCAAAATTATTAAACATGTGCTTTGAATTAAAAGATTTGATAGTTTTAATTGTAATTTGATATAAAAAATATAGTGGCAGATTTTTGGTTTGTTTTTAAAGTTTGAAAATTTAATAAAGTCTTTAAGAATAATGGCATGAACTTGCGCTTTTTTTGGGTCTAAAATTATAGGTTTTAAAATTGATTGTAGTATAAAACCTTCACTTTTTTTGTTTTGCAAAAAAGTGTATAGATTTTTTAATTTTTTAAATAAATTGTTTCAACATTAACATTTAAGATAATTTCTGTTTTAAATATCAGTGAAAAAAAATCAATGTAATACCTTTATTCGTTGAGCCACAAAAAAAATCATTTAAACATCTTGAAACAGAAA
The DNA here is from genome assembly GCA_956483585.1 of Gymnocheta viridis. Classification (NCBI taxonomy): domain Eukaryota; kingdom Metazoa; phylum Arthropoda; class Insecta; order Diptera; family Tachinidae; genus Gymnocheta; species Gymnocheta viridis. The sequence continues at coordinate 39,612,709 of OY101440.1, forward strand.
AATAACATTGAAAACGCATGTAATTTTCTTCACTTTCCTGACTTTAGCAGTGTCTAAGAGCTACAAATCGCAATATAGTCTTAAAAATTTACGATATGATGTAAAATTTTGCTCGATAAGCTGCATACTCAGTTCTTAAGATATCTTTAAATTTAGACCAGCCTTTTGGATCAAACACTTCTGTGTTGGCCGTAACAAAAAATCATTAATACCAATTTCCGAATAGTAAATGCTCTAGTCGTAACATAACACTAGTTTTAAATAAAGATATTGAGTGTTCCGTTTTTCTGTAGACCTATAACTTGAAATTGGCAACATCATTATAGAGCAAGCTTAGTGCCGTATAAGTAATATGAATCAATGTATAAATTGGGAAATATCAATCATACGCACCATATTCTTTGTTTATAGTTTCAAATGCGCTGCGCGGGTAATAAAATATGGAATTAAAGCAGTGGTCCTCACATAGAGCGCAAGCTTAAAAATGTTTGTGTATTGTGAGTGCACTGGGAGAAATTTCGTGCTATATACATACTACTTATGTTAAACAATATAAATTGAAATTAATTAATGTTAAATTTTCTCTTGTTCCTTTGGAATATTGTCTCATGTCTTTCTGACTAAAAATGTTACGATCTTTAGCCAAAATTATAATCACTTTGGATTAAAAACCACTAACACTAACAACCAATTTATTCGAAAAATACCCACATTAAATAAATATTTTTTCTGACTGCATGCAAGTCATTCAGCTTCATTAAATATACTTAATAAAAAAAGTTTGTTCCCACTCTAATCTCCACATTTTAATATACGAATAGAATAAGGCAAAATACTCAAAGTGTATTGAAAATATTTAATATGATGTTTTGTTTTTGTTTCATCATAAAAAAGCGACAGCAACTTGCTTACTTGAAAGGTAGCATATAACTGAATGAAATAATTCTTATTTCGTTAACAATCGTGCTGTGTATGTAAAAATAACGAAAATCACTCGGCTCCTGGGGGCATAGCGTGAAGATGTTTGAATTAAAGCCACCGTTTCTTTGTGACAATCCAAAGACTTTCCATGTGTTAAGTAAAGATATATTTTATTTTACCTTGTAGGCTTTATTTAAACTTCACCGACTTCTAAAAATACAGCTGTGCCTCTATCTAAGTTTTAAGTTTCAAACAAATCTGTTTAGCGGCTCGGAAATTATATACTTATTAAAATTTATTTTCCATTTGTCTACACTGTGCAATCACTGTGCCATAGATAATACAGGCAACAAAGAAATTCTTCATAAATTTTGTATTCCTTCACTAATTAAGTATGTCCATGGATTAACTTACAGAAAAAGAAGTTGTTGGGAACCCCTCTAAATTCAAAGTGTTTTATGGGCACTTCCAGAACACGTTGGAAGTTTGGCAAAGCTTCTTAGACTGCATTTAGACATGGAAACGTTTGGAAGGGAAACATTTAGTTTGAGAGCATATTATGGATGGGGAAGAGAACATCAATTTTGTGTTCGGTAATTGAAATTTAATAATAATAAAAAGCAAATAATGGAATGTTGCCGAAAATAATGGAATGTTGTGAACACGAAAGAAACAACAAAAGAGAATTCCAGATGATTTTCTTCCAAATGTGTTCGCCTGGCTAAACTCGGACTTAGAGAGCTGAAAATGGTATATTTTTGTTACCTTGAAAAACTATAATTTTTAAAACTTTTAAAGACATAATTGTCTATGAAATTATTGGAAATGTTTTGTAAATCATTCAAAATACGTTTCAACCAACATACGTTTAGCATGTTAGTTAGATTGTTTTTAGATCGAGTAGAAACAAGTACAAAAAATAGAGAAATATTGAGCTATGCTTAGACGATATGTTGAATCAGCATATGTATGCTAACACTCATATGCTAGAAAATAATAACAAATGCCTCTATCAGCACATTCAATATGTTTGGCGTCTTCATTATATGTTGAAAGTAGCAATTTTTTTGTGTCAGCAAAAAAAAATTTTGAAAAACAAACAACATAACACAAGTCAAGCTACAATTTGGTGGATGAAAAAAAAAATAAAGACAGAAAAGTAATTTCGTTGCCTTGGTAGGAAATGCAAAGTATGCAAAAATTAAAAAATTAAAGTTTTTAAGCACGTTCCAAGGCTACGAACGGTCATTGCTAAGCCTCCGAAAAAGTTTTTGGAATCTTCGTTCTGTAATTTGGAAAGCGAAGTTCCAATTTTGTTCGTTTTAGTTTTGTTTAATATAGTTTGTTTGATTACAACAAATTTTTGCCTAATTGAAATATTATTTTAATATTAAATCAACAAAATAATAAAATGATTATAGAAATTATGCATATAAGAGCAATTGTTAAAATTATAAATACTCTTCAGTAAGACATTGATTAATATTCATATGAAGTATTTTCGTAACCACGAATAATTATGAGGATTTTATGAGTATTAATGAAAATCAAAATATAATAAATACATAATTGTATAAAAACGATTTTATTTTTAAATTTTCATGAAACTGCACAATGAAATCAAGTGCAAAGGCATGTGCGAAGTAGCAGAATTAATTTTAATCCCAGTAAGCACTTGAAACAATTAAAAGTTGTAGGCAATATTGGCAAACGTGATTGGATTTAATTAGAGTGTATGGTTTAAAGAAAATGCAAGTTTATACTTGGGAAATATTTAAATGATGTGTTATAATGAAAATTATTTTAGTGCAACATAGTATGGCAAATAATTTTGTATACAAAATATTTTCTTATATTTTGAATATTTAGTTTTTAACTATTTGATATTTTTTAAATTTTTAATTTAATTATTATATTTTATGGTGGGTAAGCTACTCCATGAAATTTTTCAAAAATTGTCATACATATCTGCTGATGAGTTGACGTACTCTTCAACGAAGTGCAACTCTCAATAATGTAAATAAATATTAAATTTTAAAATTGCTAGCAATATTTTTTGCTAGCAAACTTTTTGTAATCTTAATTTTTTGTTGAGAAGTTTTCATTTTATTTTTTCCATTTTCTATCCCAGTTTTGATACAATTTAACATTTTGGCAAAATTATCGAGTTTTGAGTGAACTCTGTGAAACCACGAAGACTTGATTAGTTTCTTTTTTCCGATATACTGGTAATAGTTAGATTTTTCGGGGAATTTTTTACATTTTCCGATAAACTTAGGACCTCATTTTTTTAAATGAAACGTTTCTAACTTCTAAAATTTTTTGTGAAAAAAAACTAAAATTTAAATATATTTGACTATTTTTTATAAAAATTCCACAAACCTTTTATTTTAGATTTTTTTGTGAGAATTTTATCTTTGGTGATATTCCAAAGATTTCAGCGAATTATTGAATTTCAGTGATCCACTTTTAGAAATTTTCGTATCCCAGCCAATTTTTAAAATATATATATTTTTTTCCAATAGCTAATTTTAGCTAAAATACGAATGGAAGAATATCAAAATAACAAAATCAATATTCTAATAACTTTGCTTTATACCCATTCATATTCATACGATTGTATTTACTTTCTCTAAAACTAACAAAACACAATTATTAATCAAATATCAAAATTTATTGAAAAACTTTCAAGTGTTTTTTTTTACTTTCAGATAGTTTTATTTTTTCTGCATAAAATAAATAAACTGAATTTCATTTAAAATACACGTTTAAATATTTGATCATTTTGTATACATTTTATAAAATTTTTTTAATTTACTTTTTTTATTTTGATAAATCAATTGCATTTACTTAGTTGCAGAATCAAACTGCCAACATTTTTGAAAAATTAATATAACAAAATATGCAGAGATATAAAGTACGAGTAAGTCATTGAGCCTTATAAATTTAAAAATATGTAAAAGAAATATTTATATTTGCAGTTTTTGTATTTACATATTTGAAAAACTAAAAGCACAAGTATTTATTATTAAAGAGATAATAAATATATTTCTTGAATATCATAATTTGTTTAAAAAACTGCATAAAAGGTGTGGAAAAATACAAAGAATGAACAAAGCAGTCAAATTAGTGAGATAAGTAGACAAATTAGATATAAGATTTGGAAATATCGATAAAGGCAAAAATTAGAAAAAGAATGCTAAAATTTCAAAATCACAAAAATTAAAAAATATATAAATTTTTAGATCCTTGGCTGGAAGAGAACATTGATATTCTGCTTAAATTTCAAGTATTTTCCTTTACGATTAAAAAAAGGTTCTGCAATAGACAGACGGATTTTATTCCAATAACATTTTTCGAATAATTTTTGCGAACAATGTTAAATCTAAATGTTTTTTTTAATAATTTTCATTAGAATATTTTCTTAGAACGTTTTTGTTTAATAATATTAACTTAATAGTTATCATTTAAATATTTTTAATTAGAATCTTTCTATTCGAATATTATTTCTGAAGTAATTTTTGTATTATAATAGAAGCTACAATAACTTTATATTAATAATTTGCGTGAATTGATTGATATATTTAATGACATAAATTCATTCAAATAACTTCATTCGAAACACTTTTATTTGATCAATTTTTATTGAAATTCTTTTAGTCGAATAATTTATTTATATACTTATTTTATTTATTTGAATAATTTTTATTTGAAGAACTTTTTTCGAATATATTTTATAAAATAAATGAATTTAAATGAATTTGATTCGAACAATTTTAATCGCTTATTTTTTTTTCGAAATTGTAATGAAATAAATTCATTGAAATAAGTTTTATTTCAAAGTTTATTTTTTCAAATATATTAGTTGAATAATTTCATATTTAATGCGATAGATTTTCGAACAAAATTGGTTATTAGTGGTTGTAATCCAAAGTGATTATTATTTCGGTAAAGTTTTTAATGTTTTTTTAGTCAGAATACGACACATTATTTCAAAAGAACAAGGGAAAAACTAATATCGATTATTCACAACTAACACGGCATATTTTATTAAACAACTATTATTCATTGGATTTTTATGAAAAAAATTTCTTCGAATAATTTTCATTTTAATAGTTTTTTTTAATGTGTAATACTATTCTAATAATTTTTATTTAAACAGTTTTATTTGAATATTTTTAGTGAGATATTTAATGCGAATAATTTTCTGCAAATAATTGATAATTATCAATTATAAGTTTTAATAGAATAAATTCATTTAAACTATTTTAGTTCAAACATTTTTTATTGAAAATCTCTGATTCGAAAATTTTTTATTTGTATTTTATATTTCATTAATTTAAGTCGAATAATTCCGTTTGTTAATTGTTGGAATAACTTTTATTTGAAACAATTTTGTTTTAATAATTTTTATTATAATATTTTTTACTCTTTATTTTTAATTGAATAACTCCGAATGATTTTTATCACAATTTATTTCATTTAGAAAACTTTAATCGAATAATTTCTTTTTTGAATATCGGAATGTTTTATGATAATCAATTTTTCGCAATAATTTTATATAATTGAATTTATATTATATATTTGAATAACTTTATTTTTATTTTTATTTTTGTATTCGAGAAATTTTCTTAGAATTGTATTTTTTATAATTTTAATTTCAACATTGTTTTTTAATAATTTTATTCGTATTCTGTTTATTCGGATTATTTTATTCGCACTATTTTCATTCGAACTTTTTTGGTTAAAATTTTTTTCTTCAAAAAGTTTTATTGAATTAATTTATTTACTTCTATAACCTTATTGGAATAATATTTTGTGATAATTTTATTTAAATAATTTTTGGTCGATCAATATTACTGCCCTAATGTTTTTATTCGAATGTATATTTTTTTTAACTTTTAATCAAATACTTTCATTTTAGCCATTTGCTTTTGAATAATTTCTCGTTTGAATCTAGTTGCACGGTAGTGGGCCGGTACAAGTTCAGGCCAATACACATAGTGTGTATATTAAACGAAACCCTGTTTTTACCTCCCTCAAAACTTTGCTACCCGTTGTTATAAATTTATAAAATTTTCAATAAAAGTTATAGTTTTCACTCGAATACATTTATTCAAAGTAATTTGATGGGAACCTTATTTAGCTTAACGCTTTTTAACGTTTCCCATTTGCATACAAATTTTAATTTAAATTTTTAATGAATTATTTCGTTGTGCATACTCAGTAATTTTTAAATATTGAACTGAAGCAAGTATTTTATAAAGTCCACATGCAGTATTGATACAACATTTACTTTAATATTTTATATTAATGTTATATTAAATTTATATTAATCGAGATTGCCTCGATATCTTTTTTCAAAGATTTAAAAATCTTTTGTTTGTTGAGGGTTTTTAGCTAGTCTATAGACATGCATTTCATTGGTGCTAAAGCCAATAAAAAATAAAATAGATTCATATCGAATATAATAATTTGTTTGTTGGGATTTTTTAATAAGTTTCAAAGCCTACTGTGATTATACTATTGTAATTTTTATAACTCTCATTGACTTTTTAAAAGTTTTTGTATAAGTAAAGAGGTTTGAAACATTTAAAAATTAGGTTTAAGGTCTACTGATGATTTGGCTTTAGCACCAACGAAATGCATGTATATAGACCAGCTAAAAAAAACCCTCAACAAACAAAAGTTTTTTAATGTTATATTTAAAGAACGATGGAAAAAAATTAGATCTGATGGGGTAACTACACGTTATTTCATTCACATCATTTTATTCTAAATACTTATGATACTTGCTTTTGGCATTTTTTTAGATATTTTATTTCATTAAGCCTTTGTCAAAAAAAGATAAGACTATCTTGGTTGTAGCTATTCTCCTTATTTAATTACAAACATATTCCATTTCTTAAATAATAATGAAATAAGATTGTATTTAATGATAATCTTGTCTTAAGTACGCAAATAAACATTTTATTTTTATAAATTTCAAAGCATACCTTAGGACTTTTTTTTTATAATGGTACATTAAATCACACTCTCATACAACGAGATGTATCAAGCAACAATATAACTTGAATTCGTAACTTTATTCTTAAATTAAGACAAACCTCTTAATAATTTTTTTTTTCATTCCCACTTGTGTACAACATTTTCGTGGACATGCATGTAAGTACGCATAATAAATACACTTTTTCGAAGCCATTAAACATTTCCCCCTTTTGTTACTTTTTTCACACACACTTAGTTAATACACTTTCCTCAAAAATTCGCACCTAAATAAATCATGTTAAGATTTAAAACATATTTTTTAACAACTTATACGTGAATATGTTTTAAGGGTTTTATGTGCATAAATTTAATGCCAAGATGAGTGTAAGAAGAGGAGATATAAGTGAAGAATATCACAACAGATAGTAGGTGTAAAATGAATTTTATGAACTGATTTTCTCAAGTGAACAATTACATTAATTTAATGTTCATTAAAGAAAAAAAAATGCAATAGATAAACTACTTTCACTGGAGCACACTCTATGGTAAATAACAATATTTTGTTTTGAGTTTATTTTCATTCTATAATTAAATTTTGCGAACAAGGAAAAAATCGAATATACAATAATATAAATGGGAAAATTTAATTTGTATGAGAAAACTAGGAAAAAGGAAATGAAAGTCATAATAACGTAAATGTTTAATCAAATCAATAGTTTTGCTTAAGTGAGAAAAAAGTGAAATTAAAATATCAGCTACCCAGATAACTATTTATGATTTATGTTTTTTTATCCCCTAACTCTATAGACAATACTGTATTTAGCAATACTGTATTAACTCAGTATTTTCAAATTTTCAATAGATGAAAAATATTTTTGGATCTTACATTGAAGATGAAACATAATTTTTAAATCTTTCATTTTGCCATCAAAATGTATATAAAACTAGACGAATTTTTTACACCAAGTACACATATAAATATTATCTGTCAACATTCTCATAAAAAGTAAAAATGTAAAAATTTCGAGTTAATACACTCGAGCTTATAACTTATATTATTAAAAAAATAAATTTGTAATTCTCAACAAAGGAAACAATGCCAACAATTTGCTTAAAATTATTAGATAAAAATAGTTAATGTTTTTTTGGGTGTTTTTATTTTTGTTATCTATCGTGTTAAATGATTTTTCAATAAAATTTATTTACACAAAAATACATTTACAATTCAATTGGAATTTTTTTTTGTTAAAATTTAGTTTAATGTTATTGTAATGTAAACTATTCATTGTCAATATATATGACTGCACACATGAATATATACACGAATACATGCACATGTATCAGAGACGTGCGTCGAAGTGTTTCACCACTGTCTGTCTGTTGTAGTATTCTCTAACATTTTGATTTTGTTTTAAATGTAATTGTACGAATTGTATATGCATTTTTTATATATATTTTTGCATGTTTTTTTAATTTTGTGTTGAAAAAAATAGTTTGGACTAATTTCAAATCTGACTTTACCCATTCATTTTTTAATTTTAAGAATTTTTTGATAAATTCATATTTTATTGAGAAAGTAATATTTAAACAATTTATTCATTCGACTAGCAGTAATATATTCGAGGTCGCTACATCATCTCATCAGCGTTCTTTGCTCGATTTTACCACTTTTGACGGTGGATAAATTTTCTTTAATATTTTCTTTTTTAACCTTTTACTTATACGTCTGTTCAACACGAGGACGACTTTGTTGTATAAAAGTTTCGATGTAGGAAAACTTTGTATATCTTAACTTTTTAGGAAATAGTTTTTTGTTTATTTTTAAAATAATCTGGGACTGTTCTCCGTTTTTAATTACTAAAAGTTTTATTTTATTTTTATTTTATATTCGCATGTTCTTTGTCAATGTTAAGCATGAAATAAATAATTTACTTTGTTATCGAGATTTAAACTCAAATACTGTGAGCAAAAAATTTATTAATATTTTACTATTTAGTAAAGCAGATATTAAAAAAGTATCAATGAGTTACGAAGATAAGACGACAAAATAATAATATGATTTCATCATACACTCAAATAAGGATTTGACAAGAAATGCTCCACATCGCGAAGCAAACGTTTTGCTGGATTGTTTTATCAAACATTTTTTTCGTCCAAACAAATTCTAACATGCGTCAAGGAAGCAGTTTTAATTTTGCCATGTTAATTGTGTTCTCCAACAGACAGCAAACTGAGTGCTTAGATACCGAGCAAACACAATTAGCAAACAAAAGTAATATACGTAGCATAAAAGTTTAAACCAATTTTACACATACAAGTGTGCCCTGATGACGATTTGCCTCTTGCTTTTGCATACAACGCAGTGTTGTCAAGTCAAATTTTAATCAATATCCTTCAAAATAAAAAAATTACCCCCTAAATTTGCACAAATCTATGAAAAAAGACACAAATATTTTGTATACTTTAGTTTGTCTTAACTATTTTATTTCACTTGTTATACATATCAATTATGTGGTGTCGAAATCCTCGGAAAGGTTCAGAATCTTCCCCTAACTGCTTGATCAATCGCCCAAGAGGGTCAACGCAGTTAACAGAACAGTGTTCAGCAAAAGAGGCTGCAAGTTTTATTTTAGCAATTTTCTGCCAGTTGGAAACGAAAGGTTAAAAAATTTATTAACTGATATATGAAGGTCAGTTTTCATAGACGCGTAATATAGGTGCTTTTTTGTTTCTCTGGGGGCACTTAAACTTTTCCTGCAGACGTTAAGTAAGCATTTACAATACTTACATAACGCTTTATCTTCGTCATCTAAGCATGGAGCAAGCCAGCCTTGTTAAAACAATATTATAACAAATAATCACTCTGAAGTTATATTTATTTTCCCTTTTCCTTTTTTAATTTTTAATATTTCCCTTCCTATGGCATTTTTTAGTTTTATTGCAAATTCTTGAGAAATTATGCGTAGCTGTTACTAAGGAATTTACATTTAATAAAAAATAATGCGTGGTAGTAATATTTAGACCGACAGTGACAATACTACCAAAAACACCTTAAAATCTTCCCAAGTAATATTTTTGTTCCCAAAATTTCCCCCTAACTACTTTTTACCCCCTAAATGTAATCCTAAACGCATACAAAACCGCTATATTCAGGGGGAAATTCCCTAACTTGGCAACACTGATACAATATTCAAAGATTTGGTGTGAGTAAGTTTTTCACATTTTGTTGTTCTCCTAAACGTACTCAATCGCTGTTGCAAATACAGAGCTTTAGCAGCATTTAGTAAAGTTTGATTACCACAAATTGAACCGTACATAATATGACATTTTTTAAAGACGACGATTGAACACCTGCGAACATTAGAAAGAACGTCACTGATATTTATATACTTATATACATACATACATTCATACATATATGTATACATACATATTTCCCAACAAGCATAAAATCAAATCAAGTCTATTCTCAATGTTTTTTTAAACTTCAGTAGGAGTTTTATATTTTTTTTTTAATTAATGAAATATATTCTTAATCACGATCTAGTAACAATCTCTGAGTGGGGTCATGCAAATAGGGTCGATTTTAACGCTCGTAAGACCCAGTGTTGCACACTTACGCATAGGCATTTGACCGAACATGCTGCTCCATCTGTATTTATGTGGTATGGATATTGAGGAATCAGATGCTCTTGATGTTCTTGATATGAAGATCCAGTGTGATGTTCGATGGACAGATGCCATCTTTCAGGTCTCAAGAAAGGAATCGAAGTACCTCGGTTTTTTAAGACGGTGTAAGAGTTACTTCACACCATCTGATCTCCTTACTATTTATACCACCTATATCCGACCGAAAATGGAATACAACTCTCATGTATTTGCCGATGCTTCAAAGTTTATTTTGAAGTTACTAAACCGCGTACAGCAGAGGGCGAAGAATCTCATTGGTGACAGTGGGTTACTCAATACTAATGACTCACTGGAGCCTCGTCGGTACGTGGGTTGTGTTTCATTGTTTTATCGTTACTACAATGAAATGTGCTCTCACGAAATCAGGGAGCTTGATCCCGAACTTTTTTGCGTACATACGTTTTTCAGCGCGAGCCCATCCATTAGAGGTCTTTCCCGTCCCTTTTAGCGTGGGAAGATTCAAATCGGATGTTCACAAACATTCCCCTTCCCATAACCTATTTTAGTAGTTCCAGCACAATGCCTTGCATATGTAGGGTTCATACCCTGAGTACTGGTGCTAACAAAAAAGAAAAGAAGTAAGATATTAGGAAAATTATGCTGCGCATGTCCTCACAAGCCACTTGTTTGCTGGGTAGTTTTACCTTTGTGTTTGCATGAGAGCTTTGAAGTACCCTGCAGATAAAATTGGACTAAGTGAGCCATTATAGCTGAAACGGACTAGTTACAACATGATCCTACGTAATGCAGTCATGAACTATGTTATTTTCAAACAAGAACTTATTGCTATACGACAAGTGATCGTGCTTTCATGATCGTACTCGTGGCGAACAAACTACTTGTGAGTGGTGCATTTTTAATGACATGCGAGTAGTTTTTGGGTTAGTCCGATGCAGTGCAAACCTGGACTATATGGTCCAGCCCTAGGACTTCGTAATGCTACCATATTTTCTACATACATATATGTTACTTTTGGACTAGTCCTGGTTCTTTATGGAGTAGACCTTACATGCGTGTTTGGACTAGTCGCGTTATCTGCAGGGTACCCGTGTACACATGTGTGATGGTGAAAATCAATTCGGCATTTGATAATTTGAGCAAATGTAGTTGTTTAAAATAGATGATAATTTGATTAACAAGTGCATGTGGCAAAACTTTATTTTTATGTACATACAATACAACGACAATATTTCGTAATTAACAATTATTTGATTTATATATAAAAAGGATGTAAAAGTGTATTTTTTTTTGTGTCATCTATTTTAATACAATTATTTATAATATTCCGTTTTGTTTATTTTTGGTTGTTTAACTGAAAGTTTGATTTGATTTAATATAACCAGTTGATATGCTTAATTTTAAATCGAGTTATATGTACATGCATCCAATAATTTGCCGTTTAAATGGAGATATACGGAGCACAGTGGGACGTTTAAAGGGTCAGTGGCCGAAAGTTTAAGCATTTTGTGAAACAAATAGATATAAAATATGAATTCTGAATTCTAATTTTTTGTAGAAAAAATAAATTAAGAGGTTTTTAAAATTCTGATTTTATGAAAATATTAAAACTTGAAATTAAAATTTTGTGAATATAGAAAAATTTTCAGAACCATTTTATTTCACTGCATACAAACTATAAACTTTAATAAAACTTTTGTTTTCAACTCAATTTTTCTCATGGTGTATTTGTTAACAACATATTCACCCCTTATTTCCAAATTATCGTAAGCGACAGTTTTTAACACTTATTATATTATTGAAGCAAACATTTTATGGGTCTACCGTTAGAATATTGAAATTGTTGATAATTTTACGAAAAAAAAAAATTATATTATTATTATTAAGATTTTGTTATGAGCGACAGCTTATGTACAAAACATATTTAAAAATAATAAAAAAATCTTTTCCTCAAAAATTTATATGATGTTGCTCCTAATGAGGAGATCAAGGATTATGGCGATATTTCAAAAAGGCAATTTTGAAAACATTTTTCTTATAAAAAATATATATGGAATATATGAAACTTTTAGTATTTTCTTTGTACACGGATCCCTTATTTATTTCGAAATAGACTTTGTTTATAAACATAATTGATAAGTATGTTAATTATTTTCTTCGACCTTAGAATTTGTAAATATTTGTTCTTTCTTTCAGGCTCTAGGTCATACCAATTATTTAAATAAAACTCTTTTTATGTTTTATTAAATTTGTTGTATAAATTTAGTCAATTTATTTTTATTTTTTTATAAAATTGTTTTTTTTCGATATTTCGAGCACCTTCGGTGCTCTTCTTCAGGAAAAAACTATAATAAAACAAACAATTGTTAATATTTTTGTAAATAAAAATGTTTTTTTAAACAATAACAAAAAACGTAAAAATTAAAAATAAAAGCACAAAGAATCTTACTTTAAAGAATGTTCAAAATATACTAAAAGTTTCTTTTTTGTTTATATTTTGATATTATGTGTTTATATGCATGCGCGCAATTTTCTGTGTCTGTTTTAAAATTCATTCGTATGTTCGCGGGGTATTAATTATGTGTAACATCTCAATTGTATACCTTTTTTTGAAATTGTTTTCTTGTTGTAATATTGCTGTATTACTAAAATTGGGAGAGTGTCTATTAAAAAATAAAAATAAATTGACTAAATTTATACAACAAATTTAATAAAACATAAAAAGAGTTTTATTTAAGTAATTGGTATGACCTAGAGCCTGAAAGAAAGAACAAATATTTATAATTGAAAAGGTCACTTATTTACCTACAGAACGATATATTATATGTGAATACAATTAGTTTTCAATAATAAATAAAATGGATATATTGAGTTTAATGACAAACATTTTTTTAAATTACTAAAGTTCTGTTTATAAATGAAACTTCCCTAATATCGGCTAAGGAAATCGGTTTTCTGAACTTTTCTAATCTGTTGCAAGTACTAACTACCAGTGTATTTTTATGTGCAAAGTAATAAAATATCCAAATTCATAAAAAGGATGTAAACAAACAAACCATTTACGTGTGTTGTATTAACATTTTATTGTACGTTTGCATGTTTGAATTTGCACAAACATGTTAGTTCATGTCAACTCTACAAGTAAGAACTTGTTGCAAGAGTGCTGTTGTCTTTTAGTATTTCACTACTCGTTTTCTGAAAGATTATGCATCAGCACACATTTGAGTTGACAAATGTTTGATTAAGAGGAGAATGGCTTGCATATGAAAATCTTCTTCTTTTTGTGACTGATTCATTTCATTCATAAAAAAGAGGATGTTTTTCAGAAGTATTTAATAGTATACTATGTTACAGCTTTTAAATAAAAATTCTGCCTTAAATTGCTCTTTAAACAATTTCCTTAAAACATGGAAATTCAATAGAAGTACAATAATATTTATTCCTAGGAAAGCCCCAGAAAATTCACCCTGTATATACATATGAACTCATGTAATTACTCTTAGCTTGTAAACTCTGTTTCAAGCGCATGGCCTGTTTTAATTTCAATAATACTTTATTTGTTTCTTAATTTCAAAACAAATTAAATTTTAAATGAAGGAAAATCCGATTTAAACTTCATACAAATTACATGTAGTAAAAGTTTTTAATATAGGACATTAATGTAAGGATGTTTCATTAGCGTAAATTCATTTGCTTGCATTATTTACATAAACAAAGTTCTTTTTTATAAAATCCTATTTGTTTAATTAAAAGGGAAACATGCATTTGTGAAATTACTCGCTTTAGCAAAAGGATGACACAGTTGCAAGCAGAATGTTCATAATTGTTTCTATACTCTAAAGAAATCAGAAATAAAAATGTAATATGCAAACAGTACGGCATTTCAGTTAGTACTAGAAAAACTCAAACAAATGTTACTTTTTATTGAAAAATCGCTATTTAGTTTGTTCAGGGTGAAGGGTGAATTTGTTATAACAGATCGTGTCATTATTTAAAAATTACCATTCATTTTTTACATAAAGAAAATGTTTCACTTGTTACTGAAACTCTAAAAGTTGTTTATGAATGTGATTATTTGTTTGAGCTATGTTAGATTTTAGTAGAGATGGCCTCGTGAGTAACTCTTCAATCACGCTAATATGCTCACAATAAAAAAATTTTACTCATGCACGACCTTATATCTTTGGCTTATGTTCACGCATGCTCACGTGAGTAGAAAAACAAGTTATTCACAATCACGAAAACGGCCGCTCGCGAAGTACTCACAAAAAAAGCTATAAAATAATTTAAAAAAAATTAAAAATTATATGAAAAATATTGCAATAAAGCAGAAAAAAAATCACGCAACAATGTCGTTAAATATCTACTGATGCTCACGTTCATGCACGATCACGTGAATGAAACAACAAACCAATCACGATCATGCGTTATCATGCGGCATCATGCATGTTTTACGCTAATTACGTAAGCTGTGTCCATCTGTGCTAGTGCTGGCAAATTCTACTACTTTTCATTACTCAATAATATTCAATACTTTTCATTTGGGTACTCAATACTACTCGATGCTTTCAACGGATTTTTTTAATTGGTAACGCAGTTTTTATCTGCAAATTGAAGTAGTTTCTTCAAAAATTAAAAATAGATCTTCAACTATTATTGGTTCTGTATGTCTTTTAAATAAATTTAAATAAAAAATAAATGTAAAGGTAACTTTTAATTTAACGTTAAGAACAACTTAAGCAATAATTTAATTGTTCTCAAAAAAAAATTATTTAGTTTTGATTTGATTACAGAATATTACACCTAGTTGTCTTTTTATACAGTGAGTTATTTTTTCCACTATTTTAGCCACTCAACTTGCCTAAAAATACAACTCTGAAAGTATCGAAAAACTACTTTTAAATATTGAGTAGCCAAAAAAAAGGAAATACTCGATACTCGGTACCGACTACTCAATACTTTGCCAGCACTAATCTGTACTATTAAGAAGAAGATGAGCTGGATGAATATACAAATAATTTTATAAAAATTTATTTTTGATTGAGAAAGACCACAAATGGTGTTTTAGTTTTGAAACAGCAACAAATAATATTTGATTGAAAAAGAAAACAAACAAAAACAGTAATAACAACAAGTTTTATAAGTACATTACAACCTCCATAATTCGGGCAGATACTTGTGTAGTTTCAGGTATTGTCCGGATTAGTGGATCGTGCGGACAACAATTAAAATAAAATTTTACAAGCAATAAATAAATATATTTATATATACTTTATTTTTATTACCAAGAAGAAAAATAAGAATTCATTTGTATATAATTTATTTACAGAAAACATAAAGAAAAATACTAAAAGTGACCAAAAATATTCATTTTGAAAAATAAGAGACTTCATGTAATTTGTCAGCTCTATTTTTAAATGCTTTTAAAAATCAAATATCCTTATCTGTCGTTTTGGTTTTTTCAGCACATAAAATGGCTTTTGAAAACAGTTCGCCACGCAAATTTTACTGAGAAAAAAGAACACTTGTCCAGACTTTAGAGGAAAAATTGCTAAAATGTCCGAAACATTTAAATGTCCCGATTACTGGATAGTCCGAATTAGCGAGTGTCTGGATTAATGAGGTTGTACTGTACTTAACAAAAGAGATCTTCTAATCAAAATCAGAGGGTTATCATATAAATATGGAACTAAAACTAAACGAAACTAGTTGAAGTTATCGTATTCAAATATGAAAGCACTATATAGAACAGTTTACAAAAATCTAGATCACGGAAAATTAAAAAAAAATGTTTTCTATGTACACGATTTATGATTGATTGCTTTAAAGTTTCTGTGTTGAAAAAATACCAGTCAAGTCTAATCTGAAAATTATTTTAAAGCTTTATTTAAAAGTTTATTTCTTTTAAAGAACTTATTAGCTTATCAATATAAACATAATTATGGTTCTGGAAAAATATTACATTCAGCTCTTCTGTCAAGACAGTTTAGTTGTAACACAACAGCATAAAAACAATCAATTGTTCACAAAATTTCAATTTTCTACAATAATGCACAAATCTTAATTTGAATGTTCTTCATTCACTAATACACTTTAACAGACGTTGTGCACAAACACACACACACAACACACACACATATGCACACCAAACGCAAACACACACAACGCAAACTCACACAAACTAGTAAAATTTGTTTTTCAATCCATTTAAAAAGTCGTATGGAGAAACATTAGGAAGACCTTTAGAAATGGAGCCACAAGTATTTCTTGGTAAATTTATTTTCAGGTATTAGAAAGTAGAGATTTTATTTTCCTGTTGAGTTTGTTTGTGTTACGAAAATTAAAATTTGTTTGTAACATTCTTGTAATTATAATTTGAGGTTTATTTTAACAAGAATTTTTTTTTTTGGGGGGTTCGGAAAGAGAAGGTATTGTATTTTAAATTGAAATCTATTAACAGATTTAACTACGAGGGTAGGTATCTAAGCCTGCAAGTTAAAGGCGTCAAAACAAAAGAAAATCAAATAGTGAAAGCTTTCGTTCGTTTCGCTGGAGCATAAAAAAATATGCAGTCGTATATTTAATATGTTCACTAGACCGTCTCAGTTTCTCGAAATTCCTTCATAAACATCAATTTTCTTAATCTAATCTAAAAACCAAGAAGTTTGGTGTATAAAACTCTAAAATATTAATGAACGGGAAATGGTCTCTCAAATCGGGGTTTTTGTTTTTTTTTAAAAAATGCATTTTTCCCAAAAAATGAAAAAAATTGCTTTAGTAATTTGCCGTTAACTCGAACAGTTTTTAGCGGATTTGAATTTAATTACATGCATTAGAAAGCTTATTGAATTTCCTAAATGTTTCTTGAAGCAACATTGCCATTTCATTCGGTGGTTTTTATTCATAGCATTACAAATTCAGATTTTCATATACGAACTTATCATTTTTTTCCATTTTTGCTTATCTTTTCTTATACAAAAATTGAACGAGGCAAAATTTTTATATTCTGTAAATGCAGTATGGTAAGAAATTTTAGGATAAAGATTCTGGTGTACATAACAGTAGTATTCTGATCAGAAAATCTGAAAAAATGAAAAGTGAGACGGTCTAATGTTCACTCTACTTCGCAGATGCTACACTAAACTTCTAAGACAGTAGGCAACTGCCACAATTATTGTCGCAGCACACTGTCTCAGTCCTCTATTTCAGATTTCACTCAAACCTTTAAATATTGCTACATGTTAATATATGAAAAGTTCCTTGATATTTGCTTGAACGTAATGGAAAGATAGAAAGTACGCAATTTGATAAAAATAATAATATAAAAACAATCAATCTAATTAAAACTAATACAAGCAAACTTAATTAAACACATATCCAAACTCATTAGTGATTACCTATTTGTATTGGTAAGTGCTACAGAGTCATGGTGCGAATAGTTTTAGAACAATTTGGCCAACGAAACATTCTGAAAACCAATTAATTTTGTTGCTAGTTCATGTTTGGGGATAAATGAATTTTACTTTTGTTGTTATGTTTTAGGTAATGTGTGTTGGTGTGCGTGTGTGTGTTAGAGAGAGAGAGAGAGAGAGAACAACAGAGAACTTATGCATGTGTAAAAGCTCAGGCTTAAGTTCGAGGTTGGTTCTACAATTGTGTAAATTCATGCGATTTAAAGTCTTCACAAATCGTGATTCCGATTCCATTTTAAAAACTAATTGTGCATAAAAGATTGCAAAAAGAAACATTGAAATAAACATATACGAGTATGTCTTAATATTAACAATAAATATTTTGCGTGGTTTTTTCATCTATTCTTTTTGTTTAAATCATGTTTCATGCAGAAGTATAAAAGCATTCATTGTTTTGTCAATACTAATATAATAATCATTTTGTGTAAAATTTATTTTTTAACATAAACGCTGAAAAATGTTCAAAGTAAATATTTCTTATTATTAAAATATTTGACGTTGTCGCGTTAATTCAACACAAAAAAATAACTAATAATTAATAGCTTTATTCACAAACGATTAATAAAGTTATAGTAGGTTTAATATTGAATTTTTATATGGTAAAACCGGATTTAATGCACACTTTAACTTTGTTGATCGCTTGTGATTAAGGGCATTAGCATTTACATACATAAATTCGATAAAATATAAAAACAAAAAATATTTTAAATAAACAACTTAAAACTTATTAGCTCGCTTACTTAGCTCTCTCTCTCTCTCTCTTATTACAAAGTATTTTTATATAGAACAAGCTCTGTCTCATTTCTATGCAAAAGTGTATTGGGGAAACACACGTGCACACTTTGCTTATTTTTCAACTTGAAGCTGATACATGCATGTGTAATAAGTGTGCATGGATTAGTAGAAACTTTAAACGCTTATAGCTCCAAAAATACTGAACCGATTTAAATAAAATTAAAATTGTGCTCATCTATGAAAAAAACCTTTAAAAACATATAAACCTTTTCAAAATCGTTTCAGTAAAGGGAATATAAAAAAAGTTTGCCTATGAGCTATAATGGTGTTTACTTTATGTTACATAACAAGGGGAATACCTTGCAATTTTTAATTTGCACGCCCGAAACATTAATTAGCGCATAACAAACACGTAATTTATTTGAAAACGTATGACAATGAAAGGAAAGTTGAATAATTCAAATGGTTCTTTATGTAAAATTGTACGACCAATGTCGATTATGGCTAAATTCAGAATGAACAACCAAAATATTTAAAAGTAATTGACAGACTCTTGTATATGCAAAATGTCAGAAAAGGCGGCATTGCACTGCCATTAACATACATAAGTAGTGTTGTCATTGTAGCGTATATTTTACAACATGTATACAGTATTCCGTAAATATTTAATAATTGAACAATTAGTATTTAACAGTTCCATGGAAATTTTTTCATGTATTTGAAATGAATAATGGTATTTATAGCTTGTTTCCTTCCACTACGAGTTGAATCACCTGCTTCGCTTTCTCAATCATGTTTATGAATCATGGTGTTTATACTACTCACATATTTGCTTCAATTTTCTGGATTAGTTCTGTGGTCCGTTAACATTCTAATGTATTCTGGATACGACCGCTTTACTAAATTCTTATTTGTATCCATTGCTTTTTTTAAGCTTATTTTTGTTAAAAAATTAACTTTTTTAATTGATAATTTTGTTTTGACAATATTTGGTATTGACAGCTAGTTCAGATAAACTTACGATAAAAATTATAGAAGACAAGTCTTTTTCGTGCTTCGAAAGTAGATTCGCTCTCCAAAATTTGGTATGGCGAAGCAAGTTGCTTCGATCATGATCAAGGCGAATTCATAACAGGTGAACTTAATACTACAACAAGTACAACACTACAAAAACCACAAGAATTTTGTTGTTGTAAAATCGAAGTACATTGTCAAAAAATTATTTCACTGAGGCGAAAAAATAAAATATTGAAAATTATTATTATTTCAAAAAGTTTTGTTTTTTAAGGGTTGCTTTTTTAAATCCCTTGAAATATTTAACTTTTGTTGAAGAAATATGTTGTGTGGAAATGTTTTGAAGATCCGCTGATCAATTATTGGATACTGTCATCCGTAATGCCGTTCAACGTCGTTGTCAATCGGTGACTGCCACACCACACACCCAAAAAATTTCCACGGATGTAAGTGCACATTGAAATTCCATTGAGGAACAAAGTCATAATGCTTTGATGGCCTGTGCTGTGGGTGCTGAATCGGAAACTAGTTTTATTTTGCACTGTAATTTAATTTAAGAAATATCCTATGATTGAAACCTATTTTTTTTTGATAAAGAGAAGTAACACTCAGGCAATTAGTATGCCTACCAACCCGTAGGTGTGTTACCTTCTTTGGGAAAGGGATAGTGAGAGAGGACAGATGGTGAAAGAGAGAAAGCTTAATTTTTACAACTCTGATATTGCGCGCTGTGTTAGTTTTTAGATCAGTGTTGCAGCGCGTCTGATGTCAAGTAGGCGCATTAAATGTGTTTTAAGCTGTTGTAGCCATGTTTTATTAATTATTTTACTTTGCCGGCGATTTTTCGCTACAATGCCGACGAAGGAGGTCCGCTAGCATACTCCAGTATAAATTGCTGCCGGTACTGTTCAGTGACCAGTGCTTCATCACTTAAACAGTCTAACAACAAAAAATAAAATGGCATACATACATCTGAAAAAATGTTCTTGCTGTTATGAATTGCCTGAAGCTGGGCTCGAACCCACGTTCTTAGACATTATTTGCTTTGCAGTCAACGCGCTAACTACTTCAGCCAACAGCACCCTCATTGTTAATAAATCTTATCACTACAAATGGCCAAGGCACGTTGCTTCTTCAGAATTTGGTTCATCAACTACAGCTGCTACTGCTACTGCTGAGATGTGAATTTAGTTTTATATGTTGTAATCTTTTTATTTAAATTTTCGTTTAAATTTTCTTTGTTTTCACAATAAAATTTTTTATTTTTTTTTTGTAAAATTTCAACTTGAATGTAAACAAAAGAAATAAATAAATTTTGACATCCAACTATAGTTCGCCTTGAATAAAACTAAAAAAAAGTTATCAGCTGCGCTACCAAGTCCACCTGTTATGAATTCGCCTTGCTCATGATTAGGAATTGAAGCATGAATAGAGAGCGAAGCACGTACCATGGAAACAAGGCATTAATTTGTTAAATTAAAAAAAAATATTAAATGACATAAATGATTGTTGACTTAAACGTCAGATTTCCTTTATTGTCAAATGGCAATATGTCAGAAATAAAGTAAAACTAAATTATATTCTTATACCATGCTTACCACTCCATAAGAACTATTTACTGTAGATTTTAAATAAATTTTTAATAAACAAAATGAAGAAAATATTCACCATTTAGAATAGAAAATATTTTTAAAATTTTTGGAAGTCCTTTAAAAAGAAAACACAAACACAAAAAGAAATCTGTAAGTGCAGCTTAACTTTAACTTGATTAGAAGAAATAAAACATTTTATTTGATACTTGGAAATAATTGAAATGCATTTTCAGACTTGCCTCAATTCCTCAATGCATATTTATTTTGCCAACCAAGAAATTGAGAATTAATTTTTAACCATATTCGATTTCATTAGCATTTGCTTGCTTAATATTAAGTTGGTCATCTTTTTGCCTTTTTGGCTCGTTTTCTGACCATAATTGGTTTTGGCTTTTATTGAGCCAGCAGTCGGTCAACAATCTAAGCAAAGTACTTTCTTTTTGCTTAATTTTATTTTTAATATCAAGCCCTATGAAATGCAGAAAACATGTAACAGCGTGCCGTGCAATATTTTTCAGCGTGTAAATAATTGAAAACTCTGAATTTAAATTTAACCTTTTTTCTTATTAATGAAACATAAAATTTAAATTTAAAAAAGCATAGAAAGTTAAATAAAAACAATTATTTTTAGTTATTAACGCCCATTTGTCTCAAGAACAACCAAATTTTGCTATTCTTTTAGTTATTTTTTTTGTTGTTGTAAAAATTCTAAGTGATGTTTACAGTTAAATTGGAAAAGTTTTTTTTCTTTTGGATGTTTTCAAGCTGTAAAAACTTTATCCTTCACTTTGTCTTTTCGCATTAAAGCAAAAACAAGGAGTTGAAGAATCTTTTTTTTTTGTTTTTAGCAAATCGCAGGTGATATTATGGGTAAATAGAAAATACTAGTGAGTTGTGTAGTTTCTACTGGATTTTCTATGGTTTTTTTTTCTTCTTTTATGAAATTTATATTTGATAAAATATAAATAAAACTTTAAGTTTTTGAATGAAATCTGTTCTTAAAGAATTTTATTTGAATATTCCAAATTGTAGAATATAAAATAGATCATTTAATCTAGGAACCTAAAACAGGTTAATAAAAAAATTTATTATACTTTTTTTAAGTACTTCAAAGAAATAAAAAAGTTTTTTTCTTCTTCTAACTTTTAGGAGATTTCAATAAATTTATGAACATTTTAATAACTAGTTTAAGAACAAGTTTTATCAACCAGTTAAAATGATGAATATAAAATAAAAAAAGTCAGAAACAAAAACTTTGGCGCAGCATTTTTTAAATTAGGGGAAGTATTCATTGAATACTCACAGCGAAAATGGAATAGGACATGATTATATACAGGGTGGTCCCAGCACAAGTATCTTTTTAGATCATATGTTTGACAATTGTAGATTTTTTCCTGTACGAAATATTGTACACGGCCTTGCGTTCCAAAATGAGTCACTTTACGCTTGAAAAGATATTGCAAACTTATTATCGGAAGGTTAATTTTGAGAAAAACTCGTGATATCAGCCGTATCAATTGATGTCCTCGAGGCTGAAAGTTGAGCCCTTAAAGCTCTTTGTTGAGGGTTTTCGTTGGAGACAGATACTATGCAAATAAGTCTGAAACCATTCACACACTTAAGGCTGATGTAGACGGAGCCAGTCGTGACATAGAACCAGAAATCCTCAACAAAGTTTTGAAAAATTGGACTGGCAGGATAAGCAATTGTGACGTCCGGCGCGACAGTCACTTGAACAAAATCGCGTTCTTTAAATAATGGGAATATCTGTTATTTGTAGTAAAGCCATAATATGCCTAAAGAAATTTAGTTTCTTTAACATTTAACTGTGGAGATGGTGGTACATTTTACACCGTCTTTGAATTTTTCAATCAGACATTTCTTTTGCACTTTAGCAATTTACATGTTTTATTATCTCGTGAGAAAAATCGTATATATTATTATTTTTTTCAAATTAAGTGTGGTGTCTCTTGTTTTTTCAAATATAATAATTATCAAATAATTTTTGCTTTCATAGCGAAATCATAACAAATTACAAGGGCAAAATTTACCATCACGTCATAAAGATGTCACAAAAATTTATCTCCTAAGTTAAATTTTTTTATACAAAAATATACTTGAAGTTTCGATCAACCAGGTATAAGCGCTTGCATTCCTTACTTGCTTCGACAAGAAAAATATGTTACAGTGACATTGAATATTTCTTTAAAGATAAAATTGAATTCTTAATATTTTTCTTTTGAATTTTCGTAATAAGTATCAACAAACGAATCGCCCTTTATGGAATCACCTTAATTTATTAGAATGTTATGTCAAGCAGAATAATCACTTTATTATCTCTAATTGCTAATGTATAAATAATTAACATGTAAATGAATGTTTTTTTATATTTTCGTTGCTTTTCCTTCGTCGTTGAATAATATTTGCCGGGCTAAGTTGCTAAGGATTTGTTGCCACCACAAAAAACAATTTTCTTTTGGTTGCAATTCCACTAAGAAAATTAAAATAAAACTTAATACTGACACATTTTCCAGCTGCAATTGGAATTCAACTGCAAATAAGTAAAACCACTCATTTTCGTAAATGTTACAAATAAATAAAATGGCATTCATCTTCCTAATGAATTTAAAATATATAAAATGTGTATGTGTTAGTGAAAGAGATTGGAAATTTTAAGGATTCCCTAAAATTTTAGTAAAAGCCTTCAGAGTGCATTTAACGGTGGCAACAAGAATGCGGTTTGAAGAAGTATAAGGAAGTCGCAATCAGAAACCGACATTCTTGTCACCGGTTGGCGGTAAAAGCAAAGTTTGCAGACTATAATTCAATACCAGCAGAATAAAATACAAAATTTTTGTGCTCTTAGAAATGTGATCAGTATTCAAACTGCAATGCTTCACTTAGGTTTCGTTGGGACCTAAACATAGAACGCGGTTTGGCCTGCTGCAGTTTGAACCAGATCAGTTTGCTTACTGAACTAAGAATGGCTAATGTGAGGTTTCAGCTGGCAGCTTTCAAAAGCAGTTACAACAACAACAATAATCTAGTTCAAAGGACTAAACTGTGGCCGCAATCAGCCCTGGAGAATCGCCGAGTTAGCATTTTAATTTATAGAATTTTTTTGTTTGTCTTGTTCTGTTAGAGTTTATAAAGATTAAATGAATAAATAAATAAAGATAAAAACGTGAACCTGTTGCAAATTAATAATGAAACAGAACACTACTGTAATTTAATTTTTCATGCGAATTGTTATTTTAAATACCGGTTGTGCCGGGTTTTTGATATTTAATTTATTTTATTTTGCTATTATTATTATTATTTTGTTAGCAAAACCTCATGAATTGATTAATTTCCAGTTAACGTTACATCTATATTCTGTTCCATCATTAAAAAGAGAGAATAATTTCAAAAATTGACTGTTTCTGTGTTTTGTTTTTTTCGGAAGACTTATTGACTTCTCGTATTTATTAAAACTTTTTCTAACACAAAAATAATATATTTATTCTAAGCCCTTCTAGTGCATATATATTTTTTTCAAATTTTTATGACAACTTTGTTGGCATTTCAAACGCATTGTTCAGTTTTTATTTGTGGTTTGTATTTCCAACGCCAAACCACAATTCAAAACCATACGTATTGAAATGTAACACAAACAAACAATTTCTAAACTAAAACATAAATTGGCATCAACGTAACGAAATGCAAATAGTTTATTAAAAATATTTAAATTTTTACTTTCAATTAACTCAATTCCCCATAACATTTTTGAAAAAAAAATCTACAACGACTTTTATGTAATTCCAGCCAGCACCAAAAATATATTTTTTTTATTTTACATGAAAAACTTTTGTTTTTTCCTGTTAGAAGCATTTTAAATATTTTATTAAACAAGAATCAAAATGTTTTCTAAAGTTTGAAGGTGGCCAAGCCACATTTTAATACACTCCAAACGAGCAACATTCACTTTTATGGGATAACGATAAAAAAAGAGGGGAAATTAAAAAATAAAATTCCAAACGATGACATCCATCGCGCACATGAAAATTTGCAGCAGAAATACTTTAAATGAAAATTCTTCATGCACTTAAATGTTCATATGAGAAAAAATTGTACATAAATCGCTGCAAATATATTTGTATGCGTAGAAAAACATTGTAGAACAAAAATTTTAAATCATTTTCTTTTTAATTTTAAATTAAAAAACAGAAGAGTTAAATATTTGAAGGTCGCGGAAGAAATTATTTTTGTTAAGATTTCAAATTAAAACATACAAGGAAGGGGGATGGTGATGAGGATGTTCTAATATATTTGTTATCTTAGTATGCCAAAAATAAATATATTGCTACTTCTGTGAGAAGGCCCCTGGCAACATGTCCACTGGCGACATTTTTAATTACGACATGACCACTGGCGGCAAGTCCGCAGACGAAACGCGTTCTAATGGATGATTTTTTCCAGGGGAAACATCGCAAAGCGCACTTCTTAGCTTCCTTAAAACTTATTTCATTAAGATGCAATTTAAAAAACAGTTTGTTTCTCGCAAAATTTGAATCGTCCTTTTAAGGCTGTTATTTATGAAAATAGCAAAAAATCTTAACAAAATTATTTAAATAAAACGCACATATTTTTGGCGAAATTGAGGTTTGAGTACAATCAGTTTCCAACTAAAAATAAGTCCCACAAAAAATATCTGCATTTTATAGATGACAAGTAAACACTACGACATTAATAAACTGGAACGATATACTATATTTAACAACGCACTGAAATTAATAAAATCCAGTAAAAAATGGTGAAAGTTTCGTGGTCACAATTTGCAAAACTATAATATTTTTGGGTCGTCGTGCATCACCATCACCTTCCCGGTCAGCAATTGTGGAACTGTTGGAAAAATTTTAGCTGTATTAGGGAAAATTAGTGAAGTGAAAAATTCAAGAACAGCTGAGAATATTGCTGTTGTAGCCCATAGTATTGAGGAAAACCTAGGTATGTCCAGTTCTCGTCGATCTTAGGAATTAGGCATTCCACAAACGACATTACAACGTATTTTTCATGACCGAAATTGGAAGATATTAAAGTGGCCGATATTTTCATTAACAAGATGGCGCTACGTGCCACACAAGTAACGATACCATCGTTATTTCGCTTGAATAGTTTCCTGATCGTGTGATTTCTCGAAGAGGAGATTACAATTCGGCAATGTGTAGTACATTTAAGATTGAATTACTTAGTTAACCCCAATGTATAATTATGTACATTTAGTACACCCTAATGTTGATGGAATTGTATTGGAATGTAACATGATTTCTGTTAAAATCCTTGGAATGTAATGATACCGTTAATTTAGTATATAAGGACTTGATTTTTAAATAAACAATATCATTCTGATCACTAACTTATTTGCCTATAATTCGGCAAGAGTCTTAATTGTGACATTCATCTGCCAAAAACAAAAAGGAAAAATCTGGCATATAAAACTGCCTTAAATATTTTATACCAGTGGCGCTGAACACCGCCGGTAAAAACTAATAGGCAGAAATAATTAAAAAAAACACAATTACATGGCGATACTGTGAATTGTGAATTGGCACCTTAAGACCCATTTCTTTCTATGATACTACGTGATAGAACTATCGAGCACATACAGTCGGAAATCAATGATAGAAAATTTCATAATATGAATATGGTCCTGCAAGCGCAGCGGTGACGGCCATTTGGCTGATATTTGTTTCCATTAGTAATGTAATACACTTCTTGTTTAAGAGAGTTTGATTTTAATTTTAAAATCTCTGTTCCTTATATTATACATAAGGATGTTGTTATACTACATAGATTTTGAAGTATATTTGTATATGGATATTTTTTCAACATTTACTTATTACCAGCCCTGAATGTAGAAATTATTGTGATTTGAATATGGATTTATAATGATTGGTAATCAATGTATTGTGAATTTGCTCTTTTTTTATTTTTTTATACAGTTTCCCTTTTTTTATATTTTTAAATTGTTCGTCAACTCTCAACCTCAGCTCCTCAGCCTGCAACATTTATCAAGAAATTTGTAAACTACAGTTTAATAAAATACCGATGTAAGTACTGTTATACACACGTAATGTCGAAGAAAACTCATTCTCACACAATTTGGAGATTATTAGATAAGTATATAAACCCACAAATATTGTATTAGGTACTCGTATATCCCATACTATTCCCGCTTATCCATTAGTTGAAACAAACCCGTATTCTACGCTAAAATCATCCACAAGATAGTTGAGATTTTAAATGCTGGTTAGCCTAAATAAGCAAGTATTTAAATACTCCTCTTTACAATTAATTAAAGATCTGATGGTTTTGCTTACAAGTACTTGTTCTTTTTACATATCAAATGAAGTAGAACAATGCAAAGGATGTTGAAGGATTCGTTTTTGAACGTACATTATTGCTTAGATTGATTTCAAAATAATTGCATAAATTATTTTAGATTGTGCTCTTTCATGCGACACTAATATGAAGAATTCAGGACATATTTTTTAAATGTAGTCCTTAGAAATTTAGAGGGCTTTTAGCAAGAAAACCGGCAACGAAATTACTCTCGCTTTGTTCAGCATTTCAGAAAAATGTTAATCATCTGGTTCAAGTTTAATAATGACTTTTTTTAATTTGACAGAAGTTGTTAAATTTGCATAATTTAATTTAAATTACAAATTTCTTTAAGTGTTTGTTTATTCAATTAATTAACAAACCATCTGTTCTTATATTCTCGATTTCTTAAATTCAAACATACATTTTAAGTACATGTACATCAATTACCTTAAATATGAGCAGGTTTTAATCTTCATATCAATATGGCTCAATATAAGTGGTTGTGGGTGTTAATGATCTGATACAAAGAAACACTTGCACACACACACACATTCACAATATTTTGCATATTCAATGTCTCTGCCATTGAATATTTTATATGAACACAACATAGATAGAGTTAGTTGTTGGCTTATGGGTAGCGTCTAATAGTATTTGTCAGTATGCAAATTATAGTAATTGACATTGGCAAAGACATTTGGTGAGAGTGTGTAAGACTGATTGACATTAAATATTTGCATACATAGAAGCTGGCAGCCATGTGAGTGTTATGTATGTATATTTTTTTTGTTTCAAGTTTAATTTCATGCAAAGAATGCATGAAAAAGAAATACAAAATAAATACAACTAAGGTCCATTAGTGTGTCCTTTTTTCAGTTTTGTTTTTGTTTTAAATTTAAGCATTTCAGCCTTCTTGTAGATTTAAGTATGCACAAGTTCTTTTGTAGACAGTAAATTTCAATGAAAGGTCTTTTGGATTAAAGGTCTCTGAAAGGGATTTGGTTAAAGTACTAAGCTGATATTAATGAAGGGTTTATTAGATCGGTGAGTTTCGGCAGTGCCAAATAGATTATTCACTTTATCAGAATGCTTTATTTATAAACTAAAGTATTATATAATTTATGCTATATTTCCGAACATCTATACTTTCGAAGTGCTTATTAATTTGTGTTCCACTTCCTTAAGATACAACGTAAAGTTTATTCGAAAACATCCGCAAATTTATTTCACACATACGTGGTCTTGGAACTATAACATAGAATTAGCATTTAACAACTTTGCTTATGATTTGTGTTAACACGTGGGTTTTTACACACACACACTCATTGCGAAACTAAAACTTACACAGTTAAAATGTAGAGAAAATATATAAATTTGCATGACATGTGTCCTTTATCATGTTAAACACTGCCGACATTCAAACTTGTATACACTCGCACACTTATTTACTCATTCTTGTATGCAAAACTCCTCTTGAATGATGCACAGTGGGGAGACTTCATGCTATCCGAGTTGGTTGTAAAATGAATATAAAAAAATCAAAAAGTTTTGTTAGTTTTTATTATTAAAAAAATCTTTAAATAGTTGACAGTGGATATTCCTACCAATTGTCGAAACAAATACATGAATGCTGGTGCAAGAATGTTGCGGCGTTCGAAAACATTATGTTTAATGTTTGATTTTGTAATTAATTAGTTTTCTGTCTTAATAAAAATAATTTAAATTAATAATTTGAATAGATAACTATCGAAAAAACAAAACAAAATAATGCTCGGAAGTTTTTTCCTGTGAATTATGGAAACGAATTTAAATTTCTCGGGATTCCGTGAGTTTCCGCTTTGAAAAATTATTAATAAAAAAGTATATACAGTCGAAGCTCGGTATAATGAATGCTATAATGACAAGCCTATTCGTTACAGTGAAAAATTCGTTATATAGGAAAGATTTTTTGCATGCATTATTTAATAAATTTTAATTGATTTTTAATAGAAATACTTTATTTAAAAAGATTTTCTACATTTAATGTTAATAAAATAGGCTTATTCAATTCAAAAACTAAAGAGATGTGAAAGATATATTTATAGGTGTTTGTTTGTGAGCGATTTTCAAATTTTTTTGAACAGCTTCTTGTATTTTTCTTAATACAAATGACTTAAAAAAAAAGAATATTATTTTTGTTGTTCTCATTGTCGTCTTCGTTCAACATAAGATAATCAATTTGCTACCAAATGACCTTGGTTTTTTGACCTTTCCAATAAGAAGAGGAGTCACCCACATTTTACCCGATGCATTTACGCAGAAACAAATAGTTATTCTCTCATTTCAAATTTTCTTCTCCGGAGCAGTTGCTTCTCCATCATGAACAAATGTTTGGTCTGGAAGCATCTTCCAACACGAACATGTTTCGTCCGCATTAAAAATTTAGTCATGTGTTAGGCCTTCTTCTAGTCTAGTATTCTGCAGATTTCTCTTAAATGGGTTTAGTAAGTCTTGTCTTGATGACAGCTTTTCAGCGGAGGTCGTATTCCATATCGTTCTTAAATCTGCCTAACCATTTATCACTTGCATTAAATCCACCGGTATACATCTTGCCGTGTAGTTCTAGAGCCATTGCTTTTAATCGTATTACATTTACCGGAATAAATCTTTTTCGTTGCTTTAGGACCCATAAAAATTTAAATTTTTTGACTTAAAGAAATTCTTTTTCTATTGCCCATATTTCTTTGCACTACCAAACTTAGTTGATTAAAAACACATTTCAATTCATATGGATGATCAAATATTTGAGAAAGCTGAGCATGTGCCATGAATCAAGAAAACAAGATTGCGCATTGCGCAGGTCCATTATTGTGTTGTGTGTTGAGTTGTGACGTAGACAAAGAATATGTTTTGTGACTAAAAGCACATTTGTGTATAGAAGTAAGCCGAAATGTAAAACTCTGTTAGCCCGAGGAAGCTCTTCTTCAAATAGCTTCAATCTCAAATTCAAAAGTTTTACTCGACTACATATCTTTTCTATCCATTTAAAATTTTTTTTTTAAATCGATGCACCCATTTAGAAGTTGTTTAGTTATTTCCAGTTTTGCGCCAAAAATCTCTTACACTTTTTACAACAAACATTCATTTGTATTCGATGATGACGTAGATGCGCAGTAGAAAATTACTTTGTGCGACTGAGTGCTCTATCTTGTTTTCTTGATTCATGAACATGTGCATACATGGAAGATTCAATTTGCTTAATCTAGAAATATTAACAATCGTTGAAGAACGTAATCAAGATCGTTACGGAGATAATACAACTGAAAGTCATTATGAATTTTAACTAAAAGTACAAGCTGATGATGACTCTGTCATTAAAGTCCCTGCCATCTGAATTGACGCAAATTAGGTAGCTGGAAACAGTAGTTAGTAAAATTACCGGCAATTCCCACACTAATTTGATGGAATTTCGGGATTGCACAGAGGAATTGCCATGAATAACTTCATCTTTCGAAATTTTTTTATTTTACTTGTTTATGAGCTCCACAGTGGGGGAGCATAAATAAATTGCATAACTTTGTCGGTTGGTTATAACATTTAAATTTTTTGCTTTTGCAAACAAAATAGCAGACAAGATGATAAAAAAAGTAGAAGAAAAATAAAGAACAAACAAAAAAAGGAGAACTAAAGAAATAAGTGGAAATGTCAGTCACATATGTTAAGCAGAAAATTGGGTTGTTTTTCGAAAGTATCTGTTGGTAAAATGCTAAAGGAAAAAAAGAATAAAAAAAAACTCAGAAAATAACACACAAATATAAATTATAGTTTAAGACAGCAGACACGTTCCATCTTTAAGGACGTTTGTATACCTTTTGACCATAATTTACAAACATTAAAATAAGAAGAAAAAAAAAACAAAAGGAAAAATAAACGAATGAAACGAAAGAACAAATAAAAAAAACAGACAGCATAAATAAATATTTATAGAAAAAAGGGATAAAATTAACTAAAATTAGAAACATGGATACGGACTATGCAAAAATTATATAAATACACTTCAAGGACTCAGAAGCAAAAAAACCAAAAAAGAGAGTCACTACAATACTGCCAACGTAGAGAACGTAAAATATTAATTCGATTCACACTAGACAGCTGTGATTGATAAATGGTTATTAGACAAAATACTTCGCCCACTCAGCAACTGTATGCCAGTGCCAAGGAAGTTAAAAACTAGGCAAGTGCGTGTCCGCCACCCACACGGAGGATTCCGTCTCAGCATCTAATTTTTGGAGCAAATTGTTTTTGAAATATTTTCAAAACGAGATTTTGCTGCATTTGATCCTTCTAAAACTTAATCGAAATGGGATATTTTCTTAGCAAGCTAACTTAGTGATTAGGGCTTGGGATTTGCTAGAATTTTTGACTTCTTGAAAATTAAAAATAGCATTCCCAGAAAGATTTTGTTTATTCATCAAGTGCATAAGCGAAAACATTTATTATTTCATTGAAACATAAACATTATTTTTTAATGAATTTCAAAAGGTTTTGTTTGAAACTTTTAAAAAATATGGTGAATACAACACGCCTGTTTGTATTTAATTTCACCCTGGTAGATGATGACCAAGAGGGACAGTAAGCAAGGTGGGAGCCAATCTACAGAGGGGAATTTAATTATAGCCACCCGTTCTCGGATGAATATAATTAGGGCTTAGATAAGAGGGAGAGATATTAGTACAACTGATATGGTTTGTTCGTGTGCAGGTGGATGCTGAACAATTCCTACCTTTAGGGGGATGATAGTAACGACATTAAATTTGGGAATGTAATTTTGGGTACAATTCACTTTCAATTTATTGGGTTGTTATTAATTACAGTTGGTTAACGTTAATTTATAATTCTTGCGGTAAGTGTGATAGGGTTTATATTAATTACAATTTCAAAAGGTTTAAAGTAACTATTACTGCAATTATTACAAGTTAAGGTGTTGATCGGATGATCGGTAAAAATCAAGTAAGTATTTTAAACGAAATTTTTCATCGTATCTCTCACGATTTGACAAAAACAAAAGATTTAACGGAATGGAAATCTTAAGACTACATTACTACAATTTTAAGTATTGCCAAGTTTGCAGCATATACACTTAAAGAAATTATAAGATAATTCTTTTCATAAATTAATGTTCAAACGGAGTTTGGACATATGGTTTAAGGTCTAATGATGATTTGGCTTTAGCACCAACGAAATGCACGTAGTATATAGATTACCTAAAAAATCCTCAACAAATAAAACCTTTTTAAATTCTTTGAAAAAAATATCTAGACCTGTCTCGAATAATAAATTTAATAATTAATTATTTTTAAATAAAAGTTAATACAATAAAAATTATTAATAAAAGCTTAAAGTTGTTTGAGTATATTTTTGCAAAAGGAGTGTTAAGCTGGATGGTTCACCATATGCACAACATTTTTGTCCGGACAAATTCTATTTCATATGTAGTTTGACTTCTCTCTTATTGAGATAGAACAATTAATTTGTTCGGATTGGTTTAATTTAAGTTTTGGTCGGGGCAAAGTTGAACTGAGTTGTCACATTCAAGTGTTTCCAAATCGTTATTACAGCCATTCTTTTATTTTTTAGTTATTTTTGTTTTATAAATATACTTTGCAATTAGTTTAGCTTTACTAAGTTAATTAACTATTAACAGAAGCACTTGTCATCTTTTTTATTTACATATGGCCAAATCCTGCGTGACGAACGCTACATTCGTACCCGTTTACACATTAATTTATAATTTTTTTTTTTGGTCTTTCAAGAGAGGTACCCTCAACTTGTGTATGGTGTTTAGTGTGATATAAGCGTACTTTCGAATGGCATAAAAAATATTTTGCAGCAGGTATTTGTTGCGAAATAATTAATCACAAAGTTTTGTCATGCACGCTACAAAAAAACGAAAGTAACTTTGAAAATTAAAGTGTGTTTTCGTAATTTTTAGCTAATTTTGCACGATAAAGCACACAAAATTTAGTTTCTAAAAGGAAGATGAATATAATAGAATTCTAAAATAACTTATTTGCAGCCAAAAACTTTCGTCGTTATTTATCAAAATACGTGAACCCTTTGTGACGCACGCTACGTGACGTACGTGTCATTTTTTCTATTCTATTTTCTATACTGAAATTTCAAAGCAATTTTTAATGCTTCGAAAAAAGTAAACACAAAATTTTTTAAACAAAATTGAAGTAAATTCGTTGCATAAAAATATGGCTTTCGATCGCGCCATCTTCATTAACACTAAAGTAGTTCTATGAATACCTAAATATTCTTGATTTCTGGTATGAAATTAGAAGATCTCAGTTAGGGAAGGATTTGGTAATAATTTGTGCATTAATGATGATCAAAATATATTTGTTTTATTTATAAAATCATATATATAATAGTCTAATATTCCATAAAAAAAAAAAATAAAAAATAAGTTGGATCACTTTAAAAAAATTTTGTTTGATGGACTGTTTCCGGGACTTATCCATATATCAAAATTGAAAAATTGTATTTCAAAACTAACAAATTGTTTCAGAAAATTATATTTCTCAGTTAAACACAATTTTTCCAGAATTTTCTAATTGCATATTAAATTTTTCTATTTGCATTCAGAAACTTTATTGTATAAATACTTATAGTTGGATAAATTTTAAAAAATTTTGGTTGGTGGACTGTTTCTGGGACTTGCCCACATTTAAAATTGTGGCTTTTGTTTTCAGGAACATTTTTTTACAAATAAGTGAATCGTGGTGCAGAAAACTCTCAGTCAATAAAATTTTTTAATAACAAAAACTTTGTGGGAAACAAACGGATGAATCCAACTTTAAGTTATCAAAATTTAAGAGATTATATAGAGAATATTTGAAGACTATTTCTGTAAATATTTGTTCGAAAATTCAATTGTGAGACAAATCACTTGCTCATCTCAATCTCATTCTGTTTTTTATTTTTGTTACCAAATATCTTCTATTCAGACAAGTCTTATTGTTAAGGCATGTTTGAAATGGCTCCAAAATGTTTTAAAAAGACATGCAACATGATATCAAAAATCGTTAAAAATGGCACAAAAATTCCATATAATAAAACTAAAAAAAAATTTAATACAATTTTATATTATAAGATTTTGATTGCAATCATGTGTTTTTTTGCATTTTGAAAGAGACAACTGATTTTCTATTGTCACATAAAATAGTTGAATACACAGAAAAGACACGTTCGACATCAGTGATTATTATTGAAGGTAATTTAAATGCATTTAATTCAGATGGAGATAAAGGTTCAATAAACGCAACCGTTTGATTGTTTGGTTCGTTTCTAGCTCCGCGTTTCGATTGAAAGGTTCTGGTTAATTTATGAAAACATATTTTGCAGGCACTTTGGATACATTTTTCGACACGCAATTTTGTAATACTTTAAAACAGATACATGAGACGTTTAATAATGGATGCAAACATTTACTTATTTTAATTTTTAATGAACAACACAAATTCTAGTTTTTTAACTCTTTAAGTTGCTGCAGTTTGTAATTGATTTCTATTTTGCAAAAGTTTTTGACACAGCAATTACTGAAATCAACACAATCTAGAGTCGTTCAATTAATATTGTTTCCCTTTTAAAACAAGTAACGATTTACTTGTAATTTATTTATTTATTTGTTTTGAATTTACCATAGAAAAACTTATACAAGTATCAAGAGCAAAACTTTAGTAAACTGAAAATATTGCAAACAACTCCCCTGTGTCATTTGTAGAATTTAATTAATGTACAAACATTACAAACTTTAAAGTTTTCTATTGTTTTACTACATATTAGTTGAATATAGCCAGAGATAGTTTGAGTTGTAAAATTGGCCATTCAAAAGCTGTAATAAGTTTGGCAGGATGTTCATACAAACAAAAGTTTCTAGTTTTAAAGAAGTACATTTCAGGGGATTTTATTTAAATTGTGCTGAGTTTTTTAGGAATATGTTGCAAAAATCAAATACTTTTCTAAGACTTTTAACTTCTTTAAGTTGAAGCAAATGTCCACAAGCTGATTTTAAAATTTATTACGAAATTTTTAAATTTGTACTGATCAAATTTTTAAGTGCGCATAACGTGACACGGGATGGGAAGTGTTAAAACTGCCAAAAACGACGTGAGATAATATGTGAGTAGCCGCTAATGTTGACATAAACTAAAGCTATAGTTATTCATTAATTATTAACTTAATTGTTGTACTAAAAACACGATTTTCCTGGCAAAAAAAAAGAGAAAAAAATTGGCATTTGGCGGCTGGCGTTTTAGCAATATATTAACGTCTTTAAAAACCATTAATGTCTTTCACAAATCTTGACATAAGACAAGTGTATAAACAATTTACATATGTTTTTTTTGCATTAGTTTATGTTTTCATCGGAGCAAGATTAATTTTGCCCAAAAACCATAAAACTCTCTATTCAAAACAACATACCTTGTACACAATCTGCAAATAGCAGGGCCATAAGGGAATCAGTTGAGTAAGTTTGTCTTTGTATGTAAATGTGAAAATATTGACTAAGCAAAATAAAACAGCAAATAATGATTAATTTACCGAAAGGTCAAATGCTTAATGAACCGAAAATCTAACAATTGTAACAGCACAGAAAAGCAAACAAAAGACGATTACCAAACAGACATCAAGGCTTAAAAAAAAGGAATAATAACAACGAAAAGTGGGACTAAGGACACGAATTTAGTTAAATAAAATAAATAAGCATAAATGGCTTAATCACATAAAAAGAAAGTAATAACGCTAATCACATTAAAGTATGTTTTCCTTTAGTTTTGTTAAACATATTTAATATATTTTAAATTCGTTAAAATTTGTCGATAAATCGCTTAAATAAATACTTTATACTAATAAAGCTATTGAAGTGTCCAGTTAGCTTTTAATTTATAATTCAATAGTCATCAAGCCGTTATAATAAATCAATCATTCAATGTTAAGTCTTGAAATGACAATAAAATCTTTAAATCTTTTACATAATATATTGATAGATAAATAAATGTCTTGTTGCTATACTCGCACTTGCTGCAGGAGACAACCATAAATATTAACAGACTTTTTACAACAGAACAATAAATATTTTCCTTAGCATTCCCTTATTACCAACAATAAAAACAGCAGCAACAAAAAACCATCAGCAAACAATCAATAACATTTGAGAAACCGACATTTAGTTGAGCCTTAACTACTCATTCCTCTTGCCAGCTTTTCATACAAAATAAGATTTGTTGAATTGTTAAGGGATTTAAGCGTAAATGTCATACAGTGGAGCGCAAAATAATTAAACTATTGTAAATAAAATATGTTCATAGTTGCAGCAACGTTCGGCAGCATTCCCACTTGTTTGTCTGACGAAAAAAATGAGTTTTTGTACTTTTTTTTTAAATTATATTTTTCATTTTTAAAGATACATAATTACTTTAGCAAAAATATAATTTTTTTAAAGATACTTTTTTAAAAAGCTACTTTTTCGGAAAAGTTCTGATTTGAAAAGGTACCTTGCCGAAATTTGATTTTTTAGTTAAAAGCATCTTTTCTTAAGTAGGTACTTTACAAAGGTACTTTTTTAAGAGGTACTTTTGTTGAAAAACATTATTTTCTTATATACTTTTTTGAAAACTGCTCTTTTTTTACAAAGGTTTCTTTTTTGAAAAGGTACTTTTCTGAAAGAGGCACTTTTATCGAAAAAGATACTTTTATTGAAAACTGTACTTTTACTGAAAAAGGTACTTTTGTGGAAAGGGGTACTTTTATCGAAAAAGATGCTCCAATTGAAAAAACTACATTTATTCAAAATGGTACTTTTACTGAAAAGTTACTTTTATTGAAATAGGTACTTTTATTGGAAAAATTACTTTACTAAATTACGTTCTTGATTACTTTTTTCAAAAGGTATATATATATTTAGAGATTTTGCTTTTAAATAGTTATTTGTTTTATAAGAATTTTTTTAATTTTTCTTAAATGGTCTTATTTCTAAAAAGACTTTTTTGATAAACTAGTTTTTTTAAAAAGCCATTTTTAAAATGTAATTTTGTTAAAACAAGGTGTTTTTTAAAAGGAACATTTTTAAACGATAAATTTTGTTGAAAAAAGTAATTTCTTTTAATGCATTTCGTAATTTTTAGATCTAAATACACACAATTTTTATTAAACGACAAAAGAAAAAGATAAGCCATTTCACCACTTTTAATTCCATATTCGCTTAATGAGAGTTCGATTTATATCAGCAATAAGTGTGAGGTGTAGAGAAATATTTCCACTGTTCACTGTATTTTCCACTTTTTTTCTCGAGGATGTCGCCTAAATGTAAATGCGCAATCAAGCAAATCAAATAACGTTTCCAAAAAGAAAAACTAATGTCAGATTTAATAAAAAGATTGATTTAGAAAAGAAAATTTGTTTGGCAATAAAAACTATTTCACCATTTTTTCTACCTAAAGTTCACAAAAAGGCAACTTTATTGAAAAGCAATAACATGATTTTCAGCTGGACGTGTAACTGGGTATACATTGTCAGAAGTATGTTTTATATAACTCGCTGAAGGTAACTGAAACAGATGAGCAGTGGCACCTCGCAAAGCCCTGAGAATGAAATCTCTGACTGAACTCGATTTACTAATAGCTCCAGCAGCGACGACTCCGAGTTACCTAAAAACAACAAAGGGTATTATAAGACCGTATGAGTGACGCCGTCATAATGAAAAAGGAAGGACGGGTTGCATAGGAAGCATTTAAAAAGTCAAATCCGCAACCCCAAGTACCCTTCTAGTGCAACTAAGCTCACTTGCATGCTTGTCTTATCAGTTAAATTAGAAATAAAATAGCCATACATTAATTTTTTTATTTTCTTAAAATTTTCTTTATTATTCATGTCATTTCTTAAATTTCCTTTAAATTCATTCTTTTAATTTAATAGTTGCTAACACACCTTAAAAGTTAACTTTAGTTTTTGATACATTTTGCAATTCTTTTTTTATTTCATTTAAATTTTTTAATTGCTGTTTTGAATTTTAGTAATTTTTCAAAAATATAGCTACTAATATACATACATATGTACGTACATACAAATGTACATATATAATATATAGAAAAGAAAGAAACCAACCCAAAGAAAACAAAAATTAATATTTTTATTCGTTTATAAATGGTATAAAGTATCTAAAAATATTGCTTAGATAATTTTGTTAGATTTTCTTAACTTATTTTTGTTTTGTTTTTTTTCTTTGCTTTTTCAATACGAAGAGTTTTTACTTTTTAGTTTTTAGTTTTTAGGGTGGGTTTAATTTTTTTTATTGGTTTTGTTTGATTTTTATATGAAAACTTTAACAAAGTGTGAACAAATTTTGCTAAAATGAAGTTTCCTAGTGTTTTCTTGTAAGAGGAAAACTAAAACGACCACAGACGTCAAATTGTATTGGGTGGTTTGGTAAGTGCAGTCTAAAAGTCGAAAGTTTTGTTGTGATTTCTTTTCAATTTTGAGTTTAAAAGAGCAATAGAATATATTAAATAAAACTATACGCATAAGAACTATTCCGATACAAATTATTCGAATAAAAATAGTTCATAAAAAAAACTTTTACTAGAAATAGGTTAAAAAAGTTTTTGAATAGAAAATATTAACCCAAAATTATTGAAATAAACATGATTTGCATAAAATCATTTTAGAAAAATTAAAAAAATACATATTTTCAAAAAGTTATTGAAATAAAATTAATCGAACAAAATTATACGCATAAAAATTATTGGAACAAAATAATTCGAATACAAATTGGTTGAATAGAGAATACTCGAACAAATTTTACTCGAAAAATGTTGACAAATTATTAGAATAGAAATTAGTAATCCAAAATTTACTAGAATAAAATTTGTTCGTTTGAAAAAAATTCTTGAATAAAACAAAAGCCGAATAAAGTTATGCTAATAAAAATTACTTGAATACAAATTGTACGAATAAAATGCTAAAATATTTAAAATTATTAGAATAAAAACTATTCGCATAAAATAATTCATTGCAAGTCGTTGGAAAAAAATATAAAAAAAAATAATCGCAAATATTTATAAAAAAAATATATAACAGACCGACTAAAATTATTCGAGTATAAACTATTTGAGTGAATTTATTGTAATCCAAATGTTTGCTTAATGCTATATTATTAAAAATTAATCGAAAATGAATTATTTGATTAGAAAAAAGGATTGCAAGAACTTTGCCCGAACAATTTTTAATATTATTAGAATAAAAAATATTCGTTAAAAAATATTTTTATCAATGATGTAAACTGAATAATATTATTCGAATAAAAATTATTTGAGTAGATTCAATCGCATAACAATGTTTGAATAACTGTACGAATTAGGTTATTCGAACAAAATTTACTCGATTAAAAATATTCGATTACAAATTATTGGTTACTGAAATTGTTCGAATAAAGTTATTTGATCATAAACTATTCAAATAAAATAATACAAATAAAAAAAACATATTTTCTTTAAGTTTCCATCGCCAAACGTCACCAATGGAACTCTTTTTACAAAAGCTTCCTGTGTGTCCCGCCTTGGAAAAGTTATCTGGTATATGATTAAATAAACTTTGTTTCTTTTTTATGTAGTAACAAATAGTTGATCGCTTTCATAGTAAAAACATACTGCACCGAAGAAATAAAAAAACGAAAACGCATCAAAACAAACTTAGTGATATCAACGACAGCTTCCTGTGGAAGTAGTCGTTTGAATTAATTCTTAATAATTAACACTTATTTTTTTCATGGTTTGAGTTTTAATAGTTATTGACATTAATTTAATTTGCTTTCAATTTTGTTCGTTATTGATATATTTTTAAGTTATAAAGTGTGAAAAATAAAATTTCTTTTGCTTTCAGTTTTTTTTTAAATCTTTTTTTTCTTCTTTGAAACAAAAACAGTTTCTCTTCGTTTTTTTTACTTTTTTGTTTTGTTACAAATTAGTTATTGCTTATCGAACTTTTCCACTTGACTTTAAATACATTCATTGCTTATGATTTGCTGTTTGTTTGTTTGTTTTAGAGTTTTGGTTTTACTTTAATAATTTTGTGTTAAAAGTTCTCAAGAGTTTTTACTACAATTATGATTGACTTAAATCGCTTTCTTAGAACTTGTTTTCAATGTTTTTGTTTTTTTTTTGTTTCTACTTACACCTAAATAAAATCTTACTAACTTGTACTTAATTAAAAGTTTTGTTTTCTTAGAAATATTAAAAATAGTTCTGACTTTGAGCCAGACTATTTTTCCAGTATTATTTATTACTAGTTTGGTCGATTGTAAGGAGTTTTAGTTTTTCATTAAACATTTATAAGATTGATAGATTTTGGCAACAATGTTTTTTTTTAGTATATTAAAAAGCCTTAACTAAGGAAGTATTTTGGAATTGGCACAGGTTTTTTTAAATAAATTGTTTTGGCAAAACAGTAAAATAAAATAGACAGAATAATATTTTATAAATTGTCAATAATAAATAGGGATGATTATAGGAGATATGATGATGATAGAATTATCCTGATAATAACAAAAGTTCCTATTATTAGCGCCCTACAAGTTGTCGTAAATGTATTAATATTTCTTCTCAGAAGACTTAAACGTGTAACAAAAATCCGTAAAAAAGCCAAAATGGAAAGTTTGGCATTTTTTCGTTTCAGGTTTGATGATAAATGTAAAGATTTGAAAAATCATTTAATGCTTACTAATAAATCAGATAAGAATAGAGTAAAGTGACGTCTTAGCACATGTGTAGTTTTTTTGGGAATCTTTTTATGTAAATGCTAAAGAGCTGATGGAACAAATTCACTCATATCACTAAAATAGAATAATATAATTCGTATTTTTCATTTCATATCGAATCCAAGATTGAGGATTCACCTGCTGACTGCATGCTATTTTCGTGGGGGGCGACAAAACTCAAATTGCTAATCGAAAATGTTCCTTTCCGATCACTTGAATAAATTAACATAATAAAAAATTAATAATTACCAAATAGTTTTAAACAAAAAATAAACAAATTATAAATAAGTAAATAAAAAAAATTGATTATAAATAAATAATAAATAAGCAATAAATAAATAAATAATAAATAATAAATAAATAATAAATAATAAATAAATAATAAATAATAAATAAATAATAAATAAATAATAAATAAATAATAAATGAATAAAAAATAAATAATAAATAAATAATAATGGCCTTATTCACAAACGATTAATAAAGTTATTGTAGGTTTAATGTTAGATTTTTATACGGGAAAACCGGTTTTAATGTATACATTAAGTTTATTAAGCGTTTGTGAATAAGGCCATAGATAAATAATAAATAAATAACAGATAAATAATAAATAAATAATGAATAATAAATAAATAGTAAATAAGTAATAAATAAAAAATAAATAAATAATAAAATAGTAATAAATAAATAATAAATAAATAATAAATAAATAATACATAAATAATAAATAAACAATAAATAAACAATAAATATATAATAAATAATAAATAAATAATAAATATATAATAAATAATA
Source organism: Gymnocheta viridis (assembly GCA_956483585.1). NCBI lineage: Eukaryota > Metazoa > Arthropoda > Insecta > Diptera > Tachinidae > Gymnocheta > Gymnocheta viridis. The sequence continues at coordinate 39,655,035 of OY101440.1, forward strand.
AATAAATAATAAATAAATAATAAATAAACAATAAATAAATAATAAATATATAATAAATAATAAATAAACAATAAATAAATAATAAATAAATAAATAAATAATAAATAAGTTATAAATAAATAATATATAAATAGTAAACAAAAAAAAAAAAATAATAAATAAAAAATAAATAAACAATAAATAAATAATAAATAATTAATAAACAAATAATAAATAAATAGTAAACAAAAAAATAAATAATAAATAAATAATAAATAAACAATAAATAAATAATAAATAATTAATAAGCAAATAATAAACAAATAATTAAAATAAATATGTAATAAATAAAGATTAAACTTTAATGGCATTATTCAGAAACGGTTAGTAAATGTGTGTGCATTAAAACCGGTTTTCTCATATAAAAATCCAACATTAAAACTATAACTTTATTAATCGCTTGTGAATAAATATTTTGGGGAATGTGAAGATACTCTTTAGGGGATAATATCTAGCTTTACGAGGGAGTGGGACTGCGGTAAAAATATTCATTTTTCTTCAGCTGTACAATAACTTGTTTAAGATCGAAATACCGGGGGACACAAGGATACACGTTGGTAACTAGAAACAAAACTTTTATAGTCTAATCCTCACTAGCATGTGTAATTTCCACTGTTATAATATCCTCTTTGCCTTTATTGTTAATTTCTACCGTTATACTTTCCATTTTGCACACATCATCTTTAGAGTCCGTTAAGGAAAGCCTTGTGCCCGACGACACTTCCATTGACTTCCAATTACCCACAACTGAAGCTCGTTTTAGGGACATTTTACCTTTTGCAACTGACCGGTCTGTTGCTTCCTCTAGAGCATTAAGACTGCTGGCAATTGGCAGAACTCTATGCGGAAATCTAGGGGATCCTTTCACTCTTTCTCGGAGTGATGGATGAATTTGAGCTAAAGAAGGTCTACGATTGGCGGGTAATTGAAAATTGACTTTTGTTTCTGGTTCTAAAATATATTTCTGTTCTACTTCTATAATGGGTACGGTAAAGGTGGATTGTGTGAGTTGGGGATAATGGGTGGAGTGCTGATGTGCCACATCAATAGTTTCAGCTGATATGGTGGGTAGGGGCAAAAAGTTCGGATCTGCAGGAGTTACATCTAAATGTGTACCACTTTTAGCTAAAGACTTACGTTTCAGTATTTTGAGGCTGTTGTCTTCCGTGTGCTGAAGATTTAAGTCCACTTCTGATTTTCCTTCGCTAAAAATCGCATTGCAGGACGCTGTCTGCGATGAAGGTATCAGGCGGGTAAAAAGACCCATGTGCGTTTTTAGAGCCGCCTTGATTCCCTTTTGATCGGACAGACTGGCCATAGAGCCCTTATTACTAGATTGTGTGCGTGTAAAAATACCTCGTATGCGGTTTATTAATCCCGTTTTAGCTTCGGTGGCATGTTGGTGGGCCAAACGCAGGTTCAGTAGATCTTGCGCCGGCAAACAGGATTCAGCTATTGTGCGATCTTCGAGATGAGGCTGGGAGGCAAACGTCACCGATTTTCTCATAGGTATTTGCATATACTCTGCTGAGGGCCAACTAGCTCGCGGTATTACGGGCGGTAATACCGAGAGGAGAAGATTTGGCAAAATACCTGATATGCTGGGTGTGCGTGACTTGCTGCCCTGATTAGATGCCGGCAGGTGGGTAAATGTATCGCTAGTAATGGTAACCTCAGGCTGCAAATAGATGCAAATACAAGACAATACAAGACTTTAATTGGCGTAATATTTTTCTATAGAATTTTCGCTATTTTGCTATTAATTGCTTTTAGTATATTAAAATTGGAAATTATTGAAACATTTTGTACCTTCAATGCCGCAAATATGGATGTTGATGATGATGTTGTCGTAGAGGCTGTGCCCGATTCCAGCATACGTTCTAACTTTTTGATTTCAGCATCTAAATTTGCAATTTCTTTTTTGTACACCCGATTTTGTACCTCCACCCTGTACTGCAACTCGCGGCGGTCATCTAAAACAAATCTTCGTGTATTGCACTCCATTTTCAAGCCCATACTATGGATAACAGGATCTATGACATCATCTGAGAGCACACACGCACACAATAAAAATATGACATTTAAATAAATTTAATATTTGTTGAAAAATTCTTCAAGTTTCAGTTCAATATTATCAAGTAAAACAAAAACTTTATTTATACCAATATTTCGCTATCTCAATGGATAGTTTCTTTAAGGATATTAATACGACAAATTAAAAATAAAAAACGTTCGTATTAATATATCTGAAGAAGCTTTCCATTATGATATCAATATATTGGAATAAATAAAATTGAAAATTGACCTGAAGCTTGAAGGTTTTTTCCATAAATTTTAAAAATAAAAGTTCGAAATAAGAAATGACAATGATCTTTTAACCTTTAACTACAGAGGTAAAATATTTAGGAGGTGGTTAATTTTACCCTCTTTAATTTTACCACCAATTTTTTCTAAAAAAGTATTTTTTTTAATTATTTGTTTGAAAAACATGACGCAGCATTTTCGATTAAAGTAAAATTACAAACTAAAAATAGCAATAAGAGACGATACTGGGAGAATGTAATTGATGGAAAACATTGAAAGAAATTAAGTCAAAAATTTGTAAAGAGGGGTTACACCACCACCACCGTATTTAAAGGTTAAGCAAATATAATTTATTGAAAACATGCTTTAAAATAAGACAAACCAACATCACGTTAACTTACTTCTTGCCCATATGTCGTGCAACTTGGGTATGAATAGCAAACATAAAGTGGCTGTTGTTGAGGTAAGTATTAGTGCTGTTATCGTTATAAAAGCCAATGTAACTCGTTCGGATATAAGGTTGGCCAAAACCACTACAATGCCACTTGTTATGACAACACTGTACACTGACACTCCAATGTATTGTGAATCATTTAGAGCTGGTATTTTTACGTGTCGTGTTTCCCAGGCCATGTAGACACCAACAACAAGCAAAAGACCCTTATAACTGTAAAGTGCTCCCAGCCACGTTTGTGTGTGTTGCGAACGACAAACTTCGACCTGGAAAAGAAACGAAACGAAACGTAATGCAAAGTGCCACAATCATGAACGATAATGGATGAAAAATGGATAAAAAAATTAGATAAACTAACAAGACATGGTGCGTGGTTTATTTTTAAATATTTCTTGTCAAGATAAAAAAATGCTTAAAGATTAAGGAGAATAGAAGAAATAAATAGGAACTTACATGCTAAAGAGTTTCTTAGTCTTTTCAAGCTTTATGAGGATAATGTGCAATAATAAGAAAGCTATCTATCATTCATTTAATTGGCAAAAAAAGGTTTATTTATGCATAGAGAATATTTGAATAAAAAAAAAGGATTTTTGACTAAGACCTAATAAAAGATTTTAAATGTTGTTGATTAAGTAAGCGTTAGTTTCAAAATTACTTTAAAGTTTCTTAATTTTTTAAAAACTCATACGATTTAGAAATACAACTTTATACAATGAAGCTCACGTTTGTGGACACCGACCTTCGTAGGTGTTCGTTTACAGGAGATGTGTGTCTACGGAATTCTTTTCGTTAATAAAAACAAAAGCCTGGTGCTACGGAATTATTCCGCCTCACAGACCACGGGTGAAGTCCGTTATTATATTATTAAGTTACTGCAGCCAAAAATACTAATATTTTTTATTAAATAAATTTTAGAACCTGAAACTTCAGACAAAAATTGTGTTAGCAGTTGTGATTTCTTTTATAGATTTTGGCTCTAACAAAAATTTAAATACTTGTATTTTAAATATAAAATAAAATTTTACGAATTCAACGTTTTTTTAGGATTTTATATTTTCAGCTCTCGAATTTCGTTTTAAGTTTTCAAATATTGTTTTTTAAAATATCGTAGCTATTTTTCAAATATATTTTAGTACTACACAAAACAAGTTTATTTTTATATAAAAATTTTTTTGTATTACATAAATTCTTTGTTATTACAAATTTTTATGATTAAAGCAAGAAACTGATAGCATTTAATATTTTATAACATAAATTTTCGTACTTATAATTTGACTACAAAAGACTATTGAAATCCTTTTAAATTAGTAAAAAAAAATTTAAATAATATTCTGCTAAAAATTTTAAATCAACAAAACTTTTATTAGTATAAATTTTAGTACCACAGAATTTTTGAGGACAAACAATAATAGTTCCCAATAAAAAACTCTTAAAATAAAAAATGCATAAAAAATAAGAGTATTTATTATATTCAAATATTTTTATAAAAAAAAATTTTGTGTTTGAAGCTTAAGTACCGAATTTCAAGGACCGTAACTGATATGAGTTTGTTCAAACAAGTCAAGAGATAATAATTATTTTTCTACCACTATATTTTCGCCCAAAAATCACAGTTGAAGGTGGTTTTTTATTTTTGTAGCCAATTAATTATTTAAAGAACTAGAAAGAACGAGCTAAATCCACTGGCCAACTTATAACTGATGATAAATTTAAGTTATTTAATTGTTTTATTTATTAATTAACACTATTAAATTATTAGACAAATAAGAATATAATTATTTTGAATTTCAATGCAAAAGATATCATAAATCACAGTCATTAGCAATTAATTGAAAAAGGGTATTAAAAACGCAAATCTACTTTATGTTAAAGTTAATTAATTTTCAATATTTTAAGTCAGTAAACAACATATTTTTAATTTCGCATAGAGCTGCCTTATAATCCCACGTTGCCGTTCAGGTTGTCTCTATATGTAGACATTAATGCCAATTAATATTCATAAGTTATAAAAATTTCATAACGTTTATTAAATTATTTCACCAAAATAGCATAAAAATCTTAATTTCCATAAAATTTTTTATAAAGACATATTAAATTTTCTTATACAAATCAATTGAATATCACAAAACTAAACTTCAATATCAATAAATACAAAGACAATGAATGACAACACCACGCAAATGGATTTAAGCGAAAAACAAACATACAAACAAACCAAAACACAACAATAGCAAAACATTAAAAACAAATAAAAACGGGACCCCGAATTCGTCACCTTTAATCTTAAATCAACTACAACTAAACCGATACTTAGAATGTGCAGGAGCAAACAAACACTCAGACAGAAGACACTTGACATATAACATTTTAACAAGGACTTTTCAAGTTGTTTGTGTTTCCATTTCATGGAGTGTTACGTGTACCAGAAGCATTATGCATTAATTTGAATGGAAGGATTTGTGTGAGTAGTGTATGTTTAAGGACTTTTGAACTTACTTGTGGCTGATAGACAACACTTCGATCTGTATTGCTAATTTCCAATGTTAAATTATGCAAATGGCGTTCCATGGGATCAGTGACAACCCATAATGTGACGACCAGACCATCGACCAGCAACAGGCCACAAACCAATAAAATAAGTTGAATATCCTGTAGCATTTTATCCTTGAAAACGCTGCCGGTGCGCGTAAAGATACGATGAACGCGATATGTTTTGGCAAACATTGAACCAAAGGCTAATGAATATCCAGCTGACAGTAAATATACTCGAGCCTGCCAAAGAAATAAAACCATAAAATGTAAGAAAAAATGAAATAAATTAATTCAAAACGAGTAGAATATTTTTGTTTATGTGTTGAAACTCTGAATTTTATTTAATATTTGTTTTGAGAAAATTATAAGAATATTCTTCCTTTTTTGTACACATGTGGAATTACAAAACTACATTGCCTTTCTAAGCTCTAACTGCTCTGTATATGTCAGGACCAGCTAATGTAATAAAGAAACCATTTACTTTATGTGCAAAGTCCGACTATTAGAGTGTTTTGCTCATATTTCCAATTCATTTTTCGCATTTCCACTTTTTTTCTTGGACTTTTGTTTTGCAATGCAAAATATATTGTCTGCTGCTAAATATATTTGTTCAGTTTTGTCTATATGTGAGTATATATTTATTAGAATAGTGATTTCATGTGGTATTACGTGTGCAGTACTTCTTTCCAAAAAATTGCCACAATTAAAGTGCGTGCGTGTCAAGAATAAATGCTAACATGTGGTCGGTCATTCTTGTCTGGTCCTTTTCACACAGATCTATATTTTGTTTGTTTGTTGGTTTGACAAAGTAATTTGATTCTTTCTACAGTTAATTAGTGCGGTAATTTATATTTAATGTATTTTTTTCATATTTTCAGTACATTTGTCTTCTCTACGTGGTTGAAATTGTGTTTTTTTTTGTATTTGAGTTTTTCGTTTGTTTGCCAATCACTTAAGTGTAATTAATATATTATATATTTACTGGAGCTTTAAAAGGAACGAAAGATGAGTTTGTACAGATAATAAGCATATGATATATGGTAAGAGCAATGGATTATGGTTAATTAATATTTCTTAATATTAAATACCAAAAAGAAAATCCTTTTCATTCTTTATTCTATAAAATTTAAAATATATTTCAAACAACAGCAACTCGCTCACGTTTTTCGCTCTTTTAGCTTTTTTCCTTTTGAAAATGATTCAGGAAACATAAAAAGGAAATAAATCTACCTCGGGGTTAAAAAAATTCACACTGCAGAGCAAAACTTATGTACATGTCAGTGACGTTCCTTCTAATGCACGCAGGTGCTTAACTCTCACCCTGAAATAATTTCATATTATGCAAGTGTATTTATTTGTAATCATATAATTTTTACTACATTCTATTTAAGTTCTGTAGTATCTTTGAAGAACAGCAATACGATTAAAAAGAAAATAATCAGCAATTTTTTGTCAACGAACATGTAGAAAAAAAAACATGAACATAAAGTCGTTTGGTTTACAAATAAAAGTGAAAGAAAAATAACCACCGAACAAAAAAAAAATAATACAGTGTAGAACAAGTCCGACAGCCTCTTTTATTTTTATTTTTGTTAATTGTGTGCGCTGTGTAACTCAGCACATAATTTTTTATTTTCTTTTGCGTTGTGTCTTTGTTTTGACGTTCAACCAGAACTTAAGCGCAGAACCATTAACAAGAAAAAATTAAAATAAAATAGCAGTTTTTTTACGGGAAGTCGTCGAAACTCCGTTTTGAAATATGGTGAAATTTAACATTTTTGAGAGTAAAAGAATCGACCAAATTCGAAAGGATGCGGATAAAGTTTTATATATTAAAAAAAACCAATAAAACAATTTAAAATAAGGCTATATCAGATAATATCTTAAAATTAAAATGATACAAAAGTTTTAAAAGTTTTTTTCCACGTCGCAATCGTACTGGAAAATTTAACACGAATGGTGAACACCTTGACAAAACCCTACGGCACGTCACTGGTATATGTAAGCATTAACCAAATGGAAGGTAAATGATACAAAAAATATGTAGCTGTAGGACTTGAAAGAAAATAAATTTTATTCTCAGCCTTCTCTTGGCTTATTGAGAAAAATAATTTTTTTTTTAAATTGAAATGATTCTACAATTGAATTATTTTAACTTAATTACAGTAAAATGTCTTGACTTTGATTATTGATTGGAACTGGCAGCCCTCGAAAAGTTTCAATTAAACTGAAACAACACGTTGTTTGAATTGATGATTTGAATTAATGAACTCAAGCCTGACTTTAAATTTTTCAATGTTAATATATCGTTAGAAGAAAATCACGTAAAGCAAAGTACTTATATCTAAATCTATTTTCATTAATTTTTTCTTATTATATCACTCGTTTGCTGCAACATCGTCAGAACACAAAAATACTTGCAAAACTTATTATAAAACCAATGTCTCCGATTTTAAAATCTTTGAAAATTTGACTATTTCATCAGCAATAGTTCAATCACAACTCGACTTAATAAACGTGTGTTTAAAAAAGTGGAATATAAATGTGAATGCAGATAAGCCAACTCATGTTACTTACACTCTTAAAGAATGTGGCTGTCCAACCGTTTATCTTCATTGGACTTTGATTCCCAACTCCAATTGATATAAATATCGTGGTTTGAATATTGATAGACGTTTAACATGGAGAAATTATTTACAAGAAAAATGCAATGTTACAAATTCAGAATTGAGTCTAAACAGCAAATTAATTCTCTATTGGAATTCAGTTATGGGGAACAGCATCTCTAAGATTAATATTATTCGGAAAGAAAGACGTGTAAAAAGGATGCATGTGCTAGATCTTCGATTTATTTTTTAAAGTAAAGTAATTTAAAAAAATTATGTATAAAATAATAATAAAAGAAAATGGTTACAACAATAGTTTAAGAAGCAAGTAGATACAAAGAACTATATCTTTGGTTAAGTTCGCTCGAATTTAACGTTTCTTGAATATTTAAAACATTTATAAGACTTTCTTATTATTTAACTGCAAATAGATTGCAATTAAATGTAACTAAAAAAAATTCATTTGATATTCCTAGAAACTGAAAGTTAACCAAAACGTGGATTAAACAAACGTATTAATGCTGATTATGGATGACAACAAAGTGCTGCTCCTTTGTGATTGACTGTTGTTAAAATTATTTAGCCTGATTAATAACTTAATTAAACAGATAAATGTAGTAACACAAAATTACATAAAAGTAATTGAGTTATTAATTAACAATTTATAGTAATTTTTTTAAAGAAACCAAATGGCAACTTCTGAAGTTAAAGGACGAACAAAGTACTTCTTTGTTAACGAAAGTATTTGCCATGAAAGAGATGATTTTTAAGGAGAAAACAAAATTTGTTTTTGTTTTTGTAGAAAGTTTTTTTTAATCGAAAAACAGAGCAAAATTATTTGTTTTGCATTTGTTGTTTTCTTGTTTAGCTTACAGTTAACATTAAAAAAAATCATTTTTTCACTGTCCTTATTGTTTGAAAAATATACAGAAAACAAGACGAAAAATGTTTTGAGGACACTCGATTAGAATTATGTCCTTTCTGCATACATACTTCGTGTGTTAAATAACAATAAAATTTAATTTATTATTTAGCTTTTCTCCTGCAGAAAATGTAGCCATCATTATTCTTCATCTACAGGGTGGCGCAGAATGAGCTATATGACATGAATTCTTTATAACTTTCTTAATTATAAATTTTATTTGTTTTCTTTAGCATTTTGGAAAGAAGACTTGGAAAATATAATACGAATAATTTCACTTTCGTTTCTATTTACAACTCTGACTATGCCATTTGCTTCGGTGAAAAATCAAAGGAAAATCCAGATTTTAAACAAAACTTTATAATGAGCCATGAAGAGATTTTACAGCTCCTGACAGTATTCTTTAGGGATATTTGAAAGAAAGAATGTATGCTAACCAGCCAAGAATTATCGGCCAACTAAAAACCAACACTCGAAATGTAATCATGGTTATTACAGCCGAAATTTTGCGAAAAACTATGGAAAATATATTAAAAAGAGCACGTATGTGTGAAGCAGACAGCGGACACCACTTACAGGATATAATTTTTCAAAGCTAATTAAAAAACAAAATCCCAATGACGCACAGTAGTTAAAAAAAATATAGATTAGTAATAATCGCGTAAATAAAAAATGTTTAAGCAATTTAAACTATACAGTTTATTCTGCCACACCCTGTACTTAGCATTCTAGCAGATTCATTTGCTGGTAATACTGATAAAGAACCAATAAAGTTAAAGTAAATAAATAAACAAATAAGATTAACAACAATAGCAATAACAATGCATAACACATTAATTACTCTAAAGGTAAATGTGTTGGCTTTTCGATTGTTACTCGCTTTTTTCTACCCCATTATTCAGAACCTGCGATAAAGAACACAGTTCTACAAAAAACGTATGTTGTTTTAAAAATAATCTTGTCGTTGGCCTTGTAACACGCTTTAAAATAAATAACATAAATAAATTTGCCCCAAATAAAACTTTCATGTTGCCAGTTAATTTGTTATTCGCCTGAATAAATTATGAATTTACAAAGAAAAAATTAAAAACAATAAACGAAACACAAACTTACCGTGCAAACAGTGGCAAAAGAATCCTGAGCCGAAGGCAAAGTAGAATAATCCAAACCCAAAAGAATGACGGCAGTGTAGACAAAAATACAGCCCACGGCGGTGATGTTGCTTAATTTTGGACTTGACAATTTAATGGCTCTAATATTTTTATTAAGAATAAAAATAAAAAAAAAACACGAAAAAGTAAAAAGAAAACAAAGACAATTAAAACATGAGAAAATATAGACAGACGGTAGTGAAGCAATTAAAAAGGAACTGTTAAAAAAAGGAAAAGGAATTAGCTTCATATTGCAAAAAGGATTTTTGTTATTAAATAATACTTTTAAATACTTTAAAGCAAACAAAGTTTTTATATAAATTAATTGGTTTGAGAGTTTCTTTAATACTTACTTTAATTTTCTAAAATGTAAGTTAAATGCCAAAAATGCCATTGCCATCGCTATGCCCACTGACGCCAGTATGGCTATTGTATAAAATGCCAAAGGTGCTATTGTGGCTACACGTAATTTGAAAATCCTTTTTGCTATTGGCACCTGACCACCATGCCATTTAACATGTTTACAATGTGGACACTCAAAGTCCAAAGCATTGGCTGCTGGATAATATAATGCGATTGGCTCTAGTTGACCATTTTGTATTTGATAAAAGGCAGTGGTGCCAATCCGGTCAGGACCACTAAATGAAACAGGACCCTGAAATGTTGTCAATGTTGTCAGTGTCATACGACGTTCATTGTAAAAGTTGAAGGGTTTTTAATAGCATGAAGCGTAGAAAATAAGTTAAATTTTGAGTAATTAACATTGAGGTATACACAGTGGGCGACAATACTTTTTACAAACATAATTATAAAATTGCCTGTTAGGAAATATGTACTCCTATAAGGTTATGTTTTCTTTTGTAATAAAGTAAATTTAAGCATTTGCAAGCAATTATGTTAAAAACTGATTTTTTTATAAGGATCGGTTAATATTGCAAAATTGGATACTTTTTTACGAATATTTCTGCATGAAAGAGCAGTTGAAAAACAAAGCAAAATGTATGAATTTTCATTGTCAGTACAATATTTTTTTGTTTGAAAGTTAATTTTGCAATTTTATTTGAATAATCAACTTTAAATAAAGTGAAAAAATTGCTACAAAAATAAGTTTTGTGAAGACTTAAAAATCAAAACAATTAATTATTTGAGTGCTGAGTTCGCCTCAAAGACGAGGCAATTCAATAGCAAGTGAGTTTGTAAATTCCAATATATGACATCTCGGTAGTTTATCAAGAATAATAAATGAGAAATTATTAATCGAACAATTAGCCGCAGGGCTAAAGATTCTGGTCCTGGTTACTAACCTCCTATTTAATGTAAAATCGAGCGTGCCTAACTAAATACACTTTGGGTCCTCTTCTATCACTTTCGAATATGTCATTTTATAATATTTTCTGAAGCTAAGAAAATACAGATTTATTAACGTTATTTTTGCGATCGGTCCCATTTTGCGCTGAAGTATACTGATAAGCCAGGGTATTCAATCGGTTAAACGATTAATTGTTAACTGTCTAATTGTTCGACTAATTTAAAATTGGCTACTTTAGATTAAGGATTACGTCAGCTAATTTTGGCCGATTAATCGATTAATCGCTTAAACAGAATTTTATATTTTTATTTTAATTTTTTTTGTGTGTTTAATTTATTTTAAAGGAAATAACCGAAACTTGAGAAATTCGAAACAGAACTAATATGGCATAATGGGAGATTTTAGGTGCTTAGAAAAAACCAATAAATGGGCAGAAAAATAGGATATTGTCTTTTATGAGATTTCTCCAACATCTTCGAAAAGTGAAAGAATTTTTTTCAAGTCAAGTTTTAATGAAAATAATAACTAAAACCTAAATAAAATAATTATTAAAACCTAAACAGTTTAAAATAAATTATTTTTCTAAAAAATTAATTACAAAGATCTTAAGATAAGAAAATAACTTTAAAACGATCTAACTTGCTTGTTTCTTTATTTGTTATTGATTTACAGATATCGTGGGCGGGCGGGCAAAAGGGAATAAAACAACTTTGTATATTCCACTTTTACTAACAACTAAATAAATAGGAAATCAGTAGAAAATATGCAATAACCACTTCATAAATGGCTTCGCACGAGACCAGGGAAATTTTATGAAATCACCCATTAAAATAAGAAGTGAAATCAAACTTTCTTGTTTGATTTCCGAAAACCTTTTGCTCGCGCGTCCGCTATTTATGAAATATTCTTCTACCTGCCTGCCTTATTTCAAAAATTGCTACGTTTTGTTATATTATTGTCGTTTTTAGTAATAAAATTTCAGAATATCAACTAACTTATATAATTTTATTTATTGAAATTGATTAATTTGTGGGCAATTTTCATTAATCGATTAATCGATCAATCCAAAATTGACCAATTACATAAAAAACTCGATTTATTAATCACGTGATTAAACGGTTAAAACAGAAATCCTATTTTTGGAATACCCTCTGCTTAACATCATTAGTTTCGTAAAAACTGAATTAAAATTTTATAAATTTTATTATATTTCTGTATTTGCATACATAATCAAATCAATCACAATTTAAGTTCAACACAAATTGAAGCTCGCGACATCCTTTCGTGGCAACTCAACGTGTATCCCTCAAACTTATTATTTTTCCATCAACGTACACAATTGTTTATTTTATGTGTGCATACATGTATGTATGTACGTTTACATGTACTTGTTTCCGAATATGTATTTGTAGTCAACTCACCGATACACCCAAAAAATCCAATTTTCCCATTTGATGTAAAAATTCACTGGCCATATCACTGCGTGTGTAATCGAAACGATCTAATTTTGATTGTTGAATCGCATCCTTACGCCAACGTTCTTCGGCACCACGCAGAGCCAAAGCAATGGCCCAAACAGCATCATACGTTTGAGGAGCATAACGGGAAACCACTGTTGTTGTAGAGATGCTTCTGTCCATGTGTGAATTTGTGTAGGAAGCAGCTGCTGTGAAGCTGGTTAATGCAGAAGTAAACTTTTCATTAATGTTCTTTTTGTTGCTCTTTGTTGGTCTTGTTTTTACAATTTTTATAGTTTCGCGGTTTGTTTTAATATTTTTACTATTTTGACTATTTTTACTATGGCTGCTGCCACTTGTTGTAACATGGGTCTTCTGTTGCATTCGCTGCTGTTTGTTAAAATCAGCATCATCATCAGCATGGTTGAAGTTCTGTTGCAATATTTCCGATTTTTGATTTAATTGCGAGTAAAACATCTCATTATTCTGCGAATTGAAATCAAAATGGAAAACAATTTGTGTTTGTGAAAAAAACGGACGGATGGATGGATATAATGGGTTGCTTTGCAGCCAAATGAAGTGATGGTTGCACATAATAATAACAATTAAACTTTTTTTAACCAAAAGGTATAATTGCTTATTTACTTAACTTTAATTAGAGTGTAATTAAAATCGTGGGAAACGAAAAAAAATTTAATACAATAACTTTATGTGATTTTCGTTGTCGAATTTTATTTGCTATTTGTTTATGGCTTTAGTTTCATTGACACAAATTATGCATTCAAAATATTTTGATTAAGAAAGTAAAACAAAACAACATGATGTTTTTGGAGGCCGCTGCACTACCACATACGAGATCATGTGTTTGGTTCATATTTATTTTCTTAATACAATTAATATGAATTAACGATTTGATTAAACGCACTCAAGCCTGATTTCACTGTTTATTTCGGCAACAAAAAATAATTAAAATGCACAAAATATTAACTATCTTATTCAGAAGAATTTATCAGAGTTTTATAAAACAAATCATAATCATAAATTGTATGAACCAAAGATATTTATCATAAATAAGGCAATATATTTTTTATTTTTTCATTTAAACTATCACGAAGTTTTTGCAATATTTTTCTTATTTCTGCAATTTTGTTTATAATTTTAATTTTTGACACAATTTGACACAATTTTTGCCCTGATCTGCCCTTAAAGTTTAGAAAGTGCATACAAAAGGTACTCACCAAACCACTTAAGCTTTTGTTGTTCCCCACAATACTATTGTGACTGGTAACAATGATTAAATTTTCCACCGCTGTTTGCAGATCAGATTGCGTGCAATATGAGCCCATACCAGAAAGGTCCTGCCACCATGGTGCACCCATACTTTCGTGCAAGATCCAAGCATAATCGGCACCGAACATACGCAAACGATAAACCTCACACAATATCAAAGGAGCCAGGGCAGGAGAAAAACTGCCAATTATAATACGTGTATCACTTTCCTTAAAAACAAGAATTTTTTTGTAGTTAAATAAACAAAAAATCCAATGAACCATTCATTCACTAAATTGTTAACCTACACGTAAGAGCAGCAATTGTTCTTTGTAGTCGGTGGCACCAAATGTTATAGTGGCAGCACATGAAATATTTGCTGCTTCCAGTTCTGTGACCAAATCATTAACGGCCAACGAATATATTTCTTCATTTTGGGAAAATGTTGTTACCGTGTCCCAGGCAAAGCGTCGTATAAATGCAATTCTGGCAGGATTGTGCGAAGAATCGGGCGCTACTGTTCTGTAGAAGTAGGGAAACTCTTGGCGATCGCTTAGAGCTGGTGAGGTGGAGCCAAAAGATACTTGTACTATATTCCAATAGGGCACCACTTTTGCTAAGCTCTCAGTGACTTCTGAACAGGCAGAGCCCAGCAGCATGACCATACGTGTTGCTGGTTGAGTGTAAATGGCATGAAAGAAACGATCGACTCCAACACCAGGATCACACTGAAAATAATAGAAGAGAAATAAATTAAACAGGATCACACTGGAAATAAAATAAGTGAACAAATTTACAAGAGACTTTCAATTAGATGGCCCGATCGGGTATTGAAGTGAAAAAAATAGTACTTTTTTTCTTGTAGAAGAAAATAATAACTAAATTTATGAGAAATTATTATTTCATTCTTCGAACAATCATGCTGCTCCATCTGTAATAATGGGTGTTGTAAGTATTGAGGAATAAGTGACTCTTGATGTTCTTGGCATGAAAATTAAATGTCATGTTCGATTGACTGATCATAGTATTTAAGTCTCAGAAGAAGCATTCAAGTGCTTCGGTTTTCTTAGACGGCGTAAGAGATACTTTACTCCATCTGATCTCCTAAATATTTACACCACCCATATCGGACCGAAAATGGAATACAACTCTTATGTATGGGCCGCTGCTTCAAAGTTTATTCTGAAGATACACGACCGGTTACAGGAGAGGGCGAAGAAGCTCATCGGTGACAGTAGGATAGCCAACTCTATTGACTTACTGGAGCGTCGACGCAATGTGGGACGTGTTTCACTATTTTATCGTTACTACAAATGAAATGTGATCTAATGAAATCAGAGAACTTTTTCCCGGAACCCGCTCATTTTTACAAATAACACGTTATTTGTTGAGAGCGCTTCAATTTGTGGTGTATATGCCAGTGGATCGCACTACGCATTACAGAGAAAATTCGTTCTATAGCCGAACAGTTCGTTTGTATAATAAACTTCCTGCAGAGGTCTTTCTTGTTACTTTCAATGTGGGAAGGTTCAAGTTGAACGTCCACAAACGTTACTCCGTTTATCTTCCTTCCCATAATCAATTTTCCTAGTTCCGGCACAATGCATTGCATATGTAGGGGTCATCCCGTAAATGCTGGTCCAAGTTAAAAAAAAATATTAAATAATTCTGAATTGACTCTTTTTTTTTTTGTAAAAGTAAACATTTTTTTTGTCCTGAAGTTTGCATTAAATTTATTTTAAATTATACTATTGTTCAATTTTATTGCTCCATTTTCAAGAGCTCGCTTAATTTTTTGTTTTTTTTTTTAATAAATAAAAAATGTTTAGTCCTTGTATGCTTGTTTCCTTTATGATCACATTGTCTGCAATACAAACGCCAGCTACAGCCCGGCTAGCTTCGCTATAATCAACTTAAATGAAGTAACTAATAAAATGAAAATAATTAAATACTTTCCTTATTATTACAGTCACAATATTATTACAGTAACGGACTGTACTTTATTCAAGAAGTAATCCGTTCAGTCATTTTGAAAAGAAAAAACATTCAAAATTGTAAGCAATTTTACTTTTAACTGATTCTAACATTCATTAAAAAAACTACGGACATATTAATACGGATTTTCGGTTACATTCAATATTGTCCGTTGTTTTCAAGTGCTGTTTTTTTTCTTTGCTTGCTTTATTTGATTTGTTTGAGATTTCCTCTCCTACACAAACAAAGGAAAAATCTTTTATTTTTACGGGCTTAAGTCAATTAATTTTTTAACATTAAAAATTAAATGAACTTTTGGTTCAATTTAAATGAAAAATGAGTAGACCGGTTTTTAAGTGAACTTTCATTTATTTTAAATTACAATTTCAGTTAATTTTACGTAAAGAATATTTTGAGTGTACTATTGAATTTCTAGGGGAAGTGCCCTTCCCACTTACTTCAGCTTTCATCACTACGAAGTGAATTGATATCAGGGTTATTCCCACCAAATAATTTATGTTTTCAAATAATAATAAATAATAATACAAGCCGATGTTTCTGCACCGGTACAATGGGATTTTCACCGATTATAACTTTTGTTTATTTTTACAAAAAATAATAGTTTTTGCATCATCTTATGTTTTAACCTGGAATCTCAAACGATTGTATGTGATAATATGAAGGACGCTTGAGACAAAATAAGTAGAGGAAGCTTCGTTCATAAATAAAAATACTTCATTAAAGAGGAAATGTTTGTGATTTTTGCAAGTCGCATATACTTCCTTCATTGAAAACAATTTTAAATAGTGAAAATTAAATAAAATTTCCGCAAATGGATGACTGCTAATCTCAGGACTACCAGTTTTCTTTAAATCATATCCCCAACCTTCTTTTCTTTATAACAACATTTCAATTCTTATAGTATTTTTCATATTTTCAGCTTCGAAATTTTCAACTGTAATTTGCCTCAAATATTTCTAAAGTTTTAACAAAAACAAAGAGAGGTCACCAATATTAGAAAACATTTCTGAAGTTTTGTTTTAAATTTATTAAATTTTTACATTATTTGTATGAATTTTTTGCTATTTTCCAATACTGATTAAAACGATATCAGATAAAAAAAATATGAAAATGAAAAAGGATAAAGAAGAATAACGTTTAGCAGAACAATGTTATCCTCACAAAATCCCTGGGTTTCAAAATGAAATTCGTATCGCCAAACACGGAAAGTATTCTATAATCTGCGTAAAAATCCCCTAAACTGGGAACGCTTTACTAATGAGTTGTGTTGTGGCACCGAAAACGTATGCGTGTTGTTCTCCCAGAAAGAAAAATTGTCTTTCCTGCCAATACGTACGATGGAGTCTGATTGCACACGAGCTTCAAGCGCAGCAAAAGAATATGCACTTAAAATCAAATAAAGATGGATATTTTAAAAACCGGTTAACCAGTTTCTATACTACAGCGTACTCGAAACCGGATATTCACTAAAACTATTTTTAGAATTATTCGAAAGCAGGTTTCTTAAAAAGGTCCGTTTTTTGAAAATATATAAGAGATGTAGTTACTATTCCTAGAAAATAAAAAATTCTATGAAAAGTATTTTTAAAATTATGATATTTTCCTTGAAAATCATGTAATCAGTATAAAGTCAGTAGTCACAGCCATGAAACATCATCATAACGCAATTTTTAAAAATTGGTCTCATCGATTTTTTAAATATTTCTGAGAGCCGTCGTCACCTGTCCTATTTGTACGCCACTATAAATATAATGAATAAATTATTTTGCAGAGTTCTTTCGCCGAGCAAGGATATCATTGTTTTCAAACAAACAGACATACACACAAATGTTAAGCAAAGCAAAACAAAAAATAGACATTCATATTGAAGATAGAAAATGAGGGTGTGTAAATGATATACACGCAATCCTATTTTTACTTGGTACTTACGTTCCAGGGAACACTGTGTGAAAAAAATCATGCAAGAAAACTCGTATTTGACAATTCAACCTTGAAGGTGATCTAAATGATTAATATTTCTATGAAACACAAAAATTTTACTTCTTTTTCTTCATACAGTGTTGCTTTTATTTAATTTTATGCTTTTTAAGACATAAGAAAAGAAATAATTTACAAGTTATCTTAAAATATATTTTTTTTTAAATAAAGAATCACATGAATTGCCTCGATATCTTTCTTCAAAGATTTAAAAAACTTTTGTTTGTTGAGGGTTTTTAGCTAGTAAAGAGGTTTGAAACATTTAAAAATTAGGTTTAAGGTCTACTGATGATTTGGCTTAAGCACCAATGAAATGCATGTATATAGACTAGCTAAAAACCCTCAACAAACAAAAGTTTTTTAAATAAAGAATCACATTTTCAAGGAAGTAAATAATTCTGTAGAAATAATATTTTGAAAAACTAGATATTAAAAAAAACAAATAAGATGAAAATGTTTTATTCGGTGTCAGTTTCTGATAGAAAGCACTGTTTTTTGCGCCGCGCTGATTCAGTATCAGTTTCGTACGAACATATCTCTTTGTGCACAAGAAACTGCATACATTCATTTATACTATTTGCTAATTAATTGTTACTTTCATTGTTAAACGTTTTTCCATCCTGAGGAAGCTACACAAAGGATTAGCGAAATATCGATAATAAAATTTAATGTTTTTTTATATAAAAGGGACCTCAAGCTCGTCAATTTATTAGAAAATCGAAATCGAAGAATTTGTTATTAATAACAAAAAGAATTATTAATAAGTTTTTGAAGTATGTTTAATCAAGCTATGAAAGTTGTTAAGTATATGTCAGCTCTTGTTTACATGTCGCCATATGAATTAACAAAAGCCTTAAGTTACATTGAAAAAATTATGCAGGACAAGCAAGAAACTTTCTAATATGAAAAGTTAACCAACATTTTTCAAACATTTTTCAGTTTATGCTTGTTTCAATCAAGTCGATTTTAAATATATTGTAACTTAGGACTTTTTTGATATCATATGACGATATATGAAAAAGAGATCGTGTAAAAATAGGATTGGGTGTACACATGTATTTGTGCAAAGTTAAATAAAGTGAGAGGTATTTTAAAGCACACTTTTACTTTTTATGACCCTTAAGTGTATTAAACACAAATTTATAATATAATATATGATTACATACGAGTACATACTTTGTGTTGCTTCTGGCTAAGAGTTCTTGTTATTTGCATACACACATATAAAGCAAATAATATTTATGTACATGTACCCAGTGAAAAACATCATTACCAATTACTAAGTTAAACTGCTGATAAAAATAATACTGCATGTACTTTTTCCCAATTCTAGTTTGGTATTTCCATTGATTACTTTTTTTAACATGACAATGATATTGAAGCTGAGTATTTACCTCGTTCTCTTACAAATAGCGACCTCAAAATTTCCTGGTTTAGAAGTCAGTGAATGTCTATGGGTACGATTTGAACTCGTGCATTACCACTTGCACTGGTGTCTTATTGTAATGTGTTTTACTCGCTGGTCTTTTGTGGAACTATTGTACTACGGAGCTAAAAACTTTTCGTGAACAAACAAAATTAAATTAAAAAAATAATACACACGAATTCCATTGAGGGTTGAACCGACAATCGCTCGTTTGATAGCGATAAGTTCTACTACTCAAAACATAAATTATGTTTTCTACTAGTGCGGCCTTAAGTTCCTTTTAGGATTTGAATAATATAATATATATTTATTTACTAGTTAGTGTTTGTCATTAGGAAGTTTTTGCTGTGTACATTTGCGATTTTCGTACCTTTTCGGTAAAACAGTAATAATTCAAAACAAATTGAATTTGCCAAAATGCGAAAAAAATTTTCAACATATTGGCTTTATTATGCTAGCGGACTTGTTAACTTAAGGTACCCCTTCAGCTGAGATTAGAGATGGGTACCACTCACGTGATTAGCGAGAATCATGTGTGATCAAGGATGATCGTTATTACTTTTTTGTTTCAACCAATTTAGCATGCGTTAACGGACGTATAAAAAAGTTGCTGGTGAGTGAGCGTGCATGAGTAGATTTTTGGCGTGATGGTTTCGTGTTTTTTTGGTTTATTGTAATTTGTTCATATAATTTTTTAATTTATATTTGTACGTAATTTGTTGAACTGTTTTTGGTTTATGTTGAACGGAATTGTTTGGCTGAAGTTCAAATCTTATTGTCCCATATCCAATTCTTTCCGACTAAAAAATAAATAAAAAAAAAACGTTACAAACACGTGACACAGTACAACACATGATTTTGGGACTCAATTATGAGAATTACATGTAAAAGTAGCCTCAAAATAAGAACAAAAAATTTAGTTCGAAAAATTATCACATTAAATAAATTCAAATAATTTTTATTATTAAGAAAGTATTATTGGAACATTCTATTCATCAGTCTAACTTAGAAGGATCAGTGATGATAATAATAATTTTTCATTTCTTTTATTATTTTATAGTTTTTTTTTTTTTTGCATGAACGTGACCTAAAAATGTAAGTTCGTGCAAGAATGTGCATGAATAAAATTTTTTATAGTGAGCGTGCGTGAGCATGAGTGAACATTCACTCACGATCTCTTCTCAAGTTCAGATATAAATAATTCTGGTAATTTTTTTTTAAATAAAAAAAGGAGTCAAAAAATATTTTATTATCGGTACACTTAAAAAATCTGATTTTTGATACATGACTTTGTTGCATTAAATCAGTGATATCTAACAATAGCCCTATTCACAATCTTGCGCATTAAAAATAGCATATTTTTGCAACTGTAAACATTTTCTAGCAATCGTTAATGCCCTTGTTGATTTATTTTGGAATAATTTTGTGCAAAATAAGAAATTCACACTCAGGTGTGAAAATAGATTTTTTTTATTTATTTTCAATTACACATCCACATGTATGAATGAGCGGCGAGAGAACATTTCGGTATTCTGGTTTGCAATTAAGTGTTGCATACGTATGTATGTAGATTGCAAATATTTACTACTACATTTAGTTTTTGCTTGTTTATACAAGAGTAGCAAATGCATATTCTTGTATTTTGTTAGAGTAGAATAAAAATATGTTACGTCACTTTGCAAATGCTACGATGCAAGACTGTTTGCACAAGATTCTTAATTGGGCTAATGTGAATGTATGTAAACACTCTCCGGTCTTGTTGTCTTCTCTTTATTTCATAAATTGTATAATAATGAAGTGTAGAAGTATTTCTTGCACACATAATTTTGAAATATGAAGATAATTTTATGAAAAAAAAACAATAGCACACTTTCACACATCCATACATTGCTGCCCTACATTTATATGTGCATACATAGATAAGATGTTAGTGCGTTGGTATGTATTGTATGTACATATTATTTAAATAATTGTTATTTGACTGTAATTAAATATTTATTAAAATCTGTTTTCGTGCTTGTTTAATGACATCAACATAAAACATATACCTGTGGGTGTGCGTTTACTTACAAAAGATAAGCACATACACACACACGTACACACCAACATATGTCTATATGAATTTATTACTTTAACTTAATTAGTTGTCAAAAGAAGTGAGTGAGTAAGTTTGCACAAGTGAAGAAATCATGCTTTGTAATACTAAAATATTTATTTATTTTACAAACATGTATTTTAGTGTGTGTTAAGGATTAAATTAAGGCAATTATTAAACAGAAGTCTTTTTAAGTATTTCATGAGGTGTTTCATTTGAAAAAGCACTAAATTTTATATGTCATAGCCTAGAGTTTATTTTGATGAGGATTTTGAAAGAAAATTTAATAACATACTTGACGGCTTGCAGCTCAAGCAAACGAAAATAATCCTTCTTTTATGCTTAAGTTAATCAAATAAAATTCATATATTAATAGAATGTATTTAATACGAAATGATATTTTCAATTTAATTTGAAGGATGCCCCCAGCAAAAAAGGGTTGAACGTTTTCGGGTATTAATCATTTTAATAGCTCATAAGGTGAAAGATATTATGGAACTCTTTTTATTTCTACACCTGCTTAACTTTTACGTTGTCAAAAGATACTTCAAGATTATAAGGTTTAATAAAGACAAAACCATTTGATAATAGCCATTGTTTGTTAAAGGAATCGTAAGGAACTTGTTGCACTTGCTAAGCAATGTAAATATTATCCTGTTTTATAACAACAACAAAAAAACACTTTTGACACTCATACATTTATATAAAAAGCTTTAGTTTGTTGGGGGTTGAACTAGTCTATATACCTGCCAAATCATCAGTAGACCTTAAAAGATAGATTGAAAAACTAATTAGATTTTTGCTTTTATGTGCATTTCACTAGTGCTTATTATTATTAGAGCCCTGCACAAGAGAAACATTTGTTTCGCTTGAAACACTTGCGCAACATTAATGTTTGCGATGCACATACGCTGAATATCACAATGGTAAAATATTTTTTTATTTGTGGACCGTGCAGATCCTCGTCTGTTTCCTACAAATTGTAACAATGATTTTCAAAGTATGTGCATTGCAACATTAATGTTGCGCAAGTATTTCAACCAAACAATTGTTTTAATGCTTAAATATGCTTGGTGCAGGGATCTAGTGTTTATACCAAATTGCCAGTCGACCTTTAATTTAATTTTTAAAAATTTTCAAACTAAAGAGTTTTTGTATAAACAATCGTGATTTGAAAATTTTTATAAATATGGCCGAAGTTTTCCGGATGATCTGGTGTAAGGACCAGTAAAATGTAGAAATGAAGACGAGCTTGTAACCCACAATTGGCTTACAGCTTTTACAATTATTTGCCTTTAATAAAATCCATTATTAATTCAATTAAGAGAATTAATTCACTTTCATTTAATTTTTTAAAACCATTTAAATTTTGCAGCCGTTCTTCAACAATTTTGAGATTGTTTGACTATTAAATTTTCCACATAAATCTTGGCTTCTTCTCTTAGACTTAGTTTACCCACCTGTGTGTCATTCGTTATCAGCTCCAAAGTATAACCAGGCAATAACTTTTTACTATTTATATGCTGCACAGCCATTTGAGCAGCAATCAATTCACTTAAACCATCCGGTCGTGGACCCATTTTTGTTGAAAGTTCAAAAAGACCAAGTAAAACAATTTTGCCGCGACTTTGTTTTAAATTGTTGTTGCGACTTGAAAGACGTTCATTTTCAAAAACTTGATTAACTTTCAGATATTGCTGCTCCCACAAGCCCAGCGATATTGGCAAGGACGAGCTACTGTTTGTCATCGCTGTTGAGGAATTTGTGTAGAATGTATGTTTTGAATAGCGACGCTTACGTTTGTGTGCAGGTGTCAGATACTTTGTCGGGTTTTGTTTTGTTAAAAAGGAAAAGGAAGTAAAACGATTGTCATTGATTTTTTCAAATAACGTTGCTGGTAATGATGCTGTTGATGTTGCTTTGATGCTTTTTTTAAATGCAATTTGGTGTTGCAGTTCTCTTTCATTTTCTATTTCTGTTGTTTTGTTAACTTTATTAAAATTTTCTGTATTTACAGGACGGCTGTTTGTATTGTTCGTGTTTGTTTTGGTGCTTGTTTCACTGAAATTTGCCCGATTTCGTTTTGTAATTTGTAAAATATTTAATGAGTTATTGCGAGTAACACTAATTGACACTTTTGTTTGATTTAAATTAATTACACTGGATTTTAAGGTTTTTATTATTAATGTTTTATTTGTTGTTGTTGCCAGTGCTACAGTTCGTGTTGTGGTTGTAGTTGCTGTCTCATTATACCTTGTCATACTAATTGGTACAACAATTGCTGTTGCCATAATTAGCAAATAAATATATTGAAGATGGTGTGCATGTTGCCAACGCCATCGTTTTTGTTTTGTTTTTGACATTTCGGGCTTGTCGTTGCGGTTTTCTTAATCGCTGTCTGTTCAATTATCGTTGTTTTTGTAATTTTCTTTAATAATTTTTCAATTAGTTTGATTGTTTTTATTATACTTAATATTATTCTTTGCATATTTTTATTATAATTAAGTACATTGTGGTAATTAAAGTTCAAGAGTTTTTACAAATGAATATTGTTTGTTCTTTCTGTAATGCTAAAACTATTAAAACAGCTCTTGAGGAACGGTTTGTGGTAATTCAACAGCGGCACTTCAGATGAGCATAAATTTAAAACTCAAAACAGATTGTAAGAATTTGTTCAAAAATAAATTTTTTTAACAAAAAAGCACATGTTACTTTATGTGTTTTCTTTTCTAAAAAGAAGTAACATTTCTTGTAATTTTTACCAAAAAAATTTCAATTCAAAGTTTTCTTAAAACATAAATTTTACTTCGTAAGTGACGACAGAATAATTTCTAATAAACTCACTATTTAAAAAAAATAATATATGTATCTACTGCTTAAAATACCTGACAGAAATCTTTATGTAAGCGATAAACTGATATTTGCTTTCAATTTTTACTTTAAAAGTTTAAAAAATATGCTTTTAAAAACAATTAAATGTGGTTTGCTTTATTTAACGATTCAATAATAGTGCTTCTATGCCAGCGCAAAATCTATTAGATTTCAACTGTGACATTTTTTAAGATTTCGTATCCATCCCAAAAAGCAGTTGATTGTCATTTCCATTTGTGTCAAACTCCATAGAAAAAATTATTAAACAAATGTAAAACCGCTGGTGAACACACCTTAAACAAAGTAAAATTATTAAGCAGCGTATTATTTTTCGGTGTAATTTGAAAAAAATACAGTTGCACCACTGAGTACTACCAGATTTTGGATAGATTGCGTCAAAATCTAGTCACGAAGAAGATTTTGTTTTATATGGTAAAAATCAACAAGATTTGCTCGGAATCTCGTAAGTACTTTGGTCTGGTGTTAATGCCATATAAGATTTCGATTTAAAATCGGATAAAACTAAAACAAACAGATCAAGACGTAAAACAACAAATTAAAAAATAAAAATTGTACTTCCGTTGTGAAAGCATTTGTTGTCATTTTAAAATAAATCCAATAGAGTATACGAATATGATTTAAAGGGTCAATTATTTCATATAAATTAAAAAAATTCTGCAAATATGCTATTGACAAGGAAATATGCAAACAAAAAAATGCTGCAAAGGTTAATGAGCAAAAATATGCGCTAAAAAATCAATGCCCAAATTCATAAAAATTTCTGAAACAGATAAATACTTTCTCTCAGCTTCTATAGGATGTACAAAAAAATACGAATGCAAATGTGTGGTTTCCATGGTTATCAGAAGATCAAACTAAACGTAGAATTGCAGAACTCTAAAACCGCGAAAAAAAAAATATGCATTCATTTTCTATATGATAAATATTTTTCTTCCTGTTTCACGCAGATTCCGAGTTTGCTATACGATTTCACTGCAATGAATATAATTTTCTTTTGTAAGATGAAATATTGTTCTCATACATGTGTATCATGAAATAAAATAGAAAGCTTCCTTGTCATGTATTTGATATTTCAATTTTAAAGAATATTTTTTGTAAGAATTTAAAATGTACAAATAATGCTAAAATAAAATAGAAAATGTCTTAACAGTACACAAAACATAATAGAAATTTTTAAAGTTTCTTAAAGTCTTAAGATGTCACGCAGAACTATTTGACAAATCTCTCAAAGCAACAACATTTTTTGTTAGCAATCTTGTTTTCTATCGCAGAATTTTCTAATGTTTCCATAACGACGGTAGCAATAAGTTTTCTCTATGTAAATAATTTATTTTAATAACAGGGCCAATAGGAAAAGCATACATTGTTTAGGAAACTAATAGTTTTTAGTCTAAGACTCAAAATAGCGTCTCAGTGCCAAATAAAGTATCAGTTATATGACGGAGAAAAAAGTCCCCAGCACTCTATTCCTTCTTCTATCATCCTTTCAATAAGTAAAGTGAAGTATGTTTCCCTGAGTGCTAGTACATAAGAAAAAGTACTTTTTAAGGAAAAGGTATTTTTTTGGGACATATATTACAATGGGATATATATGATACGAAAAGTGATTTTCTGTGAAATCGTAGATACAATTTTGTGAAAATGTTTTTTTGGGAAAGATGTTTATTTTTTTCTAGAAAGTACTTTTATGTACAAAACTCTTTTGTCAAAATTACTTTTTTTGTGAAAACAATACTTTTTTGTTAAAAGGTACTTTTTTACGATTTTTTTAACCAATGTAGTTTTGAATAAAAGGTACTTTCTATGAAATAAGAAACAGTTTAGACAAAATGTACTTTTTTTCTGGCACACGTACTTTTTTGGAAAAATGTTTTTTTTTGGCACAATGCACTTATTTTTTGGCAATTAATTTATAAAGTTAAATGTTTTATAATAAAAACACTTTTTAAAAGCAATTTAGATAAAATCTAAGATTTTTTAATAAAATTTTGTTGGCGAAACGCACTTATTGTTAAAAGATTTTTTTTATTAAATGTACTTTTTAGGTTAAAAGTATTTATTGGCTAGAATGTGCTTTTTTTAGTTAAATGTGCACTTTTGGCAAATGGTACGTACATGTTGGAAATAAAAACATTTTTTGTGTAAAAGCACTTTTTGGCACAATGTGCTTTATTGGTAGAAGGCATTTTTGGCAAAAAGTACTTTTTTTCTAAAAGGTGTATTATTTTGTGTATAAAATTTAATTTTATTTTTTTGGTAAAGTAATTATTTTTTGGTAAAAGGTATCTTTTTGATGAAAAGTACTTGTTTGGTGCAAAAGGTATATTTCCTATTTTTATAAAAGTTAATATTTTTTAATGATATTATTTTTTGACTAGCGGGCTCCAGTGTTTCCAGGTGTTAGGGAAAAACAAAGCATATGTTTTAACCTGGAATCTCGGGAGAGACAAAATATATAGAGGAAGCTTCTTTCATAACTAAAAATACTTGATTAAAGAAGAAATGTTTATGATTTTTGCAAGTCGCGTATACTTCCTTCATTGAAAGCTATTTTGAATAGTGAAAATAGTGCTGGAGGAAAACGAAGCTTAATGAGATAAAAAAGGCCATAAAAAGCTAAAATCACTTAAAAACCAAAGTTGAGAAAAGCAGCAAAAATTTATTTCAAAATTTTATTAATAACATTCTTTTATTATTTTGCAGTTTTTGCAAAAACCAGGTTCGCAATGGAATGAATGATATTATGCGAATAATTTTCTTTTTCAACATTCTCTAATTTTAAAATCCAGCCCAGAGAAATTAGGCCAAATAAGCAAAAATGTGTGAAATTAGTAATAAATAAATAAAACTTAATTTGGGTTTTTGTGCTTATCGAAAGTAACAACAAGTCCACGAATCTATTTCGAGTATAAAATACGGAAACTAGGGTAAATGTAGCCTCGAAAAGGATAAACTGGCAAAGGTGGTGATAGCGCATGGGCGTGTTCGAAAAAAGTGCTTCTTAATTGAGCATAACTGTATAAGTACTAATAAAGCCAACAGTTTCTTGCTGTTTATTAAACTGTGAAAACCTTAATTTGCATACTTTATGTATTGAAGAAGATTTTAAAGTTTTATTTCAAGTTAAAATTATTTTATTTGATTTGTTTATTTGCTGAGCGGATGTGTGCATGGTTGTGTGTGTGTGTGCATGTGTGTGTGTCAGTGTGTGTGTGCGTTTGGGAATTCTCATATATTCAAGTTATTTTAAGTTAATATTCTTGCCTTGTATGCTGTCTGGCATCATATTTTATTACATATTTGAGTTGTATGTTAAAATACTATTATTTCTTTTATATGGCATGTGAAAGTCAAAGATAAAACTGAAGAAAATAACTTTTCCAACAACTATTTATAAGCTTTAAAATATTTACAAATTAAATTTTAGTTCAATATGAGATAAATGCCTTCAGTATTAAATAATATTGCAGTTGTGATACTAGTTTTGCATTTTAAAATAATTTCTGTGAAATGCATAAATATGATGTTGAAATGTCAGAAAATGTGAAATATTTTAAAATTGTGTTTTATATGTAATTCGTTCAATGACTGCAATGCATATTTTGAGGGAGATAAAGCTTTTAGATTACTTTATTGGTCATTTCAGATTTGGGGCTGCACCAGACACGAGAAAATGTGGCAGTGTTTTTTATGGGAATTGCTAAAATTTATTTTTTTTAAATTTATAATCGCATTTGTTTCGAAAATTAATATATTACATATCCACTAAAATAGTTGTTTTATTAAAAATACAGGGAACTTTAACCGAATATTTCTTAGAGCAAATGTAGATATTAAATTAAACCTACGTTAAAACAAATTGAAAATTAAACAATATCAAAGTTGTTATAAGAACTCAATAATCAACTAATTCTTTTGACTTTCTAACTTTCCCGTTTGTGATTTTTGTTAAGTCACGAGTGACTCACGTCCAAACTCAATAGCCTGTTTGATCGTATGCGACTAGATTTTGAAATTCACATACATATAAGTTTTGTCGCACTCACAATTCTAAAGTTGCTTTGCTGAACAGCTACTTTCTTAAGTTTTATAGTTTTCAGGAATGTAACAAAATTTATATTAAATATAACTGAAATAAATTGTATGTCAAACCGCAACCTTAAGCTTTTATTAACTAATTCCTACTTTAGTCTTTAGAATATTAACAAAGAGATCTTTGTAATTTTTAATCTAAAGTAAAGATTTTTGTTTCATTAAAACTGACACAAACGTACAATATTGCTTTGACAAAATTAATTTATAATAACTTTTGCTCTTGCTCAGTTTTAGTTTTTACTACAAGAAGATTTTTATTATTGAAATATATTCCCATTTTTGCCTTGAGAACAGCAAATAAACTTTAATGAAAAGTTTTGACGTATTCGTGAGCACCAGACAGCAAAATAATGCCAACAAGTACAAAAGTAAAGTAAAAATAATACAAACAAAATAAATATTATACATTAAAAATTTATTACAATGACATTATGAATGCGTTAATTTTTAGAAACTTTAGATTTGTAATAAAAATAAAACTTTAAAATGAAATTGATAACTGAGTGTAAAAGAAATGAATTAAAAATATTGAACAACGAAAAATTAACTCTAATAATGAGTACAATAAAAGTAGGAACTAGCAATAAAATATTTAGAGATGTTTATTTGTTTGACAACAATAATAATCAATAATGACATTGAGATTGTATACGTTATAACAAGCAAATTGAATTAAAATTTTTAGTAGAAAAATACAACACATGGAAAATAAATATATGAAGCTAAATAGATTAAAAATTAAAAGAAAGGAACGGAAAATTTTGCAATAATTTTTTGCAAAATTTATTTGCTTCAAATTGAGAAAAGTCGCATACAAAAAAATATTAAACTTGAATGCTTAAGGCTGTTTGTGAAGGGCTCTTCTATGTAAATAGGAATAACAATTAGATAAACTAAAATACGAAACACTGTGACTAAAAGCTACACTCAAAAGAAAAATCACAATCTATCCGCACTTAAATCAATCACAAGCGTTGTTAAAAGTACGGTAATCTCAGATTTACTAAAAGCAAGATTGATTTAATTACGGACGGATTTAAATGCTCAATTTAGTTAAAATATTTTTTTTAGTTGATTTAAGATTTTTCACGTGATTAACGAATTTTGTATTCATTTTAAGAAACTCCAGCATAGTTTATCTAAAGTAATCCCGTTTTCGGTTTAATTAAGACATTTTATTGTTACTTTTACTAAAAATTTTTAGTACGAGTCGTACTCAAAGTAAGTAGAAAATACTTGAATTCAGTATGCCGTTTTTCTTTCTGTGTAGATAAAGCCACTTTGTAGACATTCATGGTCAGTCGAAAAGAATATTTACTAAGCTGAAATGCATGTCTTCAAAATCAAACTAAGAGACATATCTGGAAAAGCATTTACACAAACATATGCTCCATTAATAAGGGAAATTCTCAATAAAACGAATAGCATTGAAAAAGGTACAGAAAAGGAATAATATACCACTAAAAAACAAAGATTTAATACAATTGTATCTTTTAAAAATTATGATTGCAAAGAGAAATAATTTTCTATTGCCACAGAAAACAGTTGAATAGCAAATATGTTACTGGAGTAAATTTGAATGCATTGAATTCAAATCGACATTAAGTTACGCATCCATTTCTATGTATTATTCATATATTGTTGTACAGTTTTTTATTTCAGTCAATATTTGTAGCCGCGTATAAACAAAATTTTTTTCAGGACATCTTGAATACATGAAGAACAACTTTTCATTTTCATATATGGGGGATTCTGTGCGACGAACGCTACATTCGTACGCGTTTACACATTAATTTATATTTTGGTCCATCAAGAGAGGTACCCTCAACTTACGCATGGTGTTTAGTGGGATATAAGCGTACTTTCGGATGGCATAAAAAATATTTTTTGAGCAGGTATTTGTTGCGAAATAATTGATCACGCAAAAAAAAATCGAAAGTAATTTTGAAAATTAAATTGTGTTTTCGTAATTTCAGCGAATTTTGCATGATAAAGCACACAAAATCTAGTTCCTAAAAGGAAGATGAATATAAGAGAATTCTAAAATAACTTATTTGCAGCCAAAAAATGTTGGTTTTTTATTAAGAGACGCGGTTCCTTTGCGACGCACGCTACATTTTTTCCACTTTATTTTCTATACTGAAATTTCAAACCAATTTTCATGTTTCCAAAATAGTAAAAACAAAATTTAAAAAAAAATCAAGTGAATTCAATGCATAAAAATATGGCTTTCGATCGGGCCATTTTCATTAACGGTAAAGTAGTGATATGAATATTTAAAAATTGTAGATTTCTGATATGAAATTAGAAGGTATAACGCAGGGTAGGATTTGGCAATAATTTGTGCATTAATGATCATCGAAATACATTTGGTTTATTTATAAAATTATATATCTAGTCTAATATTCCTTGAAAAAAATTATAAAAAATAAATTGGGTAAGTAAAAAAAATATGGCTTAGTGGACTGTTTCTGACACTTCCCCATATAGAAATACCTACAAGTTTGACGCTTTTGATTAGCAAATGTATCTGTGAACGAATATTTGCTATTGGTAGTCTCGATACAAATATATTTCTATAAAGAAGTTATACTGAAATGATGGCATTTTCTGGCATTGAAGATTTAAAAATGCACTTTTACGAAATAATTGAGTATATAAAAATCCCATGAAAAATAGCTTAAAAAAGAAGACCTCTACATATAAAAATACAAATAACCTTTTATTTTATTTTATTCCATTTACTTTATTTTATTTTATTTATTTTTTATTTTCTTGTATTTTACTTTATTTCATTTTATTTTTTTTATTTTTATTTTATTTTCTTTTATTTTATTTTATTTTATTTAATTTAATTTTATTTTATTTTATTTTTTTTATTTTCTTGTATTTTACTTTATTTTATTTAATTTTTTTTATTTTATTTTATTTTTTTTTCTTTTATTTTACTTTATTTTATTTTTATTTTATTTTATTTAATTTAATTTTTTTTTATTTTCTTGTATTTTACTTTATTTTATTTATTTTTATTTTATTTTATTTTCTTTTATTTAATTTTTTTATTTTCTTGTATTTTATTTTATTTAATTTAATTTAATTTTTATTTTCTTGTATTTTACTTTATTTTATTTAATTTTTTTTATTTTATTTTATTTTCTTTTATTTTACTTTATTTTATTTTTATTTTATTTAATTTTATTTTTTTATTTTCTTGTATTTTACTTTATTTTATTTAATTTTATTTTATTTTCTTGTATTTTACTTTATTTTATTTTATTTTAATTTTATTTTAGTAATTTAGACTCCTGAGCGAATTAAAAAAAATTCTGGTCCAGATAATTGCGAGCAAGTCTTTCAAGCAAATTTAATTCTTCAGGTTCTATTCAAATTTTGTATGAAAAATTCTAATATAGTTTCATCAAACTTAAAGTAGATAATCTAAGTTTTATTAAAGACGCATACAGAACGCAATTAAAAAAGATACTCATTAAGTAAATGCATAAAAATGTATAAATAATACAAAAAAAAATTAATAAACATTTTAATAATTCTGGTTGGCCAAATCGACCATAAAATATTTTTTTCAACGTTTTAATATTTTTCATTAGAATAAAAATAAAAAACTTACTATAATTAGTTTAAAAAATCTTTATTAAAATTCAGCTGCAAGAATACCATTTCACTAAGGATTTTTAGTTAAACACATTTTTTATCTTATTTTATCGTTTATACGTAAAAAAGGAAATATACTCAAGCGGACAGGCCCTGCCCTGGGTGCCTTGGCGTCGCTCGTTAATCCTCAGATACTGGTGCAGTTATCCCTTAAGTCGACCTGCCTTAAGTTCATATTTTATTTACTGCCTGTTTTTAAAAAATTAAAAAAAATTGTGTGATAAATATTTTGAAAATAAAATCGAATTTGTGTTTTATTTTGATATGAAGATTTCTCCTTGATAACACCGCACTCAAGCATTTCAATATACATATCGACCCCTATGCGCGAAATTATCCTATATCACACCTTTTTCAATAGATTTCTTATGGAAATTTGTTCTAAGCCTATGAATTAATCTGTTGACAAAATATTATAGTGATAAATATAATAGTTATAGAGATAACACAATGCATTTGCTTTTTGTAACATACGATAATATCGCGCACAGGGGTCGATATGTGTGTACATACTTTTTTGTTCATATAAGAAATACTTTTATTTTGTTTTAAGTGGATATTAGTGTGCATACACAATTTCCTTTGGAAATTGTTTGTGAGAAATTGCTTAAACTTATTTTTTGCTGTTGAAAAAAAGTTTTTGCAATGGAATTCCTATAAGAATGTTCAATATCCGGCTTGATAAACTTTTACGTGCAGCATTAATCATACGCAGTGGCGTACTGTGGCAAAAAATAACGCGATACTTAAATGTTTGATTAAATGTTTTGGAATTACTGCTGTTTTTAAAA
This sequence comes from Gymnocheta viridis, assembly GCA_956483585.1. Lineage (NCBI taxonomy): Eukaryota > Metazoa > Arthropoda > Insecta > Diptera > Tachinidae > Gymnocheta > Gymnocheta viridis. Next base: position 39,688,021 of record OY101440.1, read on the forward strand.
AATTTCAACAAAATTTTGTGTGAGAATTCATATTGAAATCAAAAACATTTTTCTTTATATTTAATTGCTATTTTCAACAGGAATTATAACACGAAATTTCAAATTCGTTATATAAAAACAGACAAGCGGGAAAAATTATAATTGAACAGTATTCTTTAAAAGGATTTTTGAACAAAAATATTATGCCGTGCTTTACACGCTTCTTTCTTAAAATTTTTGCATTACAATTTAACGACAAGCTCGGCTGCGATGTGTATAACAACTTGCCATCAATTTCATTTGATATATTTCGAAATATTTCCCAAAAATACAAAGAAATTCCTTTACTAAGTCATTAGCAGATTAATTTGACGCGCCAACCATTTAAAAAGAAATTGTAAGAAATGGGTTATATATATTTAAAATACCGCTTTTTGATCGCAAAGTCTGCTTCGTGAAATAGCTTATATTTTCTGGAATATCAAGCATCGATTATGCTCCTTCTCTACAATTCTGAAGCTTAATAAATTTTGTTTTGCTGCACACGCCGCTGTTTGGCGACTACAGCTTCATACATAAATGTACAAAATAAAATTTACTTATGATTCGCTTCATTTCCACAACAAACGAAGTAGTTAAAACAAAAGCAAAATAAAATGAAACCCAATAAGAGGAAGGAGACGTATTAAAAATTAAAGGCGACTGCAGGCAAAAAAAAAAAAAAAATAACAAATAAAAAGTCATTACCATCCAGCAGGCGCCGACTAAAATTGATATCATAAAATTATTAAACACTTCAAAATAAAGGACGTCTGCTTTATTTAATTATGCATCAGTATAACAGAAGTGATTTTATTTCATTCTTTATTGTAAACACATTTCAATTATTTGTTTTTCTTGTTTAAGCTCAGCGGCAGATCAACACTTAAAATTTTACGGTATCGGCTTCTTGGCCGGCTTTAATCCAATTGACTTGTTTCTCTGGACTGTGAGAAAATAAATTTTTGTGAACACAACAAGTTACTCAATGCGGCACTTAGCACACGTGAGCAACGCAAAATATTACTTTTCAAAAAATTTAAAACGCGTCACTTTTAACTACATTCATGAAAGTTACAAAAAAAATTTATGCCAGTTATGCCGAAAAAATTCAATCGGGTATATTTTAAGAACATTTCATGAAAACTTTCTTTGTAATTTTTTTCCATTCCGACTTCTTGACTTATGGGCCAAACCAAAAAAAAAATTATAAAATTTGTTGGTGCATTTAATTAAAATTTACACAAGTTTTATTTTATATTTCACAAATAGAAATTTCTTTATGTTATCGGTTACTTCGTTATTTCATAAATTAATTCGTATTTACACTTTATATTTCTTTTTGTGTTTTTTGTATTAATTTGTTTAAAATGCTTTTTCGTTTTCATTTGTATTAGCATGACTCTTCAACCGCCCATCGATAACTGTTTCAAGCATCAGTTTATTGAAAAGAAAACACTTTCACTTTCTAATCTACACAGCATCATCTGCTCTTGATACATGTTGCCAGCTGCTAGCTATTGAACTCAACATGTTGCCAAAGGTCCTTTGAGCATGTGCGCATTTAGGCGCCTAATTTAGGAAAACTGTTTCTTCTAATATACCGGAAGAAAAACGACTTTTGCATTTCAACTAGAACAATAAACATCATTCGCAATGATGTTTTTTAATTTAAATTATATATTTAAATAGATATTTTTATTGTGATTTCATTATTATTATTCTTTGGTTGTAAATAATGCACAAAAAGATCCACAAAATAATAGAAAGTACACCAATGAATCGAGAATGGAGAGAACGAGCTTACTTTCGAAAAGGTCTAAATGAAAATAAATATGAAAACAAACTAAAAAATTTTCAAGAGATTGTAAATTTTTCAAATTTTTTTTTTTAAGATTTAAGTTTTCTTTGTAATACTATTGATAATTATTTACTTTATAATGTAATTTTTTCGAGTTTAAAATAAACTTAACTTAAGATAAAAAAAATCAAGAATTTGTTAAAAACTGCCAACATTTTTAATAAAGAAAATTGTTCTTAAAAAATTGTTCTCCTAATAAAATAACAACTTTATCCAAACAATTTCTTAAATTAAGAAGAAATGGGTAAACTAAGTTTTGAACTCAAGCCGAAAACTTCATTTCAATATAAATTTTAACAGTTCAACATATTTCTCATAAACATTAATTATTATTATTAATTTTATTTATATCCCTGAGAAAGCAAAATATTAAAAAAGCTATTTTTTATTTTATTAAAAAAAACTTTTAATATAATATCAATAAAAAGGTCGAAAATTCGAATACTTTTTATTTTAATTTATACTAGTGTATGCAGCGGGCGACTCAATCGACCGCATTCTAAAAATTGATATTAAACATTTATGTACATAAATACTTACGATAACGTACAAATACAAAAAACATCCTAAATAAACAACGTAAAACTCTGTCTCATTTCTATAAAAAAGCAAATCGGACAAACACACATGCACATTTTGTTTATTTTTCAAGTTGAAGCTGATACACATCCATGTGTAATAAGTGCGCATGTGTTAGTAACGACTTTAAACGCTTATATCTTTCTAAATATCGAATTGATTTAAATAAAATTAAGATTATTATTATGTAGAAATATAATATTATGAGTTTTAATACTCATAGTAAACCAAACTTGTTTATGTTTAAGCCACATGTGACAATTTCCATGGATGTTTTTGTTATATGTATCATGTTTATATATCATTATAAGATTAGACATGACTAGCATATGATAACTTCAAATAATACGATTGTAATGTGACATAATATTATGATTAAATTAGACGACATTATAATAATTTGAATAATATGATTATGATTGCATCGCTTGACTGCAATCATATAATTTAATCATACTATGTTGCTTTTGGATTATGTTTGCCTCAAACGTGTTTTTGCTTTGCGTGTACTTTAACTTAACTTCTATTCAATCTACTCTTGGCTTTTTTCCACTCAAGGTACCATATAATAATATAGAAAAAAATGTGTATTTAAAAACGCTGCGGTTTCGATAAATGAGTCAAGGTATCAATATATTAAGCCAAATATATGGAACATTAAGACGTAACGCATTCTTCACCAATTTCCCATCGAGGTCATCTCAACTCTTATCTCTTATCTGTTTTTATATGAATTAAGAAGATATTAGCAGTGCAAGCATCAGCATCAGCATCAGCATTGTGGAGTTTCGATTACAACATAAAACTAACAACCGGGTATTAGTATGAAAACAGATCGTAGTATTTTTCGCACATTTCTTTTGTTACAAACAACTACTAGTATTTTCTGAAACCTTCTCTTATACTGATGTGCATTTGCAGGCGCGGCTTCAGCTCAAGATATTGGAAGGGGAAATTTCAAATAAAACATAAATTTATTAATGATTTCTTTAGCAACGTATAATCAAATAAGGAATATTTTATTCGTTTCGGTAGGGAATATAGCATATTGCTCCTCTCTAGAATCCACACCTGGCATACATACATACGTACATACATATAAATATATGTATATACTCCATTAGAATTCAATTTGCTGGGACCCTTTGAAGGAAAACTCCGAATGGCATTAGTTGCGAAAAGTGTCGTGCCATCAGAAGATTAACTCTGCCAATCACTTTAAAGTAAGAGAAGTGGAAATGCGAAAGAAATCCAAAACTTTGCACGCATAAGAAAAACGTTGGCTATGAATAATGCAGAGAAACAAAAAATATGATTCAAGTGTTTATCAAATACTACACAGATGACGAGCAGTATTCAGTTTTTTATTTGATTTTATTACTACTGTAGTTATGGTTTCAAGGATAACCAAGGACATTGGTGATAATGATGATGGCAAGAAAGGAGATTTGCTTTGTAATAAATATCTATTGTAATCGGATTTATTGTTAGTTTGTTTGAATAAATGTGTGATAATTTCGTTGTCTAGAATGTGCTGAAGCACTTTGTGGGCAGATTAAAGAGTTCGAGTGCCATGCAGATGAGTTTTCGATTATTCTCAAAGATTTTCTGAAAAGTGATTAATTACTAAATTGTATATTTATTTGCAATTTTGCGATATGAAATAGTGCTACAAAAGTTGGGCTTAATCTTTCTTTGAGTAACTCTTTTTCAAAGTAACAAAAAGGTTCAAATGCTAATATACAAAGGAAAAGTTAAAACCATGTAAAATGTTGCTGGATAAAGCAGCACAATTTTTCCGTATTAAGCAAAGGGTAAGAAATATTTTTTAATAAATTAGAAATAATAATATTTTATGATATTTAGGATTTAATTTATTTGACGTAAACTTTAATGGACAACTATCAAGTACTAATTTGTCAAGGGATTTGTCTAATTAAAGACTTAAAAAACAATCAGTAGACCTTTAAATATCATATTCAAAAAGCTAGCAAGCTCATGTATTTCTATGAGAATTCTCAAATAACAAATGCGAATCAGAAAATATAAATAATGTAGACTAAAAGAAACTACACAACCAACAATTTATAATCGCTATCAAGCAGAATTCGCACCATGTGAACTCGTCAGTTTAGCTGTCTCTTGTGTTTCATAATTTTTCATTGCCAAATTGTGCTTTTTGGTACATTTTTCTATTTTGTAATTCGTTCTGAACTGATTATTTGAACATCCAAGAATGGTATTTGCCAAGGCGATTTTTTTGCGAGTTAAGAGTTGTCAACCTGTGACCGACGATATGCCTTATATTTATATGCAATAAAAATTTTAGTTTAATTAAAATAAATTTGAACTGAATTTGATTTCAATAAAATCACCTTAAAAAAAGATTTTTAATGAAAAAAAAGATTTTTTTGTTCGATTTGAAGATTTTGAAAAAAAATTTGGCAACACTGCTTACAAATTGAATTTTTGGAAAATATATTGAATTGAATATCGATAATACACTTTCAAAATTTGCTATATTCGACATGCTTATAAAGCTTTTTACTTATGCGGAATATTTTTAATGATAGAATTTGTATGAATTTGATGTGTACAAAATTATTAACGGAAATTAGTGGCATTAAATAAAAAAAAGGAATAGCAATTGAAGTTTACTGCCTTCTTCTAAGTGCAGAGAGCATAGTCCGCTAAAATGTTTCTTTCTAAAACAAATTCAAATGTCTGTTCAGTAGAAAGAAAAAAATGTTTAATGACAGAATCCAAAAGCAAATAAAAATTAAATAAAAAATATTTCGTTTATCTTAATTATTCACTTTATTTTAATGTATCCTTCGCTGCCATTTTGTTGTGTTCATTTACAGCATTACACATGTTTTACATGTTAAGCGGGCGTGAGTGCAAAAAATATGTATGTGTGTGTGTGTTAATAAACTGTTCAGTATGCATGTATTAGTTGATAGACTTGAGGGTACTGTTAATTTTCCAGAGCCAAAATCCATCGAAGCATTCAACAAACGCAAATTTATTTATACAAATCAACTAAACTGACTGTTAGAACGTCATACCTTCAAACAAAATCCAAAAGCTTGCAGAAATATTGTACAAAATGTCATTAAATCCGCGTTAATCGTTTTACTGTATGTGCGGAAATTACAGCAATTACGAGCGCTAACATACAAAACTGAAGACAGAAGGAAAGAAAACCAAAAAACAAATTGTAAGAAAAAAGCAGGAGCAAATTTAAAACCCCTGACACCGAAGCAACAACACAAGTAGCTGAAGTAAGAAAACGCACAATAGAAAAATATACATTAAAAAACACATCGATTGCAAACATTTTCGCAACAAAAAAGTAACAGCAACCATTTCAGTTGAAATTAAAAAAAGAAAAAAAAACGAAAAAATTATGAAATAGAAGTTGTGGCAAATTCTGGTAGCATTTACGGAACAGCGATTTTTATGGCGTTACATTTTGTTAATCACCAGTAGTAATGCTCGTATTAAGTGTTTTTTATACATCCAGAATTGCGAAGGCTGTTTGCTAAAGTATAAACATGAGAAAAAAATATTTACGCAAACAGAATTCATACCTAATCGAGAGTTTTTGTGAAAAAACTTTTAAACGGGATTAAGAAAACGCAGGGTCTTTAACTAAAAAAATTCTAAATTGTGGATTTGCATAATTCCAAAGACACCGGCGATTTCGGGATTAGGATTTCCTGTTTAGTATTTTTATGTGTAAAGTTCTGCAAAAAGTATAATAATATTACTTTCAGTAACTTTTGCTCAACGGCGTGGTATTTATTGACAACAATAAATATTAAACTTATACTACGCCATTATTGCAACGCAGTCATATCTCAAAAAACTTGTTCTTCAGTAAATGAGTTTATAGTTTTTAATTCAATCACACATCAAAAAAATTAAAAAAAAATATATTTTTCTCTCCAGAGGTGAGTAAACAAGATATATTTGCATGAATTTTTAACACAAAATGAACAGCGAAATGACGAATAATTCAGCATTCTTAAATCAAAAATCACGTTTGTTGAGATATGACTATGTTGCAATAAGGAAGCGATATGATCACAATTTAAAGAGAAGCAAAATATCTTTCAATTGATTTGAAATGAAAATATATTCTTTTGCTCTCAGAAATGTGGGTTCACATTTTACAGAAATATTAAAGTAAAGAAAACCTTTTTGTGTCACTTTAGTGTCATTCGTAAATACAGTAATATCTCGATAATCTGGACATGAGATTCTTCGGACACATCTATAATCCGTATACTGTTATAGTCCGGACAGTAAGTTTTGTCTCGTTTAAATATTTATGTGATGCTTTATGTATAATAATGGAACTTTTTATCGTAATACGCGTTTGCATACAGAATTTTTGCAATTTTTCTTTATTTAGTTGGAGTGCAAGTGATGACATAGTAAACAGTTGTGGACTGGCGGAAACAAAGATTGTAGTGAGGAAGATTTAACAACTTTTGCATTTCTTCAGACCTCAGAGACAGACTTAAATACAACAGGTCAACCAACAGCTTGGCAATGAAATCATAGACGATTGGGCGACAGATAAAAATGGAAGAAAAAAATGTTGATGAACAGAAGTCAGATTAAAATAAGTAATAATGACCCCGATTTTCGGCTTATTAATACATATGTAAAATGTATTAAACTACAGTACATCCTCCCTAATCGGGACACTCGCTAATTCTGGATAGTCCCAGTAATCCGGAAATTTTAAATTTTTCGGACAGTTTAGAAATTGTTCCTCTATAGTCCGGACAAGTGTTCTTTTTTCACAGTAAAAATTTGCGTGGCAAACTGTTTTCAAAAGCTATTTTATGGGCTGAACAAACAGATAAGGATATTATATTTTTAAAAAATGTAAAAATAGAGCTGACAAATTACATAAAAATTCTTATTTTCAAATTGAATATTTTTGGTCACTTTTAGTATGTTTCTTTGTGTTTTCTGTAAATAAATTATATACAATCCGGACTACACTAATGGGGAATATTCATTAGTCCGGACAGAATTTTGCAGCTAGTTGCGTATTCTATAATCCGGATTGATTGCAACTCTATAGTCCGGATTGAATAAAAGAATTTAAACAAGTTCGCGACAAACAACCGTATTAGATTACTTTGTCAAACGAAATTAATATTATTTATTGTTAAGTATGTCTGTATGTAAATGTGTATTTTTTTATTTTAACTGAACTGTACAAATTAATATTTATGTTTAATTTTGCTATGAATTATTATAATTTTTAATAAATACATACATGTGTAGTAATCCGGAAAATTCGCTACTCCGGATTGGGGACTGCAATCAATTATCCGAATTATCGAGTTTTTACTGTATGTATATATATGTATTGCGTTTAAAATTTTATTTTAACTGTAGTCCAGACCATCCACTAATCCGGACAGTAGCTGAAACTATATCTGTCCAGATTATGAAGGTTGTACTGTACTGTTTTTAGTAAAAGCATTATAAATAAATGCCAAATTTATTGAATATTTATATATTTTTAAGAAAGATTATTCTAATAGTGTTTCTTTGCACAATGTACATGTATGCTGGTATATTATCGGATTATCGAGACAGTACTGTGTGTACTTAACGTTAATCCGCAATCATTGTAGCAGCCCCATATCTTCATATTGGTAGACCCTGTAATGCAACTTTTTGAACTTTCAAAGTTTTTTTTTATATTCCACTCAAAACCACTTACAATGACGAGTGATTTCTTGTATAATTATAATAAAACTAATATTCATTTAATTATTTCTGAATATAACTTTCAATTTTTAATATCAACAACTGAGTCTTCACTATCTCGCTTGTCTCAGTTAAGCTTTTTAATGACATTCCAATTCAATTATTTCTCTGTTTAATGCTTGTTTTTTATTTCAAGTAGATTTACATTTGCGAGTATATTTCATACCATGAAAATTGTTTTTTTTTCTTCATTTCCTTTCCCAGAACTTTCTGCGCGAATACATGCTTGCACATGTTTTCCATACATTTTGGCAAATGTTTACAGCAGAAAAAGAAAGCAAACAAATCCAAGTTGTGGGTTTTATTTTTCTTGTTGTTCTTGCAGTTATTGCCGTTTTATTTTGCGTTTTTACGAGATTCTCAGTCGTATTCATTAGAGCGTATGAGTGCTGTGAACTTTTTATGTAGCATTTTAAAAGAAAACATATAAAAGAGGAAATTTGTATCCCCTTAACTTAAAGGCAGCAATAATTTCAATGGGGTTAGCGATTCAAGTAACATCACGTCTTTAAAACATATAAATACATGAAAACGTGAACGAGTTAAAAGTTTTGAAAATTTTATTTATAATTTGTTGTAAATGTTTTAAAAAGTTTTTATTAAAAGTGAAAGCAATGACCTTTTTTGGGGATGACAGGAAAATTGAAATTTAAATAGAATGTTTTAGGAACAAAATGATTTAGAAGGTGTTTGTGAGACACTTTTACACATTCAAAGTTTACTTCTCAAAGTTTCAATTCAGCGGAGAGAAAGACATAGAAGTGAGGAATATTTTCTTTCACCTAGCTGAATTAAGCTTTGCAAACTAACCTGTGACTAAAGCCGTCTTATTGATGATAATTTTGATGAAATACAGTTACGGCATTTTGGGAAATTTTTGAAAAATTTTAATTTTGTAAAAATTAGATTTTATAATATCAGAAATATATTCCAATGTTTAAAGATATTTTTTAACAAAGAACTAATGCAGTCAAAGTTTACTTTGTAAAGCTTAATTCAGCTGGGAGAATGAAAGAATAAGAAAATATTCGTCTCTCTGTCTTTTTCCTAGCTGAGTTAACTCTTTGCAAATTAAACTTTGACTGTGGAAAAGCCGTCTTACTGTATTCAAATATAAGAAATTATAGTGCTTTTGATTTGGAATACAATTTCTTTGAGGTTCTAAAATTTGTTATCAAACCTTTAATATCTGCAATACGAGTACATGATTATATTTGTTATGAAGTAGGAACAGATTAAGTGAGTGATTTGGAAGGAAATCTGAATGCTATAAAATGAAGAGGGTATTTTTTAGAGCTCACAACTCTAAATTAAAATAAACCAAAAGAAAATAATTTTTATATATAATGCAGCTGGCTTTATTGCAAAGATAATTGAATGTGTTAATGTTTGAATATTATATAGATAGAGCGATATGGATGTCTTATCTTGATACGCTTTTCACAGCAATTGCGACCGTATTTTGGGATTATGTGACTTTATATTCAAAAAGAAAATAATCTAATGGAGTTTGAAAACACGATCTTGGCGGTGAATTACAAGGACCTTAACAGCCTTAACGTTTATCAGATATTTCTTTGAGTAAATTAAAGAATTATTTTAACAATTTGCAAGAGTTAGTCTGACGTTAGTCTGAGGGCAGCTTAATAATTCCGTGATTTTTTCGATAAAATAAAATATTTTCTACCAAAAAGCTTTTTAATTCTCAACATAGATTTCTTTAAGATCGATACATTTAGTAGAAATTATTACTAGTTTTTTTTAATTCCCTTCAAATATTAAGGTTTCTGAACACCCTCAAAAAAGCGTTGGTTGTTTGTTCTAAATCTCGTAACAGCCAGGCATTTCATAAAATTTCTAAACAGGAAATCCAAAGTGTATGCTGGAAAGGGTAGCAGCTAGTATCTCAATTTATGAATTTTTGCCATAATCACATGGTGGCGCTTATGGTCCAGTGTGAGCCATCGTGGCACTCAACCTCCGTATAGTTTTTTCATATCCAAACATTCAAGAAAAATGTGATGTACTCGCTCGGTTGAGATGTCTCCAGCCTCAGAAATCTCACGCACTTTCATTCTCCGATCCATTTCAATGGATTTTATCGGGTTTGTCTGGCGCGACGACATTTTTTTTTTGGAGACCTGTACGTTTGACATCATTTGTGCTGGTTCGATCACAAAGAAACTCAGTAAACCACATTTTAATCATTTAACCTGGTGGTGCAGAGTTCGCATATTATTTATCAAGTCTTTCTTTGGTTTTGATGATGGTCTTCTTATTTAAAAAAAATTGTTTAATTATTTTTTTTATTGCAGTTAAAACTAACGAAGTTGTTTATTTTCAATCGCTGTCAGCTTTCTCAATATTCGACAGTAGTCTAGTAATAGATAACAGTTAACAAGACTAGTGTTGGAGTTAAAGATGTTGTTTTGGAATTATAAAATCTCACGGAAATATTAAGCTGCGTTCGTAAAATTTTAAGTCAAGCTGCTGAATGGGTGGTCAAAAAACATTTCTGCCAATTTAAAGCTGTGCATCTTCAAAAAAGTCGGTACTATTTTCTTAACGATTCATGTAGCGGCTGTATTAATCAGTGAAGTTTTCAGCTTCTTTTACTTCTGAAGATATCGCTTCTTTATTGCAACGTAGTCATATCTTAAAAAACATGGTTTTTGAGTTAAGAATGCAGAATTACAGTGAGGAATCGTTCTCCACTTGTGTGAAAAATTCATACATATATCTTTTTTACTCACCTCTTGAAGGGAGAATACTTTTTTTACTTTTCCATTGATAAATGAGTAAATTAAAAACTTTGAACTTATCTTCTGAAGAACGAGTTTTTTTTGTTGATATGACTATGTTGCAATAAAAGAGCGATATCTCAGGTGCCCAATTTCTTTCCACATAAAACAAATTGCAAACGGAAAACTAATACCAATATTTTTTCAACGAACATGCAATTTCCCAAAGATAATATTTTTATTTTGTTTTTCTGAGGCAGTTGTTACTTCTCAGAATTAGACCTACAAGCCATGTCAGAAACAGAGCCAAGATTCTCAAAAGCTTGAGAGATTTCTTTACAATAAAAATCGTTACACCATGCTTCACCCTTTAAAACATGAAATTCGGGTAGAAAATTAACAAAGTACAAGCATTGCTATTATTACTCGTACAAATAGAATTATGAAGGTCGTCATGATGTGCACCGCAAGCCGCATCAGTGCATTTGACAAAATTTACAGAGTGTTTTCTCCGAGCTTCCAGTTTTGAACTGGTAGTTTCTAATTTAGATTCTAATTTTGGAATTTCTTGGGAGGAAGCATTTATATTAACATCAAAAATAAAAAACTCTAATTTGTTTTTGTTTTCAATATAAGTAAATGTTCGCATGAAATATTCATTCACACTTAGAAACGGATTCAGTCTTCTCAGCATGACCAGTGTTGATGTCAAAGAAGACTGTTGGTCTAGGGAAGAGCAACAAATACCATTATGACTGTTTGTGTTTGCACGAGGCCTTGAGTTCAAACTGGAACATAAGCGCGAAGAAAGTGTAATGGCCATTAGAACCATCTACACCATGTGACAGAACAAAAGTTTAACATTACACTTGAACCAGGTGGTCAATATACAACTGAAACGGTACAGAAAGTAGAGTGAAGCTGAACTTACAGAATTTCATTTCGTGATCGGGTTACTTTTTCAAAGAAATTCAAAATCTTAAAGGACTAAACTAAATAAAATTATACGAATTTGTTATGCTAAATAGGGAAGAGGACAATTGTGAATAATTTATGCAATTATTTTTCTTAGCTTGTCGACAGAAGGAATGGAATTCAACAAAATTAAAATGCTGAGAAATAGAGAAAATTCTTTTAGCTTAACAACTCGTCCACAAACTCTCTTTTGGTTCATGCAATCAGAGACGACTGAGATGTTCTTTATGGTCCTTCAAATCAGCAGCGAAAATAATACTTTATATACCAGGACTATTGCAAAAAACTAGTTTCAAATTGCACCAGAATGGAGGGATCCAAGAACGCTGACGAAGCATGTAGAGGCAATAACTCTGCTCTTCTGCTAAATGGGGGCAACAAGTGCCATCTGCGTAAAAATATTTCCCTATTCAAATGGTCAATTTTCATTTCAATACTGAATCTCCCTCCTTCTGCTTTTTATATGTAAAGTTTTTTTACCCAAAGAAATGCGTTTTAAGTAATTAAAAAATAAATTGGATCTAATCTTGATTAAAACTCCAAAAAAATTCTTATGAATATCCAAACAAAAGAGGCTGTAAATAATGTTTTTGTTTAATAAATTCATAAGATATTGATTTTTAAACTTTATTAGAATACAATCAAAGTCAAAGAGAAAAAGACGCACAAGTCGAAAAATATTTAATTTTATGTTATTTTCATTTTTATTCTTTTGTTGACTTTAAGGTTCTTGTTGTGGTTGTTTAGTAAAGACAAAAAAAAACAGAAATAAAAAATATTAAAAATATTGTGCAAATTAAAAAGACATAAAATATGAAAAATAAGTCATGCAAAAATAACAAACATGTTGCTGTTTGCTCAGTGATATAGAGATGTTTAATAATTTTCAGCCTTCTCACCCATAACGTCAGTCCGTGGACAAGTGTAACTAAGTAGTGTTTGGGGTATTTTACTTTTACTTTTTGTATTCTTGTATTGTTATATATTTTATTTGCTTTGCTGGCGAAAATGTGGAAACAACAACATTTTGCACAGCAAGTACAAGATCAAATAAACAAATGGAAGCACATTTATAGGTACAACAAGTTTGTGTAAGCACATACATACATAGAAATGTATGCGAATGAAGAGCCTGTAGATTGTGGAAAAAGTGCCTGCAAGCCCACTCAAATTATCAGAAAATAATGGTTGTTCTCGGAAAGCTGAATAAAATGCTGAATTTTTGTGCATACGCTTGTTTCGACAGCGTATAAGTTCTCTGAAAAATCTCTTTTAAAACCTCGAGTAGGCGTCACGAGATATCAGAAATCAAAGGTCATGAAAATCATTTTCTTTTGTGAATCACTCGTTTTCTGTAGTGAAAAATGAATTTTGATGTTTAATGAAATAAAAACTATTCGAAAATATTTTTACAGAAGTTTATTTTTATTTATTTATTCTTTACGCTTGAACACCGTTGGGAAATATAATGCAAACTTATTACCATTAATCGAATTTGTTCAAAATATTCTCGAAGAATCTTGTTATCAGCGGTCTTGATGATGTCGAATGGCCGTCCCAGAGTGGTAATTTGGCCGCTTTAGAATTTTTCTTTTGGGGCTGCATTTCGAGACCGATGGTATTGTACCTAAAGATTATATTGTCTAAATCATTCCTGAGATGGAACCAGAAACCGTCATTAAAGTCTTGTACTGAGCTTGTATAAGCTGCAGTAGCATAAATGAAATCGTGTTCAATAAATAATGAGAATACTTATTATTATTTCTAATAAAGCCGCAATTTACCAAAATAAATTAAGTTTCGTTCGTTATATTTACTTAGTTTTTAAAAAGTTACTTGTATTTGAAAACGAAGCATGGAAAAACTACGCCATATTTGCACTCACATAGGACATTATTCCTAATGAAAATAAGAAAACAAAAAATGTATGACCTTATGGACAAATGAACTACAGGTTTTAGAGGTCACAGGATCGATTACTGCTAAGAGCCTGGTTATTTCTACACACAAACCGAAAGGACCTGGTTAGTTTCCTTCTGCTTAATTTTTTATTAGTCAGTTGTAAATTGTCGATTGCTTGTTTAACACATTCAACAAAGAATTGTTTTCTGTTAGGCCGCTAAATTATGCTCATATTCAAGGACTCAAATATACATCTCTACATTCATCTCAGCCAAGTTTTCATATACAATATTGACGAATTTTTCCTGGCAGATGTACAGCTGGGTATGTACATTGTACAATGTTACTTTTTCGCCACAATATGGTCACGGGAATTGTTGCAGAAAAAAGAAACATCTTTAAAAAGCGATATGTATGTCAACAGCTATTGTTACAACAACAAATAGTAACAACAACAACAACAACAACAACAAAAATAACAACAAAAAATAGCAGTAATAACTACACTAACATTTGACATAAATATTTTAAACGACCACGTAGTAGTTGTGCATTTTCTTTTCCTCTCTTTAACATTTTTATATCTTTATTTTTGGAATTTTTACTTTTCATATTGTTATTATTTGCATGTATTTTTGTAGATGTATTGTAACAAATGACAGTGCTCCAACGAAAGCAGTTGCTACAGTTCTTTAAATATTTTCCTTCTCAATAGCGATCTGAAAATATTTTTTTGAAAAATGAAAATTAAATAGTGAGTGACATTTTGTATTGCAAACAAAAATATATTTTCGTATTTGATTATTGTTTTCATTTGCCAATAACAGACAGTTAAAATTTTTAGAGAAACCCAGAGAAAAAGGACTGGATATACTCTGTTATGTACTGCTTTCAATTTCTCCCACATCTTCGATAAGTGACAGGTTTTTTATAACTTAAGTTTTATTAAAACGAAAGAAAAAAAATATCCGCTTAACTTGGGGGCCACACGTTTAATTTTGGTCTTTCAATTCCTTGCAATTTGTAATATACTCACACTTTTTTACTAATACAGTCAAACTTTTTAAATTGAAAACTATATTGCTATCAATTTCATCTATCCATTTATCTGACCATTTTATATTCAATTTGAAATAAATTTTATGCTTACTTTCCAAAATATACAAAAAAATTTGTGTTTTAAAAAAATCTTATGTTTTTTATACTTTTTTGGTTTGTTTTTTACAAATATTCTGCCGCAATTTAAAAATTCTAAATAAAATAATAAAATATATTTGTGAATAAAAGTAATAAGTGGCATGATATTGTGCGATGATCATTTGAAGGTGTTTTCTTGACGACGACATCTTAAAAAATAAAATTGCGTGCAATTTAAATGAATTTTGATAAGCAATATGTGTTAAAAACTTGGAAGAAAAACTTCAACTTGAAATAAAAATAAAAAATATTAACCAAACTATTTTTTTTTAAATATTGTTTTAAAAGAACCCCTTAAAATATGAAATTGATTTATAAAATGTTCTTAATTAATTGTTTTTTTTTATTATGAATTCTTCTGCTGTCTCTTTTTTTTTTAAATTGTTATGTTTGCTATGATACTGTAATTTTAACTAACAAAATCTCAAAATACTAAATAACACAGGTCAACACGACTTCTAAGGCTCATATTTTCTTAGTCATATGATACTGAGCTCCAATGCCTATAAACTACTTTTTTTGAATTAACTCTGTATCTCTATATTTTCCGTTACATAGAAAATTTGCATTTTCTCGAGAACTAGTTCTGCAAATAAATAAAAAAGCACAGACGAAAAGAAGGCAACAAAATAACCTTTAAATTGCGTATTAAATAATTCAGTCTCATCGTTTCGGAGATAATCAGAATGATTTATCGAAAAAAATTAAAAAAAAATTTAAGGAAAAAAAGACTCATTAAAATTTTAAACTGAAGAAAATTTTTAATTTTATTCTTAATTGTGATAACTACATATCTTGCAAATAAAATGAGCTAAAATTTGTCTAAAATTTATTTAAATCATTTCAATAATTTTGAATTTGTTAAGAGGTAGCACATATTTTAACGATTTTTTTTTATTTCTATGTGTTCTTTAGAAAAAACTTTCCACTCTCTGCTGTGGTGGATTAAAAATATAAGATAGATTTTTGTATTCTTTGCCATTGTTAAATGGTTATATAGAATGTTTGGCTGCAGAAAATCTGAAATATAGTCCACAAGACCCCACTAGTAGATACGCTTAAGAGCTATTAAAAGATAACGCTGATTTGGCGTTGTTTAAAATTGATGAATTTTTTTGGTAAAAGTTAATACACATTTATTTGTATTGTGCTGTTTTTATAAAAAATCTTATCCATATAACGTGCATTTCATTGATGCTTATGCAAACAACAACTTTTACAAAATTAATTGGGAGAACATCTCAAATAATTAAAAACATATTTTGAAAATTTTCTTTTTAAAACCAACTGAAATACAAACTGCTTGCGCCATTTTGGTAGATCTGCAGAAACACCTATGATCTTGGTATGAATCGAACTTGCAACTCTTAGAATAGTAAAATTTTTGTTAAGATTTCAAGCAAAAACCCCGTCACGTATGCCATACTGTAGTTTCACTTTACAGATTGTTTTCAACAAAAGCAATTTTGTGCATGGAATAATATGTCATGTGAATAAGTCTATTTGCCAAGGTAAGCATTTGTATTTGTATTCGTAATCGTATTCGTGCATGTAAATATTAAATTTCTATTTTGGGAATAGATATTTTATTTACCAGTTACAAATAAATGCAAATGAAATTACTTGGGCTGAAAAGTAAGCTTTAGAAGAATTCTAAATTGAAATGAAGACACTTTTGTTTCACATGCTTTTGAAAATTTTAGTACGTACTTGTTTGATATAAATAAAAAACAATATAAATTTTTCTAAAAAGGTTTCTTCTAAAAATAAATTTACAGCAATTTATTGTGTTGTTGATAGTAAATTATCGTAAGTCCCAACCATGTGTAGAGGATAGATACGAGTATAATACTTCTAATATTAAGAAAACATGTGATTTTGCAAAAGGAAAATATTTGAAGTCATTCCAATCTCTTGAGCCTTAAAGGAATAAGTTTTATTGCTTTTATTATGATACAAGCAATGAATACTTGCTGATAAGAATTAACAAATATCAATAACGAGTTGTTGGGAATTATTTTGAATTTGTAAATAAAAATTTGTTTTTCAAATATTTAAATTTATATTTGCGAGTAATTTAAAAATTTATTACAAACAAAATTGCAGCGAAATAATAATTTTTTGGTAATCCCAGGTTTGTCCATTTCTCGTCAATCTCGTAGAATCAGGCATTCCACAGAGGATGTGAAATCTTAATTATCTTATGGCCGGAATCGGAAGATATTGATGTCGACAATAATATGGAACTCATTTCTACACAAGTAAAGATAATATCGCAATTTTGTTTTAAACTGAGCGATTTCTCGAAGACGCTACCACAATTAGCCACCAAAATCTTGACCATACATTTTTCGTTGGGGCCTCCTAAAAGATAAGGTATATGCCAATAGCCCACAATGGTTTCATGACCTCAAAGTTCAAATTTGTATATTTCATGAAAAGAATACGACCCTGCAAGCGTAGCCTTGGCATTTTTTAAACATAAAAATGGAACCTCTTATTGGTAGACTCTATATAACGAATTTAACATGACTATTTTTCACCCCTTTTTCACTTTTTTCATTAAAAAGAAAAAAAAAAACAGAAAATTACTAATCGTGTAAACAATATGGCACTGAAAAGCGTAATACATTACGTACTTCTGAACTTCCAAGAATGGAAAAAAGCCTTTATAAATGGTTTCTTGGCATGCGAAATAAAATAATCCCTGTAAGTGGACTGATGTTAAAAAGCCAAAGCTTCAGAAATTCACGATCAAATCAAAGAAAATAATCATAGTTTTAACGCCAGTGACAGATGGCTCCAGAAATTTAAACAAATTTTCGGTGTTCGCTTTCTTAAAATTTCCGGAAAAAGGTTTTCTGCGCAGCCACAACCATTGAACCATTTAAGTTAAAGTTAAGGGCAAAATGGAAGAACTCATCTAAAAAAATTTTCCTATTAGTTTTAGTTTATTTTTTGTCGTTTTTGTTAATTAAATATGAATTTCTTGTATGCTTTATTTTATATATTTCTTTTTTGTTATTTATCGAATTCGAAGTGATCTGAATATATTGCATTTTATTTTTTTTTTGTTATTAAAGCTCAATAAAATAATTAAATTGAAATACAATTTTTTACTTTTTAAAATATAATTTTTTGTATTAAATAAGTTTATTTTTTGTTTTAAAGTTGGGTACTCGCTAACGTGAACAAACTCGAAAATGTGAACTGCCTTGGTAAAAATTAGTTTACCCTATCGCGAGTTCACTCTATGTAATATTTGTGAAGATAAAATCGTATTTAACTCGAAGAGACACGGACCAAAATTTATACAGAAATTTCAATAAAATATCTACATTTTTAAACCAATTTTTGTAGTGCTTGCCAACATATATCCCATATCGTATTATTGTGATATCATTGGGCACCTATTATAGATTTTTTACCGTAATGTTTTTGCATGAAAGTAGTCCCAATTCCTAGATTATTCTTCCTTAATCAGTTTTGCTACTACTGTTAAGCGTATTAGAGAGCTAATTTAAAAAATTTGGTTCGTGTCTTTGCTAGTTAAATAGCCAGATATGCCACGAGATTGAAATTTTCAAGAAAGGTGTTGAAATCGAGATACAGAACTGATGTATTGTAGCCACAAGCAATAAACTGCGCTGGTAAAATGAAAGTTAACGTTTATTGTGAAATTCGAGCACGACAAGGAGCGGCAGTAAATATATTTTGTCACCTTGTTTTTTTTCTTTAATGGATGCTTATTCAGCACCCCATAACTAAATTCCATAGCTGCATATGGATCTTATAATAAAGTTGTATAGAAGAAGATGACAATGTAAGCTTAGAGTAGTTTCTTCCAGCAAGGTAATTAATATCAACAGCTTTCAATTTCGTTTTGATCCACTTTGCGTATATATATACAGTGTAACCTTGGTGAACGCAACCAAGAGAAATTTTGGGCTGTTGCGATAATTGAGTTGTTGCGCAAACCAAGTCACAAATTTCTAGTCATATTTTTCTATTTAAAAGCTTATTTTCAACCAATCAAGAATTTTATAAAAAAACTAAGGTTAGCTTTTAATAATCGTATTTATTTGATTGAAATAAAGAATAAAAACAGAAAAACAAAATATACATCTAATAAAAAATTAATAAAATACACATTTAAATGTATGTTAATTTTTACTGATGGTTGTTATTGAATTAAATATTCATGTTTTTAAGGGAAAAAGTCTGAAATTTTCGACTGAGTTTTTGTGCTTGTCACATTTTTTTGAACTGCAATTTCACGAATCTTTTGCAGTACCATTATATCCCCCAAAGAGCATCTACTCTCCTCTGCCCATTGTAGACAAACGTTGATGCTTTTTTATTGCATTCCGACATCCTATTTTTGAAGGTATTGGACCTAACACAACATTTTCATCCTCGTCTTCAGTTTCGCTTTGTTCTAATGTTATTTCTTCTGCAGTTTGAATAACGGTAAATCAAAAAGACTATTGCACTTAAGCATAAGATTTTACATACACACGTTTTAGTTTTGAAGTTATTTATCAAAAACCAAACTAAAAAAAGCCTTACTTGTTTTGCAAAGTTGCGTTAATTGAGGTTTTGTTTTTTGAAAAGTTGCGTTTACAGAGTCACCAATGTTAAGAAATTGGGTCTTGCGTTAAGCGAGAGGTTGCGCATATCGAAGGTTGTGTTCGACGAGGCTACACTGTATATGGGTCTTTCATGCTTAACAGCGATCAAGGTGAATGCCAAGTACGTGGGGATATATTATGAGGTATAATGTGATTATTGATTTTGATTAGCGAGGCGGTTTTCCTGCCCAGTGTATATACAATATTTGTGCAGCTATGTTCGTTGTTTTAGCAGTTTTCCCCACTGGAATGTATATTTACGTAATTTGGTGATGCTTTTTGAGGGCTTTCGACGACGTTTATTAGCAGCAAGTGTTGATATACGAATATAATTGCTTATTCACATATCCGAGAAATATGTTAAATAAAAGATAGGACTCAATATGCTACCTTAGTGAATTTCGGCTTTAATCGATTGTGGCGATCTCAGAAAATTGCATTCTTTAATATTAAAGGTTCATCCAGGGTTCTAATAGCTTATGGGTATTAGCGGGTAATTTTGCTTCAATTTGAAAAATTTTTAATAAAATTTTAAATATCTGTTAGTATTTTTTAGCTACTCTTTTGAGCGATTTAGCTTGTTTTTGACTTTTTTAATAAGCCGACTTAGTATCTTTTTTCGCCAGCATCTAGAAACACAGTAAATAATAGTAAGGTTTTTCCCTAAACCTTTTTAATGATACGAAAAATAAATAATAAAACACTACGATATTTATTACATTATCTAACACTCATACGCCACACACAACAACTTTTAAAATATTTATTTAACAGTCATAAGACCTGGTGTCATGTCTTTTAACATTGAGAATTACAGTTGGGCGATATTTCTGTAACTGTGATTTAATCACTGTTACAGACAAATCACTGGTCACTGCTGTTATTTAATTCATTAAATAACTTTTAATTGCAAATTAGTTATTTTTTTGAAATTTGTTACATATCCAAAATTTTGGGAAACAGTGATAAAATCACAGGTACAGAAATTTATGTTACTAACAGAAACTTAAACACATTTTACTGTAACATGTTACTGTAATGAAAATAGTGATTTCTAACAGATAAATTCAGTAACATAATGTTCTTTATTCAGTAACAGTTTTGTGCTTTTATAATCTTTTTCCTGTTGAAATTCATTGGCAGTTAATAATAAAAATTAGAGGCAGCTTATTAATGCAACAAATTTTGCAACTGATCTGCGGACTAGTGCAACAGTTAAGAAAATATTGCCGTAGCTAAAGCAATATCTGGCTGAACTGTCAAGTATTTGCAATTTCTACAAAAAAAAGTGCTTATTTTCTGGATTTTTGTTGTATTAATCGCTCTGTTCAAACCAAACTAAAAAATATCCTAATACATAGTAATTTATTCTTTAGTGAAAAAAATAAGAACCCGTGATCATGGTCACTATGTAATATAACGGTGATTTATGAGTCATGTTCACTGTTAATGACGTTCATTAAAATTAACGGGATTGCTCATCTCTATTGAGAATGTGAGTATTTAATTAAGTTTATTTATTTCTTTTTATTTTGTTATTTATATCCTTTTTTCCACAGGTTTTTGCTTCATTCATCATATTTTAGAATTATTTTATAAAATTTCGTTTTATTAAAATCACCATAAAAAATAATGTTTTTTTTGTCGACTATTCAATTACTGTCATGCAAATAAATCAAATTATAAAACGACATAGAATTTTTTTCGGAGGCACAAGTAACATACTGGCGTGTCTGTACTTTTCAATGACGATGACAATTTCTTGGTAATTTGCCGCCAACAAAATGTCTTTGATAAATAAACATGATTTAACGAGATGCAAGAAGAAAAAAGATTTGGGAATATTAGCCACCATTAATATAATAAAGGAAAAATAATGATGATTTCGTCTTAAAATCTTTTTCTAACAGCATTTGAAGTCCCAATATATTTATATTATTTCAATAGTAATGTTTAAATGAAGCGAAAGAAGTTAACGAGGAAGAGCGCAAGAAGAAAATGATGTTTAAAATTGATTTTGAAAAAGATTTTCTAAGGTATTCAAAGGATAGGATTTCAAAACATAAAATTATTAAATTATTAAATAGAAGAAACTGCGAAGAATAAAATATTTCAATTTGTAATTTAACTCAGATTTGTCTTAAACAATTTTTTTTAAGAATTTCTTGTTTGTTGTTATTTTAGTATTATTTCATAAAATGTTTTCGTTTTTTTCATAGACACTTATTTGATTCATATTTTATTTTATTTTGGTCATAATTTATTTATATTTATTAGTACATTTTTATAAACTTCATATAAATTTATAAACTAATTATTACAATAAATTTTATTATTTTTTTGTAAAACTTTGAATTTTAGTTAAATTTTGTTTCATATTTATTTTATTTTGTATTTTTAATTTTAATTGAAATATATGAAATATATTTTAAAAAATCTATTTTTGAACCTTTAAAGTCCTTAAATTTAATATTTTATCCGTTTTGGCCGCTCTTGTGGCATCTCCGCGTGAAACTATTTAAATGTTTTCTGCTTTGCATCATATTATGTTGCTGATGCTGTTGTTTCTTACCACAAATTTCATCTTAAACTGCGCATGTTTTGTTGCCATTAAAATTCATTCATAAACTGGTTTTTGTTGCAAGTTGCTGTTATGCTTATTTGACTGTATTGTCTTGAAATTATCTCTGAATTTAACAAAAGCTTTTAAAGAAACATTCAAACATTCAAAACAAATAGATTTATTTTGTGGATTTCTATTGATTTCCATGGAATTTCCAAAATGTCAAAAACCGTATTGTGTGAACTCTTTTCAAGGTATTACAAAAATCATTCATTTGGATTAAGTTGTAAAGCTTTGATATTGACGGTATTGATTATTGAAGTCAAAATACTACAAGAAAATAATTAAATTTTACACAATACGAGAATAAATTTGTGTATTAAAATTATACAATAATTTTTATGTCCTTAAGAATCAGGTGCCTTTTTTTAGCAGATTTCAAACATTTCTCATGGCAACTGACATGGCAACCCATTCAATTATGAAGTACATTTATATTTTTTAACACACACTAAAGATTCGGTATTGGGATTCAATAGCTATTTTGCTTTATATCCTTTTAAAAAAGGGGTTTTTTATTTTTTGTTAAAACAAAATTGTGAACAGGTATGCGATCAAATAGCTGTTTATGTGCTTGACAATTCCCAGCAGTTTCAAAAGAAACACTGTTCTTTGTTCCAAAAGTTTGCAAAATCTAAATTTAACTCATCTAATTTTTATTATGTCCACTGTATTTTTAATTATTTTTTTAATGACTCAAACAGCTACACGTTTTAACCTATAGAAGGTATGTGAGTTGATTTCTTTCTGGAGCAAACTTAATCTAAAGTGACTGGTTAATATTTGCAAATTTATAATAAATTCGAACGCATAAACTTAACGTTAGTCGCTGTAACAAAAGGGTGCTCTTTAGTCTTCCAATGAGAGGTTTCATTTTGATGTGTAAAAATAACGAGTACATTTAAGCGAAATCATCGGTTGTTTACAAAATTTTAAAGAGGAGGGTAAGCCATTAATACTGACAAACAATATCTGGCAAATGACCACCACGGTTACGGCTGCAGTACCATATTCTTTTGAAGAGCTTTGCCATCACCAAATTACAGATTTGTTACTGTAAGTGCTCGATAGCTTCACGAATTCCAATTTTCAGGTCTTGTAGTGACTGTGGGTCATTGGCATAGACGTTATCTTTCATGTAGGCGTAGAAAAAAAGTGTGAAGCTGTTAAATTACAAGGTGTCTCAGTGGCCAATTGCGACAGCCTTTTCGAAAAATAATACGTTCAGGAAAATTGTCACACAAAAGAGCTTGTTGCACATAATGCCGTCTTGTTGGAAATAAACGTTGTCCAAATCAAGTCTTATGCAAAATTTTATACAATGTTACTTTCGGAATGCCTAATTTCAAAGATCGATTAGAAATTGACAAACCTGGGGTTTCCTCAACATTATGGGTTAAAACAGCAATATTCTCAGTTGTTCTTGAGCGACATGCATGTGTTCGATTCTTCACATCACTAACTTGTCCCAACAGCTCTCTGATTTGTGTGCCAGTTCCACAATTGCTGCCAAAAAAAAAACCGAAAATGCTTTAATTGTGTGAACTTTTAATTTTCATAATTTTTTTTTAAATGCATTTTAGCAATTAAATTCGTTTTGGTTCCATTTCATTAATTTCGTAGTTCTTACTTGTCTTCTATCAAGCAGTTGCCGCTTAAGTCCACACTACTCTTAAAATTGCGGGCTGTTGAAAATTAAACGTCTTATTGGAACATCCTGTATTATTTAATCCGTTTGCTTTCACACAAACACACACCCATGTTTGCGTGTAACATACATACGTACATATATTTATTTATTTCCTTTGTTCTCTCCCATGATAAAATTTCCGTTCATTCTACTCGATACTGCTTTTATTTTCGGCTTTCTTTTTTTCCAATGTTAATATTGAAAACAAATATATTCATAAGCGAGTGTACTTGAAAATAAAAAAGAACTTTTTTATTTCAAATATAAAGGCAAAAACCATAAAAGTTGTATTGATTTTAAGTGAAAAGTTAACATTTCTCTTTTTTTCTTTGTTTGAATATTTTTTTTTATTATTTATGAAAATTATGTCAACACTAGCGCTGATGTAAGAGATGTAATGGTGAGTAAAACATCTGAGATGAACGGTCACGGGTAAAATAAAGTTACTTATGCCGCAAGATATTTGTATTTTAGATTCCCAACCATAAACTCATCGATAAGTAAAAAATTGACTAAATTACTTCTCACAAAATATTGACGGAGAATGTTAATTCAATGAAGCTAAATTTGCTAAAACTAAATTCAATTAAAAGCTTGTTTCTTTTAATTAAACTCCGTTTGTATTTCGGAAATTTTTCATGTTTCTATATGAGAACTTCCAAGTTTGTTTTCAGGAATTTTAAACTTTATTATGCTGTTCATAGAATCCAAGCAATCGAATTGTGCGAACCACTCAGTTTTTCGAGTGGTTTCCATACATGGAATTTATGTTCTAGCAAACCACAGTAGATCCTTACCCGACAATTTTTATACTGTATATTGTCTGACATTTGTCGGTAACTTAAAATAGTTATTGCCATTCGTACAGGAATCATTCTTCTGTCATATCAAGAAAAAATTAAAAAAGGTTTTATAAATTACTGCTTTGGAAACTAAAGTTTAAGAAAAGCACACAACAATTTGCTTGATAATGTAATTATGCAAGCTTGATTTATTTCAAATATGTCAGCTGCCAGGAGCAGTCTATTGTCAAAAGTGCGTCTTCTAGCTGCTTGTGGTAACAGCTGGCAGCAGGCCTCTAGTGGTTGTATGAGTGACTACGACTGCTGAATAAACAAGATGTGCGAAATATGATATATGACTGCAGTTAACGTGTTGAGATGGGCTGCGATGTACTGGAAGATAATGAAATTAATCCCTGAGCTAACTCCAATTATTGATAGAGAAATACTCCAGAACAAAAAAAGAGTTTGTTTAATTCGTGAAATGTTTGTCGGATCATACATACACGGGTGAAACTGAAACAGAAAAGCAAACGGGATAGGAATCGTTTTCGACCCAAAGGAGAGATATCTAGAACGGTATCTTGATTAAAAGTGGCGAAGTTAATCTTTCACCTTCAGTTAGGTACTACTGTAGCACCCAAAACTGCGAGTATCATTTAGATACGTGAGTAGCTGGGCAGAAGAACCGACGCAATGGCCAGTTGGTGATAGAACACGAAAGCTTTAGATGTAATCTGATAAAGATATGGTTTGTAGATTATCGCTGGCAAAAGCTTAGACGGCGCACGTTGTGTGTGAATGTGAATCTTTTGCTGCCGTTAGAGTGTGAATCAATGGCCAACATATTAAGATGTGGGTACGATGGGGTAACTCAACTTAAGACAGTGACTAGCGATCACTACGAACTCACAGATAAGAATAAAAGTCGATATTTAGCAAATCTCTCGTAGTCTAGAGCAAACGCTTAAAATGGCACATGGCCGACGTAATCGTTGCCTCTGCCAATAATCATTCGCCATTCACCTATAAATATATGTATGTGATATGCCAAATATTCTATTTCAAGAGCTGAATACAACTTAACAAACACGCAATGTTATAATGATTACTTATATAAAGTTAAAAGTAATTTTAAAAGTAATCCAAAATCATTCTATGAATTCGTAAACTCAAAACGTCGTGTAACTGGTTTTCCATCCAAGATGAAATTTGGAGAAATCGAATCATCAAATGATCTGGAAACCTGCGATATGTTTGCTGATTTCTTCTCATCCACGTATTCCAATAATCATATAAACCGTAATTTTATCTATCCATATCCAATTCCTGAAGTTTCATCAATAAATATTCCGGCATTAGATGTATCCACTATCATGAATGCTATTAATAAATTAAAATTTTCCGAAACATATGGCCCAGATGGCGTTCCAAGCTGTGTTCTTAAGAATTGTGTGAATTCATTAAGTATACCATTAACATATTTGTTTAATGTATCGCTTTCTAATGGTTATTTCCCAGATTTCTTGAAAAAATCATTTATTATTCCATTGTTCAAATCAGGAAGTAAATCCAATATAGCCAACTACAGGGGAATTGTTAAGTTAAGTGTTATTCCAAAACTTTTTGAGAAAATAGTGAAAGAAATCCTATTTTACCAAGTGTCATCATATCTTTCCTCATCACAACATGGATTTAGAAAAGGACGTTCCGCAAACACAAATTTATTGGAATTAACAATTGCAGTAATTAGTTCACTGAATTCCGGCATGCAAACTGATACGATATACACTGATTTTAGCAAGGCATTTGATAAAGTAAATCATGACCTTCTGCTATTAAAATTGGACAAGATTGGACTTTCTCCAGTATTCGTAAATTGGATGTCTACTTACCTTAAGAGCAGACATCAATGCATCTTATATAACAACATAGTGTCGAAAACTATTCCAGTTTTATCCGGTGTTCCACAGGGTAGCCATTTAGGTCCAGTATTATTTCTATTATTCATAAATGATCTACCATCCTGCATAAAACATTCTAGTATTCTGATGTATGCCGATGACGTCAAACTTTTTCTCAGCTACAAAAAATCTTGTTCTCATCTCTTGCTTCAACTTGACTTAAATAATTTTCATCGATGGTGTTACGTTAATCTTTTGGAATTGAATCAGATGAAATGTAAATACATGTTGTTCTATAGACGTAGTCCACAAGTCTGTAGCTATACGATAAGTGATTATCAACTTGAAAAGGTTGATTCTATGCTTGATCTTGGCGTATTACTTGATCATAAGCTATGTTTCAATGCTCACGTTTCTCAAACTGTCAACAAAGCGAAAGGAGTTCTAGGCTTCATTAAACGATGCGGTAAGGAATTCGATGATCCATATGTGACTAAACAATTGTTTACTTCTCTCGTCAGACCTATATTGGAATATTGTTCCGTTGTATGGGATCCACAATGTGCGGTCCACATAGATAAGCTCGAATCTGTCCAAAAGCAATTTCTGTTGTTCTGTCTTCGATCCCTCCCATGGAACCCAAACATTAATTTGCCATCTTATGAAAGCCGTTTAGCACTCATCAAACTTCCTACCCTTAAAAGTAGGAGAACTATGTTAAATATGTCATTCATGATAAGCTTATTACATGGGGTAACAATCTCCGAGTTCCTGCTACGCAGGCTTGAATTTATTGTTCCTAATCGTCCTACAAGATGTTATATTCCTTTGAAAATACCGTATTTTTTGACCAACTATGCCAATAATGATCCAGTTCGTAGAATGTGTAACGAATTCAACAACTTTTACGCTTACATTGACTTTTCCTGTAATCCTGATGTAATAAAGAGGAGCCTTATTTTACTATTGAATTAATTTATTTTTTTTTTATTTTTTTTTACCATTTCATGTACATTTAATGTTTTATATTTGTATTTAATTATTTAATTGCACGTACTATGCTTATAGTTTATTTTGTGTATCTATAAAATTTTTGTATTAAAGTCTGCAAGGAATAGACTTTTAAAATAAATAAATTAAAAAAAAAAAAAATAAAGACGTGACTTTTACCCATCTCTATCATTCATGCACACACACATCTTCTTTCCCAACAACTAAAAAAAAATAATCTAACTGGAAATATGATGGTTTTATCATTTGATAACAAAAGTTATAATCAAACTTTCTCTTACCACGACATAAAAGTTTAAGCTTTAAATAATAATTACCAGTATCATTGAGGCTAATTTGTGTTTAAAGCATTTAACAATATTGTGAATTCCTCAACTTGACATCAAGCAGGCGGGCTTCTGTAAATCTAAAAAATTTAATTTTATTTCAACAGCAGAAGTGGGCTGCAAGGGATTTTTCAATAAAGTTAAGGATTTCATGCAGAGACGTTCGCTGTGCGGCATGTAGCGATATTAAAGCAGGTTTCCTTAGAGACTTAGGGGGGTGAAAGTTCTTACGTGGCAAACTTAGAGGGGCTTAAGGGGATTTTCCAATCTGCTTGTCTGTACAAAAACATAGTTTTTCTTAACAGCAGTTCAGCATTTTTTTGTCAGTAGATAATAGCTGTGTTCCTTCATTTATGCAAGCACACAAATTGAAAGAAAATAATTTTTTTCCAGATATTTTATTAAGTAAAAATATTCACGAAGCTATTAAAAATATTTTTGGAGAAATTCTTGTAAAATAAGCAAAGTGTTTGATTTGTTGTCATAATAAAATGAGTGTTAAAATTAAAAAAAGAGTGAAGTTAAAATGAACTGATTTCTTACTTTGACATTTAGGGTTTTACATTTTTTTTGGTGGAGAAGAAAAACTTTGGGCTGGAAACTCTGTGATGGGACCATTTGTCAAAATAACCATTTTATTCAATGCGGGTCAAAAGATATTTTTTCAACTAAGCTTCAACGCTTGTCGTTGAGCACGGTTTCTGCTGTACACGTAAGAGTGAATAATAAAATATAAGCGGATTTGTAAAATAAAACAATATTTTACGCTGAGCGTTCCGATTAGCTGGACTCTTCCATATTCCATACACACCATATATAATAGACTTGGGTCCAACTCGTTCAGTCGGTCGTTGGAGAAAAAAATTGATTAATGATGAATGTCATTTAAATGGGTTTGATCTTGTCTAAAACGACCGACTAAATGAGGTGGACCCATGTCTAATATATAAAATAAAGTTCGATTTAAAATCGCTCTAAATTTGTTAACGGTCCCACACACATTCTTGCTGTGTTAGTGTGTACGCAATCACATTCAGATGTATAAATGCAAATATTTATATACTCATGCAGATGCTTCTTTCCTTTCCGTGCGATTTTACAAATACACACACAGCCATAAGTATTTTGATTCAAATATCATATAAATAAATTCAAATAGCATATTATGAAATTAAAACAAAAACTCATAATTTTTTATAGATTTTAAAATAAAATTATCAATACAAGAATTTCAAACTTGTTGGATTGTTTTTGATTATTCATGCAAATGCGTCATGCTTGAATGGGAATTTTACGCTGGTTTATTGATATTTATCACTGTAAATGTATTATTATGAATATGATTTGTTTTAAATTTAAGCTGCCATTAAAACACTGATCAACGGAAATATATTTTTTTATGCTCAACATAAAAACTTTGACTAAAATATTATAATGTGTCGCAAAAATTAAGGCATAAAATAAAATTATGAAAGAAAACATTTAAAATTTATGTTTCAATTGACTCGTAAAGTAAAAAGTACACCAGAGTACTTTTATACTGGATACATTTCGGTTGGTCTTCAAGACATTGCTGACTATCCTACCGCTACCACTACGAATTAGATATCCGAGGCAGCCAAATTTTGTTGACCAGTGTCAATGTTCCAACTATTGAATAATCTTTATATGTTATTGACACTTCGAAATTATTAGGAAATTTATAGTTTACCGCACTAAAACGATTATTTTTAGTTATCAAATGAATGCATTTGTATTGTGTTGGGTAAACTATTTAAATATTCTATTAAACTGTAAAACTTAATTTAATTTAATTACTGTTTTTATTTGTTCTTGTCAATATTTCTATTTTTCCCCTTTCGATTTGAATCTGAATCTATAATGTGAAAAAATATTGTTTAATTCACATTGCGATTAACTTTGAAAACGAGATTCTTTCTCTTGTTATTTGTTTTATAGTAAATTTTTGTATGACCAAAATAAAATGATAAAAATAAACTCATCATTAAATCCGTTTCGTTCAAGTTGATTCCACTTTAGTGGCCACTATGGTGTTGCTTTACAAAATCACTCACGCTAATTTGCATTTAAATTTGAGCCAAAAACTAATTTGTGGTACAATGATTTTTCATTTGTTTGCTGTTCTTACGGGAATAAGATTTTTAAAGCGTATTGCGTTTTAGTTCATAAAACTTTTGAATTAAATAATAATTCGTTTTGAATAAATAAATGAATTTATCTGTGGATAAATTAAAAAAAAATTTTAGTTATATTTTTAATTTAAAAAAAATTTACTTTTAAAATCATCTTTTGGAGAAGTGATTTCACAAAAATTACATTTTGTAAGACGTACTTTTTAAAAATGTACTTTAAAAAAAATTAAGCCTTTAAATCAGCTACTTAAGAAAGTAACATTTATAAAAAATGCTAAAAAAATAAGAAAAGTCCGCTCTAAAAAAGTACACAAGAAAAAGTTTGCTTAGAAGAAAGAGTGTAGTTTAAAAAATAGCACTTATTAAGTAAAAAATACCTTATAAAAGTACCTTTA
Organism: Gymnocheta viridis; assembly: GCA_956483585.1. Lineage (NCBI taxonomy): Eukaryota > Metazoa > Arthropoda > Insecta > Diptera > Tachinidae > Gymnocheta > Gymnocheta viridis. The sequence goes on from OY101440.1 coordinate 39,718,611, forward strand.
AACAATAGGTCCACTTAAAAAAGTTCCTTTAAAAAAATTACATTAGTTACTATTTAAGCAAAGAACATATTAAAATAATAAGGCTTATCAAATTTTCATTAAAAAATATTACCCTTTTAAAAAGTACCTTTTAAAGAAAGTACCTTATAAAAAAGTTACCTTTTGAAAACAATTATTTTTAAAAAGCGTAACTAAGAAAAGCTACATTTCAGCAGTACTTTTTGAATAGTACTTTTGTAAAAACCTCCTTTTATAAAAAATACCTATTTAAAAAAGGTCACTAAAAATTCCCTTTTGAAAAATTTCTTTATTAAGAAGCTACCTTTTATAAAAAAAACTTTTTTAAAAAATACTTTTTTAAAAGTATCTTTTGAAAGAAAGAAATTTTAAAAATTCACCTTATATAAAGTAATTTTTAAAAAAATTCCTTTTCAAAACAATACTTTTTATTAAAATTATTAAATTACATATTAAAAAGTATGTCTAAAAAAGTACTTTTAAAAAAACTACTTTATACAAAAACCTTTCAAAAGTACCGTTAAAAACAGTACCTTGAAAAAAGTACCTTTTAAATAATCTACCTTGAAAAAAGTACATTTAACACATTGACTGCCACGTCGGACACATAAATATATGTGACATTGCACTATGTGGTTCACACAAGGTCGACCTGATTTTTATTCTCCATTAAATTTCTGTAATAACCCTACGGGAAATGTTGTACCCATTGTCCTGAGCATACCTGTCCTATAACTGGTGAAAATATGAATGGTACAAAAAGTTCCTACGAAATTCCCTCACGCAAATTAATTTTTGTATTTTTTTCTATTTTCAAATTTTTAGAAAATTATATTAATCTAAGCCGAAGTTATACCCATTGAAAAGCTAATAGGATTCATATAGGGTACATTCTGCCATACAGGTTCTAAGGATACTACAACAGGACAAGTACGTAAAGGTTAGGCCTAGAACCTGTCACCGAATATCTTAATTATGCCAATTGACCCCCTCCAATGACAACGCCATGCAAAAGTTACCGGTACCTCTCATATAAAGTTCCGGAACTCGAACCGGTTGTTAGTCCCTAGGAACCAGTCACGTGACGTATCCTGTGACAGGTTCTTTTCCCTCTAGGGAATGGCTTCGGCGCAGCTCAAAAATTAATTGAAAAAAATTGTTTAAAAAAAGAATGTAATTAATTTTATTATACATAGATTTTCAAAAGCTTTTGTTTGTTGATGGTTTTTTAGCCACGAGTAGTCTATATACATGCATTTCATTGGTGCTAATGCCAAATTATCAGTAGACCTTAAACCATATTTTTGAAATGTTTCAAACCTCTTATCTTATACAAAAACTTTTAAGAAACCAATGAGAATTTCAAAAATTACAAAAGTATAAATAAGCATAGTTGGCTTTGAAACTTATTCAAAAATCCCAACAAACAAATAATATTATTCGATATGAATCTATTTTATTTTCTTTACAATCTTAATATCGAATAATATAATTTGTTTGTTGGGATTATTGAATAAGTTTCCAAAATCCGTTTAGTATTGCGGCCATAACTGAACCGATTTCGGAAAGATTTATATCTTTTTAATGCGATTTTTACATAGATGCGCACAATCTTAATTTTATTTAAATCGTTTCGATATTTAGGGAGCTATAAGCGTTTAAAGTTGCTACTAACAAATGCACGCTTATTACATATGCATGTATCAGCTACAACTTGAAAAATAAACAAAGTGTGTATGTGCGTTTGTCCAATTTACTTTTGCATAGAAATGAGACAGAGTTTTAAGTTGTTTATTTATTATATTTTGTATTTTATCGTATGTATTTATGTAATTGTTGAAAATTAATTTTTGAAATACGGTCGATTGAGTCGACCGCTTGATACACTAGTGTAAATAAATTTGTATAAAAATATACCTTCGTAAATGCAGTAACTGAGCAATAATGAAAGTTTAGCATACGAACAGCAACAGCTGCTTATAAAAAAATTAATATTATTTTATTTATTTAAATTACTTTACTATACTTTATAAATAAAGAATAATATATTCAGGACTAAATTTAGTTAAAATATAAAATGTGTAAATAAATGAAAACAAAAGCTTTTACTATATAAACTATTTTTCTCTTTTATTTCAACCAGCCATTGATATTTATACATTCTTTTGTTGAAATAAAATTCAAATTTCATTCAAATTAATTTCCTCTACTGCATTTTTTCAGTTGTGTTCCCTTAAAAAAATGTATAAAAATAAAGTTAATACAAAGAAAAAACAAGTGGTCACTTTTGCTCGCAAGCAAATCAGAAAAAAAATATTTGTAAACAAAGTTTGTAATAGCAAAAAAGTAATAGTATAAAAACTGAAACAATAAAGTTAAAACCACACTTTACATTTTTATGTAAATCGTTTTTTAATACCAAGAGATTTAAACCAATTTGTTGTTGGTTAAAAGTGATAAAGAATAAAAAATAAAGAAAATAAAAGACAAGAACATCATACGCCCACAGCAACAAACCAGAATCCAAGCAAAGAAAAAAAAACTAAATGAAGATAATACTCATAGATACTTAACTTTAAGTTGAAGATTAAGGGTCAAATTTATGATTATCTCATGTTCTCCTCTCCCTCTCACTCTCTCTCTTACTTGAATTACATTCAACTGCTTTCTATAAAAAAAATGTAGAAATGAATTGATTTCGAATTTGAAACAATGAATAAATTAAAAAGCAAAAACCAACAATAAACACACATTTTAAGATAAATTTACAAAAGGGAGCATAAGGATTCGACAAACAATCATTTGCATGCAATCTGCTCATGTATTTATGAAGACGTGCGAGGGTTTTATTATGTTTTTTGCGTCAGAAAATAAATTTAATTTGTTTTTGTTTTTCAAAATAACATCTCAAAAACAACACCCAAAATATAAATCCAACTTGGCAGGAGGAGTTTTAAAATTATTTGTTTTAACGACAAATTTTTTTCTAAAAAAAGTTTTTCTTAAAATTTACTTAAAGTTTTTGCTTAAAAAAATATACTTAATTAAATTAAATATGCCTTAATTACTTAAATATCAACATTCAATGGCTCTTACGATTTAAGCTACTTTATCCTAAAGGAGTTCTTTCCGGTAAAACATTTGAAAATTTTTAGAGAAAATATTTTTTAAGTTAACAATTGAATTTTTGGGCCTGTTCCGTAAATCACAAAAGAGGTCAAATCATTTGATTTCAAAAAGTAATTTCTAACTCATTGCCTGGTATCTTGTTGCTTTGGCTATTGTTTTACTTGGCCCTCGAATGCTACAACTCGTGCGATCTCCAAAGCACTGAATTGAATTTAAAGAGACGACAAAAAAAGGTTTTTGTGAGTTGAATTTCAATGTTATCGGTTTGATGTTCAAAACAGATAGGAATTGTAGATTGAACATAAAACCAAGAAGACTGAAATTCATCACGCAAAATTATTGTCGTCTTTTCAAATTCATTTCCGACTTCAATTGATTCTGTAACAACCCTCATTAAGTTTAGGAAATAATGTGATTTTAACTATAGTGATTTAAAGAAAAGGCCCCCCTTTATTTGAACGTAATTCTTTTAGGAGATCGTTTGTTGTATAATTCCCTGATGGGACCAAATTAATGGTATAGATCAGTTGTTTGGGATCTTGGCAGTTTTATTTAGTGTAATCGTATTGAATTCGCGTAAAAGTAGATTCTATAATTTTATTGTGCAAAGTTATTTTGGAACCAATTTTCTTCCATTCTATAAAATTAGACCTGCACTTGTTAAATTGCCTACTTTAAGAAATAGAAGGATGCCGCCAAATGTGACCTTTTTGATGTTCCTATAGAATTTATTCCAAGCAATGTTCCTCATCGATCTTGCAGATGTTTTATTCATTTACATTACTCGTATGCCAAACGAATTTGATAGTATGGATACACTTAGAAGATTTTGTAAACATTTTACTGATTATTAAATTTATATTAATCGAGATTGCCTCGATATCTTTTTTCAAAGATTTAAAAAAACTTTTGTTTGTTGAGGGTTTTTTTAGCTGGTCTATATACATGCATTTCATTGGTGCTAAAACCAAATCATCAGTAGACCTTAAACCTAATTTTTAAATGTTTCAAACCTCTTTACTTATACAAGAACTTTTAAAAACTCAATGAGAATTATAAAAATTACAATAGTATATATATAGGCTTTGAAACTTATTCAAAAGTCCCAACAAACAAATTATTATATTATATACATAGATTCATATCGAATATAATAATTTGTTTTTTACATTTTATTGATTTTCATAAATTTCTCTGCAATTATTGATGTTATTAAACGTAATATTCTTTTTGTATTTGTATACTTAAACTTCATATTTAATTGTTGAATTAGTTAGTGGCCTGTAAGAATCATTTTTTTCTGAAATTCAAATAAATGAAGAAAGAAACAAATAGGTAAATAGGTAAAGAATTAGCGTAAGAAAGGGTTAAGCAGCTCTTAAATCTTGCCTTGGATCACTACAGCAGCTGCCAGTAAATAACAAGGGATATATTTACCGGGTACTTGATCATACGAGTAGTTGTCATCAGTGAAAGGAGGTAGCAGATGAATTAACCAGTGGTTAATTAGGAGCGGTTGCTCTTTGATTCTTTGGCAAATAAGATCCTTAATGGAATGAAATACTGTGTGTACCAGAGAGCTCTTAAGTTTACATAAGTTTGACCGATCAGAGAGCTTATGTGTCCATGTCAAGTTGCTGTAGAAAATTATTCCAAGATTTTTAGCTGTGTTAAAAATTTAAATTTTCTCGCCATTTAAAATCATGACATCTGTAATAAAGGGAACTATGCCTTTCTTTACATATCACAATGCATTTAGATTTACGCGGATTCAAAAAGAGTCTATTAGCACTAGGCCGGATATAAATTTTCTTTAAATCATCATTTAGATGGGATATACCTGAAACAATATTTTCGACGGTAAATTAATGTAAATTGTATATCGTCTGCATTTAAATTAATTTTGCATTTCGATAGTCGTTTCTGCAACTCATTTACAAATAGGTAAAATAAAAGTGGGCCTAAAATGGAACCCCGAGGCATTCCCCTGCTAAGGAACAAGCTATCTCACCAAACATCGTTCACAAATACCGATTGTGTACGATTCGAAATATATGATGATACAAGTTTGGTTGACATGTTCATATAATTAAAAAAAGTATTTTAGTTTTTTAGTGAGTATATCATGCTCAATGGTATCGAATACTTTAGAATAATCCAGAAGCAGTAAAAAGTTAATATACCCATTTTCAAATCCCTACCGTATGTTTTCACCGACTTCCAGAAGAACTGTAACGCAGTTATGACTCTGACGAACACCAGATTGGTTAACAGAAAGCAAGATATGAAGATGGACATGTGTAATAATTTGTTTGTATAATAAATAGCTTTTCTAAAACTTTTGGTAGAATGCTCAATATGGGCATAGGACTATATTCTCCATTCGTCTTGGGTAATGTAAAATTTTTGCATGTTTCCAATAACTTCTGCAATAGGTTGTGAATCGGGCAGTTGTTAAAGAAATGGAGACTTTACGTAAATATAGAGTTTTGTTAGTAGAATATTTTAGCATCTTTAACTCAATTATTTCATAAGTTCACTTAGGCGGCTATCGATGGTAACTACAGATATACATACGTATGCATACATGTTTGTATGACTTGGTTTAAACATTGGCTAAATTGCTTACACAACTCGAAAGTAATTTAGTAATTTAGCTGTCGCATTAACCAATTTTATAGCGGCCAAGTTTATGTGAATGCTATATTATGGCTAAAATGCTAAAATGCAATAATGTCGGTTTGGTTTCTCTTTAATCTTTCCTCTGCGCAGTAACCACTGTTGTTACCAAGAAAAATAGCTCTGGATATGTAATGCAAAGAAAAACATATTTGCTAGAAAGAGATGCACCGTAAACAAAACAAAAATATTATAAAAAAAATTCTTTCAAGTAATGTAGAATGCACAGTAGGAACTTCCCAAAAAAAATGTGATTAATAGGTGACTTCAAAATTACGGGTTATTTTTATCTGGCTTCGTATACTTCTTATAATCTTAAAAAAAAGTTTTCTAGTTTTTTTCAAAGCAATCGGTTTGAATTGCCGTATTTTACTTTATTTTATTTTACTTTTTTTTTATTTTACTTTATTTTATTTTATTTCACTTTATTTTATTTTTTTATTTTATTTTACTTGATTTTAATTAGTTTTATTTTATATTATTTAGTTTTATTTAATTTTATATTATTTATTATATCTATTATTTACTTGAAAACTTACGTTTAACTGAAATTTGCTTTTGAAATATAAAAAAATCTACAACTTATCGTAAGATTTATTTACCGAAATCTTACAAACATAAATTGCATATCAATATTTTAAATTAATTTACCGATCGCAGTAGCAAAAACATTTTTCTCGTTGTAGTGAACAATACCTGACACTTAGTGAAAATTGATCGATAATCTTGAATTTTGTATGGCTCTGAAATACTTGGAGAATCATTATTGTCTTCTAATAATAGTACCAAATTAAGAAATTGGAAGTAATTTTCAAGGAATGACTTATTGATTACTTTTATGGAGTTTATTTTTGTAATATCCAGATAATTAATTAAAATGTTATTTATTCTACTTCCACAAACCTTTATGCCAAAAACTTTTACTCACTCAGTAACTCTCAAAGTAATTTGTGTCAAAGCTTCACCGGTGGTAAAATAAACGAAGTTCTTAGACAATGATGAATGAAGTCAGTTACTAAAGATCTCATGAAACATTTTTTGATCTCTCCTTTTATTTTTTTAATGCTCAAAAAACTTTGTTTTGCTCATATGTACATGTATGTATGGATATTATGTGTCAGCCGATTTGTAAAATCAAAAATTTTTCAATATTGTGCCTTCGATTTTTCAATAGCTTTTGGCATGAGAAAAAAAAGTTCCACTAAAACATATCAAAAAAATCATTTTCGAGCCGCCAAAATGTAAATTTTTACTTTTTCTCAATTTTTATTTATAATTGTTTTTTTCTCACATCAGCAAATAATAGCAAACTGTCATTTTCATTAATAAACAATTAAAATAATCATTAACAAATAATTCAATTTCATCACAAATAATTCAATAATAATTGAACATAATAATAATTCAAAAATAAATTTCCCCTTGGAAAGGTAATATTTAAAAAAAAATAAAATCAGCCGATTATTTTTTATCACCCACTAAAAAAACCTTTAAAATAAAAATTGAGAAAAAGTAAAAACAAAAATGGAAATAATATGGGCGCCTCGAAAATGATTTTTTTTTTATATATCGTAGTAAAGCTTTATTTTGCTGATGCCAAAAGCTATCGAAATATCGGTGACACAATATCAGTTGCTAAATCACTAATGAATATACTTAGACATCAAAAAAATTAATACATATTCTCGCCTATTTTGCGTTTCGATCCGAGTCGTTTGCAAAGTTATATTATGCGTTTCGTTTTTTATGTTTGTATGTAATCTTAATTGCGATCAGCTACGCTTTTTATTTATTCGTTTTATTTATCACTGTTTTTTTTTGCAATAAATTTTATTTTTTATTGAAATATTTACAAAATTGCTTATTTTTACTGCTGTTGGTTCATACGTTTCATAAAAATACAGCTGGTTAAAAGAAACTCTTGTCTTCTTTTTTTCGATTCAGTTATTTGCTGGAAGATCTGTTTTGAATTTTTACGTAACGTTCCCGCGTCCAGGACTTAATCGAAATGCAGAAAAGGGATAACTATTTCTTATGTCAGCTCAAAGTAGATCGTCCGACATGGTCAAATATGTTTTAATTAAATTTAATTTAATGAAATTAAAAAATGTTCAGAAAGGTTTTTTTGAAAAATTTTTCCTCCTTAAAAATAATATCAAACTTCAAATCTGATAAACTATAAAATATTATTATTATATAATTCAGCAGAAAAGGAAAAAATTCCTAGTTTTTAAAAATTATTTAGTTATTTCATTATATTCCAAAATAATATATAATAAATCAATGAATACACGAAAAAATTCATTTAATTGAAACATCCTCTATTCTTTTGGTACCACGCTTTTCCTTGCAAATGGGACTGACTGTATTATACTTGCATTATATTCTTATTTGAGGTACTTATTATTACATTATCAAGGCCGCTAATAACTCCGCCTTCGATGTGAATGCACTGATGGTGAAACCTACTTACATTGCCGCTTACTTTCTAAGCGAGAGCACGCTGATGTTACAGCCGATGACACTTTTATGTTAAATTTTAAGGGGTAAATAAGTGAACCCATGATGTATACTTTTACCACTGGGCCGTTTTCATTATAATTTCCATCCCTTTCTATTAGACAAGGATGGCTCGTAAACAAAGACAGACATTTTGGTTTGAGAGAGAATATGCCAGAGAACACAGCTGTAATGTAAATATGTATGTATGCACATTGGCAATCAGCCAGACTTTTGTCAATTGCACACAAACTCACGAATTTAGACGAATGATTGTTTTGTTCGTTTGGGGAGGTAATAAAAGGAAACAAATAAGTCATTGTACTCATAATGGCTAAAAACTGCTAAATACAGATACAAATAGCCGCGCACATTCTAACGCAAACATGTGCATTTTAATATTTATGATTTTGTTAACAGTTTTTTGTAGATAAAAAATAGTGTGTTTTTTGTTGAATACACACAATTTATATTATGAGCAGTAGGTCAGGTGCAAATGAGAGCAAGAAAACCACGACTAAACTCTCTGCCTTAAAGAGAAAGAGATTAAGTTTTTTATTGCAAATATTTCAAAAATGTCAGTAATTATTTCAATGATTTTTCAAAGAATTTATTTAAAAAAATAAATAAATATGTATGCGATTTTTTTTATAAATTTGTATTTCGAACAAAAATTTATTCATGTATGTGGCAAAATTTATTGCATCCCTGAACTTTAAATTCAATTCACGTGTCATTTGACGCTAAGAAAATATATTTTAATTTTATTTCCTTTTTTAACATATTTATCTTTCGGTAGATTTTAATACTCATTTTTAATTTAAAATTCAAATTGTTTTCTGTACTATTAATTAAAATAAACATTACATTTGGTTTTTGTTAATTGTGTCTAAGATATTTGAAAAAAAAAACTGCATTGCAAACAGCACACTTGTAATACAAACTGATGCGGAGTGCATACGTCCATCCATGTATTGGCACAAACAAATTCTTTGGTAATTTATTTATTTCATCTAAATTTGACATGTTTTTAATTTTAGGCATTTAATTTAATTCCGTGGTTTTTTTCTACTTCTAGTTTATTTCTAAATTTAAAAATAGTTGATCAGCCAAACTGATGTCTGATTGATGTTTAGGCATTTACTATTTTTAAATGAATTAAGAGATAGAATAATAAGGAACTTTGCTGCTACAGTTGCCGATGGACTTCATGATTTGTAAGATGATTTATGTTAATATAAATAAAGTAAATTGAAGTAAAATAATATTTATCAAAACGAGTAGAGCAGGTTACAGCGTCGTGAGCACGGGCAATTGCAATCCGGTTGGAAGGATCATTATCAGGTCTTAAATAAATAGAATGCATTAACTGTAACGCTATAATTTTTATAAGTTTCCCAATTTTCGGAAATTTTTTATTGCTCTAATAAAAAAGTATTTTATATCCTTACGGCTTGCCTTTCGAAACATCCAAAGCCTCAGACCCAAAATTCAGCTCACAAATCGACCTCTTTTCGGTAAAAATTTTAAATGAAATAATTTAAAACTTACAAAATTTCAATCTTGTTTTGATAACTTTGAAAATACGGACTTTAAGCGTTATCGTAAGCGAAAATTATGTTTGTAACGGGTGGTTCAAATACAAGTATTGTTTTATAAACAAAGTAATATGAAATAAAATCTATTTCCTTGGGCACATTATGACTTGATTATAAATAAACAATGTTTCTATTACACTGTACAACAAATTTCGTGTCATCGCCGCCAGCCTCAACAACTCCAATGGGAAATGAAAGTTCACCATTAACTTAACAAAGCGGCCAAAGAATTTGGAAAAGTTAGAAAAGTTAAAATTTTTTTTAGGTCCTCTTAAAGTTGGAACATTTTTTAACGTTTTTTGCACTATGAGTGAAAAAAAAAACGTATAAATATATAACAATATTTAATGGAATGTAATTTACCATACTTATTGTTGCATTGAATCCAATCAAAAAGACTTCGAACCATAATAGTTTAAAATATTTATATTTGTTCCAGTGAACAAAATGGCAACTCTAAGTTTGTTATTGCAATAAAACTTTTTAAACACATTTTTTTAATAAAACAAAAAAAAACTTAAAAATCGTTTTTTTTTAATATTCAGATCACATTCTGAAAATAAATTGCACTATTCAATAGAATTTCAAATACATTTGATTCAGAATAGTTTTAAATTTTTCTGAAAAAGACAATGAACGTCATGTTGTGAATTTTAATCCAAAATTGATAATTTCTTTGTATGTGACCGCGTCTATATCGCCAACCATTTGATGAAATAAAGGAAAAAAAATATTTTTTTGCATATGGGATTCAATGCAACAATAAGTACGCACAATTACATTCAATTAAATATTTTTATATAAACGTTTTTTTTCAATTTTCACTCATAGCGCAAAAAATTTTCAAAAATGGCGCAAGCACAAAAAAAAATAAAAAAAATAAAATTTAAATTCGAGCTAACTTTTTTAACCCCTTTCGCAGTTCTGTTTACTTAAGGCCCTGATTCACTATCCTACACGATTATTATAAAAAATACTTTACTTTCGTTGTGTTAAAAATATAAAAAGTGAATATAAAGTGTTAACGAATGAAGAAAAAGTTCAAATAACATCATCATTGGTGCTGTTTAGCAATAAATACTACTCTGATTGCACGAAAAGTATAGTTTTCTGAAAATTTTCATACGATTTACCAAATCGTTCAACTTGCCAAAAAAATCTGTCACACAGTAGCATTTTTATTCCACACTACCATACTTTTATAGCACACATGCCATATTTGGCAGATCGTACGATTATGTAGGATTATGAATCACGGCCTTTAATGGTCTACTTTCATTTCCCATTGGAGTTGTTGAGGCTGCTTTTTCTTGTAGCACTCAGTTATTTATGGAACGCGATTTCATTCAAGCGACTGCCACAGCTGGCCTCGCAATAGCTTAACCTTTCAGTCCAATTTTCCGACTTTGTTGAAGGTTTCACACGAATGTCTCGTACGATATTAGCTTCTGGAGTCTGTATCGCTTTTGGTTTAGTCGCATAGCATCGGTATTTAACGGCATCCCACAAGAGAAAGTGTAAAGTGATTAAATCGCTGCTCCGTGGCGGCCTATTTATATTGGAAAAGCAAGTGCGCAAAAGATCGATTGTCTGGTGAGCTTTGTGACATGGTTGGTTTTTTTGCTGATATTAAAGATTATCCAAGTTCATATTTTAATTTTTAGGCCACAAAAAGACCGTCATTATGGTTCTGAAGCGCTCACCCGGGACTGAAATTGCGTTTCCAATAGCTTTAATGAAAGGAAAATCACACCGATATCCACACTGTCACCCTCTGGGAACAATTTATAATAATAATAATAAATAAAAATTTTTGAAAATGACGTGCGAGCTTTTTTTTCCCCAGATGCAACAAATTTGTTTTCTGAAATAGCCGCAGTGGCTGCTTCATTTCAGTCAAAAATGCACTGTTTCGGCAACACAACACCACTCACTTTGTAAATAAGTTTGCGATACTTAAATGAAATCAGGGAAATAAAAATAAATGCCAGTGTCAAAATAACATATGATTTTAAAATATTCTTGTATTTGTATCACCCGGCGGCGTATAAAACATGTTTAAAAATAATAAAAAAAAACTTCTGGTGAAAAATTATTGTTTTGTCGCTTACGAAAACTGATTAATAAAGTTATGCAAATTAGCTGAGTCGCACTCGCATTTTGTTATTTTGCATATTTAGGATAAAAAAAGCCATGAGCTTCTTGTTTAAAGATCTTTAAATATTTTTTGATTAAATTTATTAAGATTTATATTATTTCCTTAAAAACAAAAATAAAAACTACAAAATAAACAAACTTCACGAGTTAAATTATGATTTATTGTTTATGAGGTCTCTGGAAAAATTTCTCCACACACGTATCACAAGTAATAATATCTCATAATCATTATTGCTTAACTAAATGACCCATATCACAGACTAAACTTAATGTCTGTGCCTGTGCCTGTGCCTGTGTCTGTGTCAGTGCAAATGTTTTGCATATGTGTGTACGAGTATCTTTAAGATATCTCACAGACATTACATCACACCTAATTTATCAATTTATAAGTTCATTCTGGTCATTGTTTCAGTCACTCATTCATTCACTAATTCATTGAATAAACGGTCACAGGAATGACACAACTTGTCGTAGTAATACTTGGAAGAAAAACAACAGCAAAATTTTATAAAAAAAGCAAAATTTTAAAACCCACCCAACCCGTCCTTAATGAGGTGTAATTTTTCAATCAACTAAAAAGCAAACATATTTTAATTTTGTTTTTTTTTTAGTTTTGCGCCTTTCTGATACTTTTGTTTTTACGTATGTAAAATATACTTATGCAAAATGAAAGAAATAAACAAATACTTGTTCTTAAATGAATTATTATGAATATTTTTTGTTTATGAAAAACACAGAACGCGGAACATATTTAGAAACCTTAATCTGGTGCAAAACAAGAACATAAATAAATGACAGCAAATATCCTGAGCAAAACAAAAATATTAGAGAAACTTGATTACGTGAATAGGCGTAACAAAATTAAAAACACACGATATATTTGAATTTCCATTTTATATGTGGGCTTGAGCTTCTGAACGTTCTGGGGGGAGGAATAGGGTATATTCTCTATAGATCTTGCCATTCATAAGCTTTCGATTGATAACTTATTATCTAAACAATAAGTGAATCTGACTTTTCTTCTAGCAGTTGAAAAGTTCACTAGGAGTGTTGACCGAATTTTCATTAAACTTGGAAAAAATAAAAATTTTTAAGCGATGTTTTACAATATGAATGATTTCACCGCACCACTCCCTTGAATTACTGCCTGTTTTTGGAAAATGAAAACGAAACTGTAAGTGAGAATTTATATTGAAAACAAAAACGAAATTTCGTATTTTATTATTGTTTTCAATATTAATTGTCACTCAAAATATTGTTTTCATATTCCAAAAACAGGCAGTTCTAAAAGAAAGAGTTCTATATATGAATCGTAAGCGGTGATTTTGGCTAAAATATGTGTAGTTTAACTGGCAGTAGAACTTAAAACAAACTGCGCCGATATAACTATTCGATATGAAATCTATCAAAGCGCATCTTAATAGTATCATTTGACAAACTTCTATTCTTTCTCACCAAAAATTAAAAGTAAAAACTGTAAAAAAAATAAAATCAGAATTTAACATCAAATTTTTTTAAAATATCAAAATTTTGTTTACTGAAGCAACCAATCAAAATCTTTAGAAAAAACAGAATTATAACTATCAGCAAAATCTTCAAAACCGACAAAAAAAAATTACAAAAAATAAATTTATATATAAATAAAAACTATTAAAAATTTTTAAGCCACCAGAATCAACTGCAGTTCGTACACAAAAAAAAAACGCAGACTAAATTAAAGTATTTTTACTTAGTTTGAGTACGATTCGTACTATAAATTTTTTGTACAAAAAACAATAAAAAGTACTTTGATCAAGCCGGAAGCCCAGATTACTTAAGATTAGCAATCCTGGAGTTTCTTAAAATGAGTACAAAACTCATTAATCGCTTGAGAAATCTTGATTCAACTAAAAAATTCTTAATTAAATTGAGCATTTGAACCCGTCCGTCCTTAAATCAATCCTTCTGTACTTGATTTTAGTAAATCTGGGATCAATGTACTTTTAACACCACTTCGGATTGTTTTAACTACGGATGGATTGACTTTTTTTCGAGTGTAATATTGTTTAAAAGACGATAAAACTACAAGTAACGACATGATGGTGAAAAATTAACGAAATTTGGAAAAAAAAGTGTACAAAATTATTAAACAAAAATTATTAAGTCATATTGTCATAATATCTTTATATTTTACAATAGTTTAAACAAATTGTTGTTGTGCTTCTAACAAAAAACCCACATTATAATAAAATTTTTTGAACTATGTTTATTGTTTTGTCCAAGCAGTAGAAATTTTAGAGAAAAATGTGAGAGAAATTACAAAGTAGTTGATTTTTCTCGTCATATTTTTTGCTTTTATTACTTTAAAATATATGATTTTATGACTTCAATTTAAATTCCCCAAATATAACGATTAAAAGGTTTCAATTAAAGTGATTTTAAGAGTTTTTTTAAGTTCTTCTTATGAGCGATTTATTGGAAAATTTTTATTTACAATTAATTTTAATTCATAACGTGTTTCTTTTCCAAACTAAATTTTTAATTATTCAGTAAAATTTTTGTTTGTAAAAAATTCATTGCAATTAATTATTGGCGCGTAAAAATTTGCTTCTATGCATATTTCTCTGTAACTGATGTGGATCATTAAGTAACTTTTGCCCAAAAATTCTTAGAAAAACCAAATATATTATGAGCTTTCATTTGGGTAAATCATCTGCATAATATCAAAGTTAAAATCACAATCAATAATCAACCTCATAATTTTTATTTTCTTAGTTTTTCCACTCTAAAATATATATGAAAAGCTAATTAAATTATGTTCGATTTTGATCGGTGAAGCGATTAATAAAGGTCTACTGATGATTCAACATAAACAAGAATGAAGTGCTCAACCCAGTATAAACAAAACTTTGTGCTTTTAAATTCTGAGAATATGTCGAATAATAAATTTTCTAAGTACTCGTACTTTATTAAATTTTATGCGTATTTTGTAACACAATAATCAATGAACTACTTTAATTTTCTTGCAAAACATTTTTCAAATAAAATTCGTCATTACAAATGATGGGCCAAGTACCTCGAGCAGGTGCTGTAGGTTATCATGTGGTCGAATTCGCATGATTATATGCCATTTTTTTCAAATACGAATACTGCCTTAGATAAATACGTCACGTTGTTGATTGTTTCCCAAATATTTATGTATTTGCAACAAAATAAAATGAAACAAATACACACAAGAACAAAATGGTAGCATCATAACAAATAACAAATACAAATTACAAACTCAACTGAAACAAACAGTAAATCAAAATTGAGGTCTCCGGATTTTATATTCCTTAATATGGTTTATGAAATTGAAAGTACATTAAAAACTTTGCACAGAATTACACAGTAGAACAAAATTAAAATGTTCAAAATAAGCAGCTGATGACAAATAAGCAGCTGATGACTGGCAGCCTGTTACTGGCAGAAGAGATCGTCGCGGTTGCGAAAACTTACAACAGAGTTTTATTTTAGAGGGCGTTTAAGGTCACACCTTTTGGCACATTATTATAGTGAATCGGATTAGGAAATCTTCTGATCCTTGTGCTTAAGGTAAAAAATGTGTTCAACATTTTTTTTAAAACACTACGGAAAACATTTTTGGGGAACACATTAATGCGCCAACTTTTAGCAGTAAAGATCTTTTCTGTCATTTTCTTGAAAAGTATCCGCAAATTCCTTTACGCGGCAATATTGCTGGCTAAGACGTCAAATCTCAAAATTCTATGTGAACGCTAGAAAAAATTTGAAATTTAAAATATCTGAATAGGTGCGCAATTAATTCTTAAACGCATGTTAAGTTACATTTTGAGTTTTGGTGTTTTCAAAGACTTATATTTAAATGTCATGAAAAATCTTTCTGTACAATATTAGAACCCGCTAAGGAGCTTCAATAAATTGAAGAGGGCTTCAATAAATTGGTTCAACATATTCCTATATTTTGCCAACGCTCTCATTTCGCCCAGGCCTTACCCATTCCTATCACTTCTACCTCGATTTGCCTTCTCCACGTATGAGCTGGGCGTTATCTTCTCCGACTTCCTTGCGAGTTACAGTCAATGGCATTTCTTTTAATGTCGTTCCTTGATCTTGTTAAAGTGTGGCCGCCGCCAGTTACGTCTTTTTATTCTTTTTATTTCCGTGGCCATAAGTTGTTCGTTATAATATTCTCAAAGCCTGCTGTTGGGTACTACTCTACGCCAGAATATTCGCGATATCCTGCGAAGACTTCTGGATCTTCTGCATGTCTTGAGAGGCAGCGTTCCCTGTCTCGCAACCTTAGAGGAGATTGGACACATGTGTTAAAGATTTCTGATTTCATGCGCTGAGAGAGTGAAGACAAATTCCAAATGGGTCTTAAACGACCGAAATTTGTCGCGCTTTCTGCACACGGTTGTCAATATCTCGAATTGACTCAAGAGAGCAAAACTGGCGGACATTTGCTATTTGATTATTTCTTATTGTGAATTACAACTGAGAAGTCGCATTAACTAGCAGGTGTTTGGATTTAGCAGTTTTAATCTTAATTTTAGCTGCATCCTTGTTTAAGAATATTTTTATTTTTTCTTCAAATTTACCAATGAATTGTGATAAGAGCTTAATTTCGTACTTATGCCGTTTTTTTTCTAAAAAAATTTAGCATTTTTTTATTTTTGATCGAAAAAAAATTCCTATTCAAAGTTTTCTTAAGACAAAAGTTTTGCCTCGGAAGTGATGATACAATAAGTTCTAATAAACTATTACAAAAAAATTATATTGCAAATTTTCAATAAAAAGGACAAAAGAGGTTGCACTTTTTTAGAAAACAAAACGCCATTGTGCAAGATTTAATTGTCGTTTTAAATTTTTTTTTAAATATATAAATAATATGTATTTCTGGTTAACTTCTTCTTTGTCATTATCTTCAGTTTCATAAAAGGTTTTTAATTTTTTTGGATATTTTATATCGCTCCATTATTGCAAGAATCTAGAATTATATATCGGATCGCCATTCATTTTTGTGAAAAATTTATACAAATTTCATGTTTAGTCACCTCTTGAGGGGAGAATACTTTTTTATTTTTCTATTGAGATGTGGGTAAATTAAAAACTTTAAATTCCTTTTCAGTTTTTTTTGAGATATGACTTTGTTGCAATAAAGGAGCAATATTTATGATCGTTTCAAAATTATGTTGCAAATTTTTCAACTCACAAGCAAATTTTGCTAGTGTCCTTAACAGAACTGCATAATTTAGTGTAATTTTTTGATCCCTTTAACAATGTCTCATAATACACTTAAATAGCGAAAAACACAGCAAACAAGCATTCTAATCACGTCATTAATGAGATTAATTTTATTTATGGTGCAAACGGAAAACATTATTTTTTCTTACTCTTTTGGCATCTTTGGGTGCATTCAAAAAGCTTCTTTTACAAATTCAAAAAAAAATATATATTGCTTGCTGCTTTTACATTCGTGTTGCATTAAGTTCTGTTGTCACTAATCGTGAGTGACCAACAAAGTGCCATACGTACATATTCACTTTTGTGCATACTGACATTAGAGCGTGTATATATCTTGATAGATGTGTGTTTTTGTGTATGGGGTGGTCTGCTGTTAAAGGGTTCGTAAGAGTGTTCGATGTAAGAAAATTAACATTAAATTAGTGCATATTAAAATAGACAAATGTAGCCAACTGCTAAAGTGTAAACGTCAATGACACATGTACATATGTTTGTATGTATGTATTTACATTTACATATGCTTACACAATTGTTAGATAGCGAATATGCTTAGAGAGCTACCAGATGTTTATATGTCCTTGACTCTTAAAAAATTTTCAAAATTTTCTTACACATTCAAGATCGATAAAAAAATCCATCTATATTTTTAATAGCCAAACACGTTTTCTTAGATCCCTTTTACGGCCGCAATACTGAACCGATTTTGAAAAGATTTGTATGCTTTTAATGGAATTTTTACATAGATGTGCATAATCTTAATTTTATTTAAATCAGTTCGATATTTAGGAAGCTATAAGCGTTTAAAGTTGCTACTAACACATGCACACTTAAAAAAATAAATAAAGTGTGCATGTGCGTTTGTCCAATTTGCTTTTGCATAGAAATTAGTGTTCTAAGTTGTTTATTTTGAATGGTTTTTGTTTTTTGTATTTTATCGTATGCATTTATGTAAATTTTTAATATTAATTTCTAGAATGCGGTCGATTGAGTTGACCGCTGGATACACTAGTAAAAATATTATATTTCAAAAAAATCACTTAGAAGAAGCTCATTGTTAGCATTAACCTGGGATGCTGCATTCGGATATTTTTGGAACGTGTTTTGAAAATGTATGACCATTCTGAATAAAAATTTCATCAAAGTTTATTATCAACTTTTAGCTTATAAGCGCGAAAATTTGCCTTTAAAATTCTCGTAAAATCTATAAGTCTGGTAACAACCGATATCTATTTGTTTTACAGTGTATTTTTTTTTAAATTATTGCTACTTTATGTTGTTGTTTTATTTATATGTATTTATTTATTTATATTAGTGCTGTTGTATTTTTTCTAATTTCTCGCTTCTTGCCTGCGTATGTATGTATTTGACTGCCTCAAGAACTACAAAAACAAAAAGCAACATTCATAAAAACATGGGCCTAATTCAATTTAGTTCTCATTTTCAAATTTAACTTTTACTTAAACACTCAACATGCTTACAATTGCGGTCAAATCGTTTTGGTCTTTTAATGCAAATACAACAACTTTTTGAGATTTTTTAACATTTAAAAGAAATAAATAAAATAATATTTAGTTTTTTGACCGGTTAGCTTCAAGTACGCCTTTTCAAGTTGTCGGCAATAAAAGAGCGCATGATCAGCGCGATTAATAAAAAAAATAATTCAATGTAATTTTTGTAGAAACAAAAAATTAATAATAATTTTATTATTCATTGCAATTTTTAGATATTTTACACTTAATGCTGTGAAGAAAAGATTATTTTAAAAATTATTTCAGTTCGGTTGTTCGTGGTTTGCAGATGTGCAAAGAAAAATTAAACGGAAATTAAAGGAAATATTTATTTGAAAATAAAAAAAAAATTGTGATATTTTTGTGTTAAATATTTTTTAATTTGTTTTCGAAAATATTTTAAAGGTGTGCATCCTGAAACAAAATAACTAATAATAAAATGCCAAATATATACAAATAATTATTGAGGGTACATGCACAGTGTTTTGTTAAAAATAAAGTTTTAAAAGTTTTTTATGGAAAGTAAATCTTGCATGATTTCAAGGACTAAATGATTTTGAGTTGTCCGTTTTGTTTTATTTTTAAACTTTCTATCAGCACAAAAGTTTTTTAACTGAAAAAGTATTTAGTTATCTTAGATTTTGTTGAATATTTTTATTTATAAAACATTAACGCTCGTGTTAAAAAAAGTTTTAGGATTTTTCAAGTTTAATTTAAAGTAAACTTCTCATAAAAAATAGTTTAGAGTACACTCAAATACAAAATAATTTTTTTTAATTTATAACTAACAATATACTTTATTGCAACGTAGTCATATCTAAAAAAATAATGTTCTTCAGAAAAACGAGTTTAAAGTTTTTAATTTTCTCACACATCCATAAAAAAATAAAAAAGTATTCTCCTTTGAAGATGTGAGTAAACAAAATATTTGTAGGAATTTTTCACACAAGATGAAGAATGATACGATAAATAATTACTTATATAATAATTAATTAACTCAAAACCATGTTTTTTGAGATATGACTACGTTGCAATAAATAGCAATATATTTTTTAAATGATTTTGTAACATTTTTTAATATATACTTTCTATTTTAATTTTTTAATTCCTGCACTTTTGCAGAATGACTTCAATCACAATAATAATAGTTTGTATACAATTAATTTTATAAAATTGTATAAAGTAATATCTATGGATTTTTTAAACCTTAAAAACAAAAATTAAACTTAATGTTACCTTGCAATCTCTATTGAAAATAAACATGGAAATGTTTTTTGAATTTATTTATTTATTTCATTCGCCGGCGGCAAATAGAGGAGAATGAAATCTTAAAAAAAAACTTAGTTAATTTTTTAATAATTTGAAAATAAGGAAATGGTCTCTCGTTGTCTTTCTTAATCGATTGTTTGCTTAAAAATAATATCAAAATTGCATAAGGTAAAGCGGAGTTATGTTTAACTGACAATGCTCGGTTTGATTATACTAAAAGTAAAATAAATGAAGAATAAAAAACATTATCCACTGCCACTCATTTCGCCGAAGGATAAGGGATAGTTATAATTATAAAAGCGATAATATACAAATAGAGAGAATAAAATAGTTAAAAAACTATGATGGAGTATGAGAAAAGGATTGCAGAGATATTATTTTTCTCTCGTTCGCTTAAAAACAGAATGTTTGCAGCTAAATCTGTTTAATATACGATTGGGGCTGCTGACTGTGGCGACACAGAAAATATGATTTATCTTTAAAAATTATCAAATTAAATAAAAATACTTTCGATACTACTGAAAAATTTTAAAAAAACGTATCTTGAACCGGAATGAAATTTTTGATTGAAATTATAAAACTTAAAAACAATCTTAAAACTATCAAGTCATTTTCACAACTCTATGTTGTATTTTTAAAATAAATCTGATCACTATAACTTGTTATTTTCCGATCTTGTTTTTCGGTCCTCGGCATGCCACTAGAGTTTTCTTTTCCGAGAAATGTCCACACCTAAATTCGCTTACAAAAACTTTGTGAACTTATCAGATTTCGGCTGATAAATATTCAAAACAGATTTTGTTTGTATGGCCAGTTTCGAATATGATTAAGATTATTTTTCGACTTCTGTGCAAAAATAATTAGTCATAAATACATATTTTTTTAACGCATTGCTGAAAATTTATTATTTCTTTTAAATTTGTGAATGAGTAATACAGTTTCGAAGATGCAAAAGAATTTTATAAAAATTTCAATTAGTCTATTTCAACATGCAAACCATCACATCAAAATCTGTTACTATGAATCTAAAAATAATCTAATTAATTTAACAATAAATTTTAATGACGACTGAAATTGTCTGCATTTCAGATGTTTCAATTTATTAGGGTGTTAAACTAAATCGTTCCTTTGACGTATTTATTTTTGAAATAATTTATTTATAAAAACGATGCAATAAATTTAAAAGGCAATACAATTTGAAATGTTTTCAAAGTATAGAAATAAAATAGAAATAATAAAAAAAATTGTTTCATAGTAAAAAGTAAGAAAGTGAAAAAATTTAAATTATTTAAATTGACTTGAACAATAAAAATTGGAAATTCTTGAAGAAGAAAAAACCGCTGCAAAAGAAGAGAATAAATTTACGTCGAGTCCAAGATGAATTTGTAAAAAAGTTATTCAAATAAAATAAATATTTTTAACTCAGAACTCCATCGAGTGAATAAAAAATAAAAAAAATATTAAAAAATTTACAACCATTTTTTTAATATATAAATTAGTCAGGAAAAACGTTAATTTTTCACTTCGCCTTTAAGAATTAAAATGCAATTTTCTTTATCACCGGGTTGGATGCCCAGTGACACAAACACAAAATATCAGGCGGCTTTTAAAATTAAAAAAATTTTGTTTATCATTTCATTTAGAAATGATTTAAATAATAAAAATATTTCATTTATAGAAAATTGTTCACCAGTTTTAGTTTTTTATTTGTTTAACTGCCTGTTCGCCGATTTTGAAATAAATTTTTCTTTTGTAAAATTATATTTGAAACAGAAACAACTTTTTAAATTTCGTTTTTGCTTATATTTGTAAAGTATAAGTGAATATTTGTGAATTTTGAGTATTGATTCTTTATAATTTAATGTGCGAATTAGTACCATTGATTTTTTTTTACCACATTTAATATTACATTTTCATGCCCTTTTTTAATTTCAATTATTATAAAAGAAAATACTGCAGAAAAATCACAGAAATTGCTCTTTTTAAAACAAAATAAAACAAAAAATATTTAACATATACGGCTATAATTTACCTCATGAGCCTTACGGCAGAATTAGTTTGTACGTTCTGTTCTGTTACGGATCAGCTGTTTTGTTTCTGTTCAATTCAAAAACTTTTTTTCTGACGTCTAATACAAAATTTGTAATATTTCACACAACAAAAAACTAAAGGCCTCATTAGGTTTTACTTTTCGTTGCCGTTTTATGCCGTTCTTTTCTATAGAAAATATTTCTTACTTAATTGTTTTGTGTCTGAACTTTCAAATGTGCACGGTAAAATTATTGGATTGAATTTTGCAAATATTTTCGAAATGTTTTTTACTTGACAAAAATATATAAATCTTTAATAATATGAATTAAAATAAAAAATTCTGACTTTTAAAGCAAAATTTGTAATATTTCACATCACAAAAAAATTTATATATACAAACTCTTGGCTGTCATTTAACGTTTTATTCTATTTTCCACAGAATATTCCGCAACAGAACAAAAAGAAAAAGTTACAACAAACTACACACACAGTTTTTCAATTGAACAGAAACAAAACAGCTGATTTGTAACAGAACAGAAAATACAAACTAATTCTGCCTTTATTCATACAAACTCTTGGCTGTCACTCAACTTTGTGTTCTATTTTTTTATTCGAATCGAATCGAATTTGTTCGCCTTAGCCTCCTGTTCTGATATTTTCTGGCACAAAAAAAGTTGCTTTGCTGCATCAACTTGCCGATGAGTCTAACTTATTGATGTGCCTTGCATATCTCTTTTTTTTAATTTGTTTATGAACGCGTTTTATGAAAAAATGCAATAGAAAAACGGAAATAAGAAAATCGTTTTGCTTATTTTGTAATGAATTCTGGCAAGTTTTCTCTTTTTATTAAGTAGGACCGCATTATGATTAAAGGCTTGTGTTGTGTGCTGACAAAATTAAATTAAATAAAAATTAAAACTAAAAAAATAGAATTCCTCTAATTCTATTGAAAATGTGTTCTTTCAATGTGTTTCTGTCAACCTCCTCCGACGGTACTTTAATATCACTTGAAGAAAGCAACGTATAACGCGTACGAAGGATTTTATGTGCCTCGGCTTTAAGTTTTGAAAATAAATATTTTTAGTAAATATGTTTTTGCCTCTTAAAATACGTTGTTTGTATGAGAAAACTCTACAGAAAGTCGTTAATTTGAAAACGACATTTAGTAGATTTTTACCCTAATTATACAGTTTTTATTTTATTTGAATATTTTAAGAGAACCCTACAATAAGCAATATATTGCACTTTTTTTTTGCTTCAATATTCACTCTTTTCTTGTTAACAAAACTTTGGTAAATATTCGACTATTTGTGAACACTCTTGTGGCGCTCAAATTACGTTAAACACTACTTATACGAGCAACATGTATATTTTTCCGCTGATATCGTTTAAATGATATCAATTTTAACGTGCATTATTTGCATGTTGTTTCTTTACACTGTAATTTTTTTAGAGGTGTAAGAAATTCGGTTTGACCGGAAGTAGTATTATATTCTTATGTGTTAATGTTATTTTTTACTTTTTCTAGGTGTATTGTTTTTATTTCCTCTTTAAATTGTTTGACTATTTGATAAATTTAATAAAAAAACGTAATATGTAGTTTAACTTTTACACCCCCAAACAGTGGAGCCAATCGTTGCACAAATATCAATTAATATAAATCTTCTAACCTGCTTGAAACTCTTGTAATTGTTTGCGAAAAATTAAATAGCTGCTACTTCATATCACAGAAAAAGGAAATGTGTTATTTGAATGTTAAAATTATTAAAATCTTGCGGAAGTT
Source organism: Gymnocheta viridis (assembly GCA_956483585.1). NCBI lineage: Eukaryota > Metazoa > Arthropoda > Insecta > Diptera > Tachinidae > Gymnocheta > Gymnocheta viridis. The sequence goes on from OY101440.1 coordinate 39,742,526, forward strand.
ACATAAAATTCGAATGGCCTTATTCATAAGCGATTAATAAAGGTATTATATAATTTTTATATGAGGAACGTGATTTTAAAGCACATATTAACTTTATTATTCGTTTATGAATAAGGACGTAAATAAATATTACTAGAAGCTTTACATTTATTGGCATTATTATACGACCAGCGCCACTGTCTAGCCGAAGGGAAACAAAACTGGCACAAGCCAGGAAATGCTTGGATAATTTCATTTGACAAGCAAGGTCAGTCACAACAACGTTAAACTATTTAATTGTATTTGCTAATAAGTTTCAATGCGTTGTTAACATTTAAAATGGAAAAATTACTTTTGAATAAACAAAATTAAGTCTTAAATTAAAGCGTTTTCATTTAAGCTGGATATAAACAATTACAAATTCAAATTAGATTTTTAAAGAAAAACAAAACTTGCAGTTTTTAGAAAGTTTTTTTGAATAAATGATTTGCTTGAAAAATATTTTTGTTTATTAAGAAGATTTCCCTTAAAAAATACTTTTTGGACAAAATATCTTTTTGGAAGATGTACGAAATCAGAAAAGTACTGTGCAAAAATTGGTAGGACAACTTGAACCAGTAAAGCATATTTTTGAAAAGCTTCAAACCTCCTATCTTATACAAAAACTTTTGGAAAACCAATGAGAATTTCAAAAATTACAAAAGTATAAATAAGCATAGTAGGCTTTGAAACTTACTTTTCAAAAATATGGTTTAAGGTCTTCTGATGATTTGGCATTAGCACCAATGCAATGTATGTATATAGACCAGTTAAAAAACCCTCAAGAAATTAGTTTTTGAAAAACATTTTATTTAAAATTAAAATATTTTTACTATGAAATACATACAAAAAAACAAAAAAAAAAAAAATTAAATATGTTGATAGCGAATTCAGTCACCTGATCTCTCGAGCCCACCTGTTGTGAATTCGCCTTGACAGCACTGTTAATCAAAATATTTATAAAACTTATAAGAAATTCAATAAACTTGAATTAAAGTCTTTTTAATAACCCGATAGAAATTATTAAAAAAATAATAGATTTGAGTAATAAAACTATGAAAGTTTTTTCAGCTACAAAAAGAAAAACTATAAATCATATTATTGAAAACAAAACACTGTGCATTTATAGTTGACTGTAACAATTAGTAAATTTTTATTTATTCTCAAAATTTTGTTTTCAGTTAAATTCACTACAACGGCTACAGCAGTGCAGAGAATATTAAAATTGTTAATGCAACTGCAGCACAAATTGCTGCGTAGTCAACTGAACTGCATTAGCAAATACATACAACAGCAGCAGCTGCAACTCTAAATAAACAATTGATTCAAAGGCGACGTTTTTTTTTCCTACAAATCAACTTAAATTATTTTCTTATAGAAAAATAGCATATACTAACTAATAAATACTAACTAAACCAAATACCTCATCTACACGATAAAGTAAAGTAAAGGAAAGGAATTTTATTTTTTTATAGAAATTTATTTAAATTAAGCTTAAAGAAGATATTTACATAATAATACTAAAAAAAAAGAAATTCATCCAGTACACCAACTTTATACATCCTAACAGAAGTACCTGAAATTTTCGATTTATTTAATTGAATATAAACATTGTAAATCTGGGTAATTTGTGGTTAATCGTTGGAGGTAAGTTAACAATTTGTTTATATTAAATTTTTTTAATGTTTCTATTTGCATATTTTGATTTTAAATTACCCAAACAACAAGCTATTTGGGAGGAGTTTTATGTTGTGCAATTATTGTTGATAATTTCTTTATAAACATTTGTAAACAAAAGCATGCTAATTTTGAAGTGACCAACAAAACTTATACAACACGCAACTCCCACAATAGCTGGCGAATTGAGCAAATGTTTTTATAATCAACACCGAAGGAAGTCTGAGTGGAATTTTTTCATAAATGAAACTAATAAGTTATCTTTACATATATTTTTTTCGTTATGTTAAAAGAATAGTCTGTGTTAAGCACTGTTGCCAGTTTAGCCGCTTAGCCTCGAAGTTTAGGTTTTAGCTTCGTGGCCTTTTTAATAATTTTTTCATCATGGATTTAGCCTCAAAAAGACATGATTTATTTTTATTTATTTTTTCTATTTGCTGTAATTTTTTTTTTTTTAAATTTTCACAAAATTATTTCTTTCTTCATTTTAAAATTAACTTCTAGTGTTTTAGCGATTTTATTTTATTAATATTATTATATTTATTTTAAGTTAAAGAACTTTCAACATATTGAATAGGCAAAATGTTAACTACCTTTAGAAGCAATAAGCTACATATATACAATTTTGAACGACGAAATTATTTATTTATATATATTTTTTTTTAAGTTGAAATGATCCCTGACGCTTAAGGCAGGATAATCGAGGTTGTAGTGTTTGTGGACAAGCAACTTAATTTATTCCACATTGTTACAGACAGGAAAGACCTCTGCAGGTAGCTCATTCTACATACGATCTTGAATTCGTTATTTAATCACACTAACTAACTCTCTCTCTCTCTCTCTCTCTCTCTCTCAATTTAATGGCCGTTCAACCACATATTAATGAGCTCATAATAAAAAGCGTGCATTAGTTCCCTGATTTCATTAGAGCACATTTTATTGTAGTAACCACTAAAATCATGTAACACACTTCACAATGCATTGATGCTACAGTGAACCAATAGATTTAGCTAGCCCACCGACACCGATCGCGGATTTGAGTCATGTAAATTGTGATCTGCCCATCGAACATTATACTAAAACTTCGTGCCAAGAACATCTGATTCTAAACAATTATTTTTATTAATTTGTTTTATATCCCTGAAGAAGCTTTCCATAGAGAAAGCAAAATCTTGGAAAAAGTAAAGGTTTTATTTTTTTGTTTGTTGATCTTAAGCTTGGAACAGTTTCTTGATAAAATATCAATGCAGGTAAAATAAATTAGAATAATTTTCATCTATACCACCCATTATAGCAGATGAAGCAGCATGTTCAGTGAGACGTCTGTGCGTAAGAATGCAACAAATGTTTTTGCGAGCGCTTAAATCGAACCTAAACGCATGATTCCATTCAGAGATTTTTGCAGGATCATGATCATTCACGTTTCGTCTCTTTACCACAGTCTCCGATAGGCTCAATGGGCTATTGTTGAATTAACACGCATGGCAAATGCAGCTATCGTCTGGAAAATATAAATGGGGTTGTTAACATAGAAGGTGATTTAGAAAACTTAGACATATACAGTAACTCACAGCTTATTTCGTATGAGCCAATATTTTTACTTCTCATGAAAAAAACAGCAAAAATGCAATTTAACAAAACAAATTTTTTGTCATTTTATTCTTTGTTCACTACTTCATCGTGTAACAAGTCAAAAAAATATTTGAAAAATGTTAAAAAAAAGAAAAATAAGAAATATAGTATTCAACAGAACATGAAGAAGAATTTATAATACGTTAATGGTTGCATAGAAAATCCAAAAAAATATATATTTGTAAATCAGAAACTTTTTTCTGCCAAATTTGGTAGGCGACTGTATACCGAAGGGAGGCCGTGTAGGCAATGTAGTTAAAAAAAAATCGATATTAAAATAGTTGTTAACCTTTTTCAGCTATTTTTTTGAGAGATGAATCTTTGGCTTGTTATTTTTCTAGCCGATTGAATTTCTTTTATCGCCAAACCTGCCAGCATTGTTGATAAGTCTCAGATGTAGTCCCCATCCTAACTAAATTGTGCACTTTCAACATCTTTAAGCCATTTAAGTGACCCATTCATATCTTTTTGTTACCCTCAAATATTTACATGTCACGAGTAATTTTATAACAATTGCTAAAAATTTCCTACATATCAGCGTTGCCGTTGTGACACTAGAGCATCATTTTTGACCCTTTTTCATGACAATGACACTTTTTATGACCCTTTTTTATTTTATCCCTTTGTAACATTTTAACAAAATTTATGCCACTTTTTGAAGCTTTTTGAAAATCAGTACATGTTCCAATATTAATAAACAGCCAAAAGTATGAAGATATTCATAAAATAACTAACGCAGAAAAGTTTTGGTTCGAGATAGGAAATTTTCAAAATAGATTTGATGAAAATATATATTCAAATTTATATGAATTCGTTAGAAATATATTTACTTTGCCTAATAGTAGTGCTTCCGTTGAACGAATTTTTTCAAAACCATCACTGATTAACAACAAACTGATTACAAACAAACTTAAAATAGAAGCTTGTGAATCAATGCTTTCACCTCTATATTTGCTCGAATTAGAGATGAAAGAATGGACTCCAAGTGAAGAATTAATTACAATATATAGAATAAGTATTGCTAAAAAGTGATAAACGTTATCATACATTTTTGTAAAATTAATTCTTTTTTTGATAATTTGAATGATATTGGAATATACCTGTGAATTATTTTTTTTTAAATTTTAATATTGATTTATAATTCAAGTATGTATAATTAATTAATTTTATTTTAGTCTAATGTATTTAATTAATTGTTAAAATTCGTTTTGATTTTTTGTTTTATTGAAATAAATATAATTTTTTTGTTCACAAAAAAAATTTACCCTATTTTGCTTTAAAATACCCTTTTTACCCCTTTTTTCTTTCTTAAAAATACCCTTTTCATGACACTTTTCCGAAATTTATAGCGGCAAACCTGCTACAGATCGATTTGTATTTTTGTGCGTATGAGTATTATTAATTAAAATCGAATTAAATATTTATCATACGTCGAGGTGTTTCATATATTATATGAAGACAACAAGGAGTGTTTATGAATTGACTACAATATATTTTTCTCTTTAGAAAAATACGTAATATTAAAATTGATTAAGACACACGGTGTTGATTATAAAAACAAATTAACATAAATTAAGCAGCAAACTATTTAAACAGAGAGCGTCATATTAGAAGAAAACAACTCTTAAACTTATTTCGATTTAAAAAATAACCTTGACACTGGTCATTTATATTCTTTTATTTTTTTTTAAATTTTCTTCTTTCTTTCTTATTTTATTATTTGGTCAACATTATTATGTTTAAAAATAGAAAAGGGTTCGTCAATAACAAATTGTGTGTGGTTGGTGGTGTAATATTTATTCTTATTTGATGAACACGACGTTGCTGCTGATGTTGGCGAAGATGATGATAATGATGATGATGATAATGGTGTTGGTTTTATAACAATGTTTGTTTGCAGTTTCGTGTTTATATTTCTTTTTCTCTTTTTGTATAAAGGAAAATCAAAAGGCTTTGTTAGCTGAACCGAAATGTTTGCAAGCAGTATATTTTGGTTTTATTACAGATAAATTTACATGAAAAATATTTAAGTATGTCGGTTTTAATAAATATTTCTGGCAGAAATAAAGACTTTTCTGTTTGTGACTTTTTTTAATTAAGAGTAGTGCTTTTGCAGTTTTACACAATCAGGAGGAAAAATCGAGTACTTATAGAATAAAATTGTCAAATAAAACTTTGCGAACGGCTGGGCCTATTTTATTTAAGTATATTTTTAGATATGATTCTAGAAAATCTACAATATAGAACTATTTTGAAAAGGAATACACTCGAAAATATTATACTGTTTTCCCTTCTATTTGAGCGGCTGTATATAAGCAAGGTAGAAAGAAGAGCCGAAAAAGAACAAAAATTTTAATTATTTGAAGTTCAGAGTGTAGATTAAGTGTAATAGAATTTTCAGACATTTATCTCGCTTCATAAATCGCTTAAAAAATTCTTAAAATTTCTTAAATTCAATTAGTTTAGTTTACACGCAGGATATCGTGTTCTGCTGTATTAAATAAAAAATCATGAAAAATCATTTAAAGATACGAGTTTTCAATGCCATATTTGTAATGGATATGAGATTTACAGTCAACGCTTTATAATGTTTTATGTAATAATACGGATCAGAGAAGTATTTTTAATAATCAAAATCTTAAAATAGTAAGAATGGAAATGCCCAAGAGATAGATAGAGGAAGAGGTAGGAAAAATGCAAGTAAACTAGAGTTTGGTTAAAACTTCATTTCAATTCTTTCTGAATAAAAACGTTGCAAACTTTAGCTTAATATCAATTATTTTTTATTTGTAAACTCTGCAGAGTTTCCATAGTTTTTTCGCAACTAAAGGCCAGAGCATTTTTCAACTGACAACTAAGTTGAAATACAGGTTTTCTTATGAGCTTTGATCCATTCCGTATGGTTAAGTCAACGCAAAGCACTAAAGTTGGACAACTTTAAATTTTAACATACGTTGAGTAGTTTGACAGCTATCAGTTTTTGTTTTTGTTTAGCTTTTTGGTTTGTGTGATAGCAGAATTAAATTAAATAAAATTAAATAAAAATTACAATTAAAATAACCGGCCACAAAGTACTCAGTTGAAAAAAATGCCAGTTGATAAAAACAACGTATAACGTACGACGGATTCTATATGCGTCTGCTGCTTCAATCCATTGTTGCCCAATAAATTATAATTTTTGTTTAAAAAAGACAAGCACAATGACATTCAAGTTTTATAAATTATTGAGTATTTTTATTTTTCAGGGGGGATACTCCCTATTGCGATACGAAAGGGATTTCAGTGTAAAAACAGTTCGATTTCGTACCAATTTTCTATCGTATCACAATAGAGAGTAGCCCCCTGTATTCCATTATGCTTTCTATTAATAAAAATTTTCTTTAAGAAAATGAATATTCATGTAATTTTAATTAATTCCCAATCGAAAGCTACAATATTCCTTCTTGTATTCTTGTGTCATAACAAGTTTCGTAACTTTATTTAAAACAATATTGAACATTAAAACGATTTTGAATTGCATAAGATGTTTGCTATATTTATACCCTCTACTGTTGTCATAAATTGTGCCAAATTTCTTTTTACCTCATATTCCCATACAACAATTGCAAGTACATCATTTCAAATTTTGCATGATTTCTTTGTTATATTTCTCTCTTTATGTTAATATTCTGCTTTTAGGTAAATTATTTAATTAAGATAAATTGCTTCAAGAGTGTAGTGTGTCTCTCGAATATTTTTGCGGGAATAAATGTCACTTTTACCAAAAAGAATTTCTATTTTCATGAAATCGTCATAAATCAATTAGATATAGCGATCTTAGCTGCGGCAACGTGTTACAAATGAAAATATTTTTATTTTTAGCTCGAAATAGAAAAAATGTGCAACAATTAATTTCTTGTTTTTTTCTCGAACATATTTTTTTGTTGTATTTTTTTTGTAATTATTTTAAACAAATTCATAGATTAATGCCAACAAATATTATAGTACATACGTTGACATAAAATTTTTTAGCTGCGCTACTATAATGATGTAAAATATACTAAGTTAATCATAGTGTTTGTTAATAAGCGAACAGATTGGAATCTCGAAGACATGGAACTATTTTTATCGTAGAATTTAGAATGTACAAAGTACTACTTCACAATACTTATTTAGTTTGAGTTTCACAAAACAATTCGAGTTTAACAAAAAGTTTATATTTTCAGCAAAAGTTCGGTAAAAAGTAAGAAAGTTTAAAAAAATTTTTAAATATACCGAAAATGTCAAAAACGTAGTAGTAGGAGTAGTTGTTGATGTACTTGTATATAAATCAGGGCTCGCATTAAATAATTTACCCGGCTTTCCTTTATATTTCCTAAACTTCAAGATATTTGCAAAATATTCTTTTACGAAAATCAAATTATTATTATGAAGTATAAAAAGAATACATTTGATAAACTTAAGGTATTTGCTTAAGTTCATTAGCTGGTATATATTTTTTCTTAGAAAATTGTGCATTTGATCAGCCACCAAGTTGGGTTTTTTTGTGTAATTTTCATTAAAATTTTTTTCCTAAGGTTAATGCCAACTTTGGTGTGCTTTGATAACTGCAATAATCTATCAATCATTATTAAATCATAATATATTATATATTTAATTTTATTTATTTATTGTACATTTTTAGCAAAATAAATAAATGTAAATACGACCTTGACGTGGTGGATTCTTTGCAAATAAAAAACATAATAAATTGAAAATTAACTAATTTGTTGCAATCAGGAAATCAAGTTTAATTTCAAGCCTCATCCTCAAATTGCGATTTTTAGCCCAGCATCACCTGGGAAGCCAGTCATATTTTATTTTCCTTACGATTCGATTAATACGCGTGCAATGTTACTGATCTTCTCAGTCAACCGGAGAACGAAAATGTAACTGAAAAACAGTAACTTTGATTGCTAATTTAGCTTAAAAATAAAATTTTTGAACACATTTTAAACATGTTCAATTATTATAAATAAAAATTTATTTATATGTGATTTTATTTGCTGCTTTACTTAAATTCATAAAAAGATGTTCTCTAATAAAAATCACTTCTTTATTAAAAGAGTATCGATTTCAAATCGTATGCAATATTCGGGTCTATGGGACTCACCCCACCTTCCGTGTATAATTTTTTTAAAACATTGACGACGGGTTAAGCTCCCAAAAACTCCCTAAATAACTATTTTCTTTATGAAAACAATTCAATTTGATAATGATTTTTATATTTCCAGTTTGTTCAATTGTGATTTCTATTAAATACTTCTGAAGTTTTAATTTAAAACTATCAAACTCTGACAACACTCCGGCCATTTGAGTTGTTTTCTTCAAGCCTAATTAAATTAATAATTAATTCCAATGGGCTGACGCAATCGACCATGTTCTAGTAAATAAATATTAATCATTTACATAAATATATCTACAAAACAAAAATATTATAAATAAGCATCTTAACACTTATTAGCTCTCTTTTGTTTACAAAATATACTTAGAAAATGCTCTTTCTCATTTCTTTACAAAAGCTAATTGGACAAACAGACATGTAGGCTTTGTTTATTTTTCAACTTGAAGCTGATACATGCATGTGCAAATAAGTTTGCATAAATTAGTGGCAATTTTAAACGCTAATATCTCTTAGAATCATAAATCGATTTTAACAAGATATAGATTGTATACATTTGTGAATAAATATCTTCAAAATTATATAAGTTTTGTCAAAATCGGATTTATAATATAAGCGTTAAAGGCATCTAAAAAACATGTTTGCCTATTAGTTATATAGAAGATGCTAATTTTTAAAAGAGAGTTTCAAGGGTGATTTACAGAGCTTTTTAAATGATTTTTAAGGGGTATATTTTAAATATATTTGCTTAAAAGGTACTTTTTTACAATGGTACTTTTTTGCCAAAGTTACTTTTTTACGTATTTTATTTACAAATACTTTTCTATTTGTACTTATTTCAAAAGATATTTTTTTAAGGATATTTCTTTTAAATGGTACTTTTGAAAATATATTTCTTTTTAAAACGAGTTTTGTCAAAATCGACCATATAATGTGATCGTATAAGTGATCTAAAAAAATATGTTTGCCTATTAATTATATAGATGACCAAAATATTAGTTGGATAATAACAACATTTTAAGCTTTGCTTTCTTCAGCGGTATGTAATTGCCTAAAAATCCCCAGAATACGGGTATGATAAGCCAAACATAAAAAAATAAATCCCCGATCTGGGGTAAAAACTCTTAAGTGGGAACGCTGCTTGCCAAATTGTGGCGAAATTTGTGCTTTTTTTTAATTTTGTTCAGTATGTATTTGTTTGAGTATTTTTAAAATTTGAACAAATTGTAAGCGCTGGTAAATTATGGAATGGAAAACCATAGTTACCACGAAGCACAGTGCAGGAGTGTGCTATCTAGACTGGGTGGTCGGGCTGATCTCACCTTCATCTGAGTTCCAGCACAAAGTAATTTTTCAGGCTCTAAATGCCTCCAGCGCTGAAACGGTAGCCACGCCATTTGGCGCTATTAGAAACTTCATCTTCAAGCATTATCTCTATAAGGCTGACTGAAGAAGGTTGCAAAGAAAATGTAGACTTGCTATAATTATAAGCGCTCATTACAATTAACACGTAGAAATCGCAAGGACATCTCGAGACTCGTCGCAGTCGTGACGGGGCACGGGACGGTTGGCAGACATAGTTGCAGGATAGGCCTGCCCTACAATGAATTCTGCCGTAGTTGTCGAGAAGAAAGCAAAGAAGAGACAGTCATGTAATAGAAGACCTTTCAGATTTATCAGATATAGTGCTGAGTGATCTTCTCAGATATCTCAATGCGACGGGTTGGATCTAGTACCAATCACCGTTTCTAAGTACTCGGAAACTGTTATACATAGATTGACACCGACGAGTGTAGTGGTCCTTTCAAAAAGGATTTATCTAGATTCTACTTGAATGGCTTTGTCTAGAAGGCAGCCACGTAAACCAACCAACCAACCAACCAACCTACCACAAAGCAACTGTCAGCTGTCAAATTAGTTGTCAGGCACTGCAATGTTGCCAATTGTAAATTCTATTGGAGTTAAAAAATACCCATTATATTGTTATATTATTTTAGCACTTACCTCATGCCGCTTGACAAATCTGAAAGAAAAACGAGAAAAACGATTAACAGAAAATTTGTTTTGATATAAAATTTATTTTAAAAAAATCGATACATTCCGAAAAAATTAATCAAACAATTTAATTGCAATCACTTTACTCATGATTAAACAATAAATTTATTCATTCAATAGTTGGCTAAAAATCGGAAAATTCGCAATCTAAAATTACTTGAGTTGCAGGATGGGCATAATTATCGGCAATACATTTTAATTTTCGTTTAAATTGATGTATTTATACATACGATTTTATTTTTAATTTTTTTAATGATGTCTGACAAGTGTGTGACTAAGCATTCCAAACGTCGAACAGACCATACAAAATATCGGCAACACCAACTAAACATAAACCAAAAAAAAATAATCTTATAGTATCATAGAAAGGGAGAGAGAGTGAATTTCGTTTGGAAACCAACGTCATATTTTTGTATTTACAGTATTGTAATGGTGCATGATTATTGGGAATATGGCATAACAGAACTAAAGTTCTGTTTTTGTATTTCCATTTTTTGTAGGGGCTTAAAATTATTGTGAACGCGGTATTGTGCAACTAATTGTGGAATGACTAGTCTCATGTCTTGTTGCTTTAAATCTTTCCGTATCGTTGAACTTTGTGTGCTAGTTAATTCAAAAAGTGCAGTTGCAAGGAAAAGTTTCATCATTTTTTGTACGAGTATTAAATAAATAAAATTACTCTGAAACATTTTCTTTTCATTAATTCTTTCATTAATTCCAATTTTTCTTATAACTGTCTTACTTTGCTTTGAGTTTTTCCCGCTTTTTGTTTTTGATTCATTGGTCAACGTTTGACGTTTTCTACATAAAAATCTAGTTTCTATAGATTTTTACGTCACAAAAGTTACGATACATATTGAACAAACTGTAGTAACATGTTTTATTTACATGACAGATATTATCAGATAATACGTGAGTTCACGATACCAATCGATAATTTTACCATTATTAGCAATATTTTTGTGTTTACAGTGCTGTGCTGGTATAACATTTCATAGTTTTGTATTTAGAGTTTTGTGGTGGCACATAATTTTTACAAGAGTTACAATTCCACAACTTAATATATATATTTAATATTTTTTATTTATTTATTAGTCCATAAAATGAAATTTATCGTGAAGTGCTCGTGCGAGGAGACTTCTGTTTCCATGAACCCTTTTTTCATTTAAAAGCAACGCTGAGCATTAAAAAATTAAGCTTTGTATATATAACTTTGCGTGATAAAATTGTTTAGCTCATGGTGTTGCGTTTTGCAAAATAACAATTTTATTTACATACATTTTTTCACTAGTTTACCTTTAATTATAGGTTAATACATTCCAAGTAGGAAAGGTGCCTTTATTTGCTTGTTACAATTCATTATTACCAACATGCTCCCATTCAATAAAACTTTTAATTGTTATTTTTATTTTTATTGGTCTTTCTTTAGCATTTTAAATAAATCAATAACCAACTAAATGACTGTTTCTAGATTTATTTTATCGGCAATTTTACCAACTATAAGCAGAAACAATAAAATAGTATGAGAATGTTAATGAATAACAAATGGCACCTTACACTATAATTTAGATAAATTTTCATATTAATGCCGGTTAGTGAATGTTTCGCCTTTTTCTTATTTGTTACTTTAATTTCAGTGCTTTTGAGATAATTAATAAAAGATAAAAAGTATCAAGGTCACATTGAATAACTAAATAAATAATATTAAAAGGAAAAGAGAAATAAAAAATACAAATTAAATTTTTATTCTAATATTCTTACTCGCGTTTGTTAATAAAATTGAAGTTCATTTTGTAGAAAAAAATTAGCTATTCATGTATTTATTTGCATTGTATATTTCAATGTTAACTTAAAGCAACTAATTTGGAAAATTTTAATGACATTTTTCGATTACTTTAAATATTATATTTTGCCTATTTCATTTTTTGTTGGCAAATGTAAAATGAGTTTTTATTATTTTTTTATTTGAGTGCCTTAATAAGTTAATTGTCTAGTATGCTATTAAAAACTGTACTACTATTAATAAAGAATATAATTATTATTTTTATAGTGACCAAATTTAACATTTTTTTACAATTTGAAGTTGTTTTTGTTCATTAATAAAAGAATTTTTTTCACTTAGTAAAAACAAATATGGGCTGAAAAATTTAGCGTTCCTTTGAGGTTTCATATTCTAAAATTACAGTAATACAAAATCTGTTCAAAATAGAAATTACATAGAAAACTTGGTGATTTTTCCTTATTTATATTATAGGGCGTTTACATTGCTTCGAAATCTAGTAGATTTGATTTGAAATTCTAAATCTAGTTCGTTTACATTGCATTTTTTGACATTAGCAAGATTTTGTTTGAATAATAAAACCACCCGACTAAGATTTAAAGGAAAAAATATATACATACATTTTTGAAAATTGCATTTGATACCAAAATATATCAAAAAATATACGACATTTATTAGTGTTTTGTTATTTATTTTTGTGAACCTTTTATTTACCTTTTATTTACCATTTGCACTTCATTTATAGTTTCAGTTTTATTTATTTTTCCATTTTGTAAATTAATATTTGCGTTCGAGTACTTTTACAGTAAAATGCAGTAAATGAGTAATTACTGAGTGAACTAAAAAATTTACTTCCAAAAAACGCTGTTGGCCCAAAAAATTACGTGAACGAAAAATTTTAAAAATTATTAAGATTAAGGAAACAACTGATTGCAAAAAAATATGTAGTATTGCAATATATTTATACTTTTGACTGCTCAACTCTTTTTCTTGTTGGCACTCGATGCAAGATTATACTCGTGTCACGAACATTTCAACAAAACATGAACAAATTATTTTCTGTAATCTTTTTTATATGTTTATTTTTATTTTATTTGATTTTGCTGATTTATGTCCGTTTAAATTTATTCCAAAGTGTGTCATTACTTCTTTATGCTATTGATTACCTTAAAAACAAGTGCAATAATAAGTAACCATATATTTAGCACATTCGCAACTCCAAAGAATTAAAATAATACAAAGAAAAGAAAGTTGGAAAGTTATTATGAACATTTATTTCCCTTTAAAATGCATATATTTGATGAACAAGCGAATAGTTTAAAAATAATTATTCATTTTATATTCTAATTTAAATTTTTCTTTTTTATATAATTTTTTTAACAAAATGTATATTTTTTGTTTGCTTAGCTTTTGACTGATGTATTTTTTTTGTTTTACTAAATTTTACTAACAAAACTTTTCGGCAGTAAAAATTTTTAAATTCTCAGCCATAAACTGCCAATTTACGCTCTCAAATTGTGTTCTCATTTGTTGTATTTTGAGTAAACGAACGCAATTCAGTAAAACGCAGTAAAGTTCAGTAAAAATTTGAAAAACGTTTGGGTACTCGAACGCACTTAATACTTTTTTGTTTAATTTTTTATTTAAAAATTCAGTTATTATTCTTGTACAGCGTATTATTTTTTAGCGCAACTTGAGAAAAAACATAGTTGCATCACTAATTACTACTAGATTTCGAGTAAAGAAGTAGATTTGATTTTGTATGAGAAATCTAGTCAAAAACAACTAGATTTTGCTCGAAATCTCGTAAACACTAGATTTCGGTGCCGTGTAAATGGACTATTACGAAGAAAAGCAAGAAAAATCGCAATGACAAGTTTCTAGTATTTACAGCTAATAAACAAATGTTCATAGAAATTAAAGTTTTAAGTTATTTTTATTCGAGCATTCAATTTTAGTTTTCAAGAGTTCTAACTTGCGATCGTTTGTTGTAGTGAAAACCCTTAATAAACATACATTTCCATTTCCCTTGCTAAATTCATTTATTTACACATGTCAATAAATAGAATAGATAAAAGTTTTCATGACTGCCTTAACTTTTTTTTAATAAAATTATTATTATTCTAATTACTGTGTCTGTCACACACACGTTTTATCTATTGTTACCTGATTTTATTGTTCTTTATGATTTTGTTATAAAAATAGTATTTCACTTTAAATAGCAGACATCAATTACTTGGACACGATAAATTCTATGATTAACTTTGACATTTTGAATTTATTTAACTGTAGTTCACTCACAAAATGTGTGTGTTTGGGCAGGATTTTATAGAACAATAAAAATTAAACTTTCTGGTAGGCGGGACAGACTCTGGTCTACCACACAAGCCTCCTCAAAAAACTTTTATTTAGAAAGGAAATTAAAACAAATGTAATTTATGATGAGAACTTTAAATAAAATATACAGAAATTAAAGTTTTTATGCGAATCATTTTCTATCAATATTTTATTTCAAATCATCATCGAATATTTTTTTAATTTAAAATTTTTATTCTAATAACTTTATTCAAATAACTTTTATTATAAACATTCATTCGAATAATTTTTATATGAATAATTTTATTCGAATAGTTTGCATTTGAATAATTTGTAATAAAATAATTTTATTCGAATATGTTTTCACTCTAATAATAATATAAAACTAATATATTATTTAAAAATAAATTGTTAAACTAAATTCTACTGGTTTGACTCAAATTAAAAAAAACTATTTTTATTCGAAAAATTTTTGAAAATTATTCGAAAAATTTTATATATCACTAAAATTTAAAATTTTTTATTTGTATAATTATATTCATAAAGTTTTTGTTTCAATAATTTTTATTGAAATAGTTATCTCGTATAACTTTTATTCAGACTGTTTTATTAAAAAATTTTTATTTGTATAATTTCATTATTCATATATTGTTCGGATAATTGTGTTCGAATAATCTTCATTTAAATATCTTTTTCAAATATTTTTTATACAATAGTTTTATCATTTTAAAAATTTAACTTAAATAATTTTCAGTTAGGGATTTTTTCGGGAATTGCTTAAATTTAGTTTTTAAAATTTATAACCGCAATTTTTCTCAAAATTAATATATAAGATATTCAGCAAAATATTAATTGTTTTGTTAAAAATATATTGAAATTGATTATTGAGCGGTATAGCTGGTTTCTAATATCATTTCAATGTTGCTAATACAGATCATTATTTTCATTCGTATAATTTAAGCCGAATGCTTTTTATATAAATAATTTTATTTAAAAATGTTTTTCCTTTTTTTTGTTCTCCGAATAATTTACCTAAAATATTTGCTTTTAAATAATAATAAAAAAATGGCGAATACATAAAAATACTCATGAACATTGATCATAGATGGTCTAGTTATCTCCGAAGAACAATGATGTTACTAGAACAGTAAGTTGAAATTAATTATTGTGAATTTTTCCCTAATTTTTTTGGAATATTGTCGCATATCCAATTCTCTGTGACTTAAAATGTTATTTGTATTCAAATAAGTTCACTTTATTCAAATATTTTTAAAAATAAATTGAAACCGTTTTGGTTATATAATATTAATCGAATAATTTTTATTCGAAAAAATTTATTCGAATAATTTGCGTTCAATAAAGTTTAGGTAAATAATTATTAGTTATAGCAATATTACAAATGTTTATGTATTTAATTTTTTAAATATTAAAACAACAGCAATACAAAATTTTGAAAGTTATTTTTTCAAATTCATATCAAATAATTAACAAGATTCTTCACAGTTTTTTGAAACCGCCAACTGCAGCGACTTTCCGATATTTTAGTACAGACAACTCCCAGAGTATTTGGCAGGAGACGAACCAGCCAGTCCCCGACTACAATTTATTCTATATAAATTTTTATAATGTCTAAACAAATATGATAGACAAACTTAATAAATTATAGGTCTTCCTATAAATTTTAACTTAAAGAGTGAAAGGGGAGAGAATATATATTTTACTCTCAGAAGTCAGGCAAATTGAACTGAGAACGAAATCCTGCTGCTTAAAAATTGTGTATAAATACGAGAAACAAGAGACAGGCAGAGACATAAAGTAACGGGAATTGGAGGCGAATAGACAAGTGGAAATTGAAAAAGCTTAAACTAGAAAATTTATTAAAAAAGTGAAAAAAGTTTGGTTTTGATAAAAAGATTAAAAGGAAAATTCATCAGAACAAATTAAGAGTTTTTGAAAACAATTAAAACTGAACGTTGAATTTTCCAAATAAAAAACAAATGTTCAAATCCAGAAATTAGGGAACAACGCCCTTTTTTCTTAAGCCAATTACAACAAAAAAAAAGTCAAAGACCAAAGTGCATATATAGATAATAAGTCAACCACTTATTTAGCTGCAAGGACTTGACACAGATTTGTATAAACTGCAACCGCAGACGAAAAATAATTATACACACAATTTTTTAAGAAAACCATATTAAGCATTTAACTTAACAAAATCAAATAAATGTTTATGCGCAAATAAAATAAGCAAACTTAAAAGGAGATTTTAAGTGAAAAAGACTGTTTAAACGAATTTAGTTTATTTTTACAAAACCAACTTAATCAAAGTGAACTTTTGAAAACTTTTATTTTGCGAAAATTGTTAACTTTTAAACAAAACATTTACTTTACGGAAAAAGTTTTAACTAAAATCCCAACAACGGAGCCTTTAATTCTATACAAGTTTCTAAAGGATAAAAATAATCCCCGTGTTCATGACAAAATTTTAGAAAACAAAAAGAAGACCACGCCTCATCGGTAGCAGACAAAGGTGTCACGAAATATATAATTTTCGATTTCTATATCTCTCAGAAAGTGTGTGTGTGCTCTTATTAAATTGAGAAAAGTCATCAATGTTAAGCCAAAAACAGCCCACATCAATGGAGTACTTAATAAATATATTAAAATTTAATATAAAATACTTAAAGAATCAATAATACCATAAAAACGCAATAATATAAAAAAAGGGAAAAAAACTTTGCATTAAAATAAAGTATTAAATCATCTTAAAAAGAACACAATAATAAGCAAAAATAATTAATAATAAAAATATGAAGACCTTTTAAAGCGAAAAATAAAAGTAGTACTTCACATTAACAAACGTAAATTAAAATCATAGAATTATAAAAAAAAGAACTAATTCAAATTAATCCTCTTATATTAAGAAAATATAAAAAAGAAAGAAGCAAAAATAGGCAGCAAAAATCCTTTGCATTTACTACAAAAATAAATAAAAAATATAATCACCAACCACCCCCAACACGTTTTGAATAGCTTCAACATCATCAGCCACACGCCACCAACAGTTTGTTCTCTGCACGTGTAACTGACCACCTGCAACCCTTAAATACGGATACGGAAACACTGAGATTTTGTTTTCGTCTCCCGATATTCTCGTACTTCAATATATATATATATATATATATATATAATTTTTTTAACCAGAAAAACGCTCTTTTGTTTATTGCGTGCTGCTTAATTGGGTTGCATACACACACGCACGCACATACACACACTCTCGCATTTGTGTTTCGTAACTTTTCTTTGAATATTGAAATGGAAAAATCTGAACAATTTTCAGATTATCTTTTTGCGAAAATGGGTCCACCTCACACAACGACAGTCAATGGCTCACAACTGCCACCCAAAACCACCGAACGTTGTGAGGCTCCAAGAGAGCTAAAGGGCTACCAGAAGTGGTTGAGTGAAAACCTTATGCTGTTGGTCACATTGTCTGGTGTCATGCTGGGTGTGATTTTAGGTAAGTATCATATTTTTATTTACATTCGTACATCTGTACATTGGTACATAAATACGTTTGATGTCTTCTATTCAAGCATATGAAAAAAAATCGTTATTTGTCAGTCCCCTTTTTGTCTTGTTTGTTTAAGTGAAAAAGGTTTTATTGATTTTATTTATCCGTTTAATGTTAGTCCAATGGCAAATCTAAGAATTACTTGTGTTTTATTTGTTTCAAAAATACCTAAAGCTTCTTTTTAGTGATCAAAGGACATATTTATGAACTCACATATTTAGCAAGGGAAGTTTTTAAATAAATTATTACGAGGAATTTTATTTGCTAACTTTTTTTTTAATGTCTAAAAACGTTAACAGTTTCTGAAAATTGCATTAAATATTGAAAACGTTTCATTTTATATATAACAATCTGACATTTTTCTGCTGATTTAGTCATTCGCGCTTGCTAAACATTTTAAATTGCCAAAATAAATTGAAAAAACTGTTGCAAGAACAACTTATTAGCTTGTCCTTCTCGCGCATGAACTATTCTTAAATTATTCCTGATCTAATTGAAAACTCTAAACCATGATTATTCCCTTCTGTACAGCGCTAGATTTAGTCAATCTTGAATGATTAAACAGCGTAAACCAAAAACGGATGAAAATATCTGAATACATTTTAGAAATATTCTTTCATGTGCTGCGAGACTACTTTATTAAAAATAGAGATGGGCGTGGCAATAATTTAGAATGCTACTATTGTACTCTGAAATTATTATGAGAAAATTGTCTACTTTTTAACTTGCAAATACTTAAAATTGTACAGGAAACTTATGTTATCTAAAGAAGAAGTGTATATGGGCATGGTCCGCGCTGTTTGAAATCGAAAAACCTCGGAATATTAAAGCCATTTCCACTTTATAGATATATGACAATAAATACTTTCTTTGTCGGGAGTAGCCGCCCCGCCTACTTTTACCATTTTTTCAAGGTAATGAACACTGATAAACTTCCTCACACGCAATCTTAACTCAGTAGTTCTTTCAGTTTTTTATTTAATGGTAATAGTTCTGCAAATAATGATTTTTACGGGAGGAACTGCACCATCTATCTCAATTCTGTTGGCTTTTAGCATGACTCAAATTTGCAATGTTTTCTTGCCTTAATAAATCTTTAGATATGTTTATGTATGTTTAGTATTTGCTTCTCGCGACCAATTCAACCGCCAAAATATTCGGTAGTTAAAGAATTTTTAGAAATTAGAAATTTTAGAATTTTTAAAAACCGTGATTTTCATGACCACGTTTTTATCAATAGTGGTTGATAAAAAACTTTAGAAATATAACTTTTTTCCATTAAAAACTTGTTACTTTTCTTTTAAAATTTATGATGTAGGCTGCACGCATTTTTAAAAAAATTTTATTTTTCTAGATGCCATCGTCAAGAAAACAGCTTCAAATGGTTGCTATACACAACGCCACAATTTATTTATTATTACTTATTTATTACACTCATTACTTTTATTCACAAACATACTTGATTATATGATTTTAATTAGTACTTTTAAATTGCGGCAGAATATTTGTAAAAAAACAAACCAAAAAATGTTTTCTTGGCAGTAAATTGAAACACTCAATGGAAAGAGAATTTCAAAAGCAAGTTCATATCAAGCAAGACTTATTAAGCAGGTGGCAGCATTACGGTATTTGGTTTCTGTAGATGTTTTTGACAGAACCAATACAAAAAAAATGCCTGTTATTCTTGTATTGTTGTAATTGTTGTACTAATAATTTCACTTGTTTAATACGCCTTAATAGCAAGTTTTAAAAGTATGAGTGTATTAATAAAAAAAAGTGTGAGTGTATTGAAACTTGATAGACAAATCTTGAAAGCGTAACCCCGAAGTTAAATAAGTAAGAAAGTTACCTTGATTAAACATGACGAATATTACTTTCAATTTAACTTTACAGTTCTAAACCCGCACAACATCAGAGCCTTAAATGAATTAAGCTGAAAGTCCACACCACGCTTTCTACGCGTCATGCTTCCTACGCGTCTCTAAAAAAGTTGTATTAGAGTATTTTCATAAAGCAAATTACAAAACAAAAGTTTGCAACTCTTGTGACGCGAAAAAAGTTGAACAACATTCTACTTTTA
Source organism: Gymnocheta viridis (assembly GCA_956483585.1). Classification (NCBI taxonomy): domain Eukaryota; kingdom Metazoa; phylum Arthropoda; class Insecta; order Diptera; family Tachinidae; genus Gymnocheta; species Gymnocheta viridis. The sequence goes on from OY101440.1 coordinate 39,762,798, forward strand.
CGCGTCGTATACAACATATCAGCCAGTGCTGCCAAGTTCCGAGTCTACATTTTTTTTAGATAGAACATTTAATTATTTGAAAGCTATTTTCGTAAGCAGTTGATGAAAAAAGAATTGAAACAATTTAAAGAACATAAAACTTAAAAAAAGATGACAAAAAGTCTGCAAACTTTTCTTGAAATTTAATAAGCAAAAACGTGTATAAAGGCGTGGTGTGTAACTTGCAGTTTTTAAATCGTCAAAAGCTTAAAACTCATGAAACGCAAGCGCGTAGAACGCGTGGTGTGGACTTTAGCTGTTAAGCTCTCTCTATTCACCATATATATGTCTTCTTTACTCTATCCCTTATCCCTTTCCAATAGAAAGTAACACTTCAACTGGATGGTACGCATTAATCAGAGTTAGTTCTCTTTAAAATATAAACTATAATAATGATATTAAAACCCGAAACCCCTCCCCTAACTTTCTACTAGAAAGCCATGCGATTGCAAATTAATTCTAAAACTCTTTCATGTAAAAATTTCATTAGAATATATCTAAAGGCTTATCACGCGAACAAAGGATTCCTAAGTCTCTGTGTGACATAATAAAAAGTATTTTTCCTTTCTTTGTAATTGATTGTGTAAAATTCCATGAAATGCTAGAGATCAAAAATAGTTCCAAATATGTATTAGATGGTATTTATTTTTTATTTCACAACTGACTGCGGTTAAATTCTATATCCATTTGTCAAAAGTATTAGAAACACATTTGAATTTTTGTTTATCAATAATAAAAAAAACCGCACGCCAACTAACAATACGAGTACATATAATCTGCAAGAAAATTGTATTATTTGTAATTTGAATAAATTTTCATTATAAATATGTGCGTCATATGTATGTGCAAGGATATGTATGTATCAGCATATCGTCATATAAAATGAAAAACCATGTAAGTTGAAAAAAAATTGAAAGCCTCGTTCATTGTTGTACACATATTATATTGAAATTTATTTCCTTTTAAAATTTTACATGTTTGCCTTAAAAAAGAGCGTGCTATGTTGTAAGCAAAAATGATAACTCCCAAGTACTTCCACTGTTGGTGGACTTAATAATCTGATTCACTTCTCCTATTACAACTTTTGCAAATAAATAAATAAATAAAAATAAATAAATAAAAAAAAAATGATAAAAATAGAAAATATAGTTACACAGTTTTGCATTTCATGTAACGATATGTAAGTGGTATGTGATAGTATAACAAACTTGTATATGGCACGCATATCATGAATGAATTCTTTTTTTCCGTTATAAATAAATTAATAAATAACTTGATACGTCAATAGCTGTAATTTTCAAGACAGGGGAGCAATTTATAACAAAATTACAACGTAAGTGTTTTTACTACTGAATGAAGGTGTGCACGTACAATAGGGTTGTGGGTGGCCCACCCCCGCTAGTATGAGGAAAAAATTCATATTCTTCCTGTAACCCTCTAGAAATTTGCGAATAGTGTAAAAACTGCTACATACACACAAATTCTTAGATCGATTTAGATCAGAGATGATGCAAATGAACCGAAATATTACAAATAATGATTATTTCAATTTTTCATTGGCTTCATCTAAATTGTCTTGAAATAATTTCAGATCTACTGTTTTAAGCCAATAAACGATTCCTCATGCAAAAAAAATACATTTTAAAGAAACTGATTTCATTCATTATATGAAAAATGTAGTTTTAAGAACATGTGCTTCATTAATTCAATGAAAGTTTTCGTGATTTGATTTTTAAAATTCATTAATTTTAAAGCACACTGAACTGTAAATTACAAAGTTTTACAAGCCAATGCATGCGCCATATTTTTAAAATCTGGTGGCCAAACGTCATAATGCAAAGAAGAACGTGGAAATGGATCGGGCATTCTCTCAGAAAAGATTCATATGCAATATGCCGCCAAGCCCTCGAGTGGAACCCACAAGGCAGTGTAAGAAGAGGTAGGCCAAAGATTACATGGAAAAGAAGTTTGCTAAATGACATAGAAAATAGCGGAAGAAGCTGGAAGAAAATAAAAGTTCTTGCGAATGATCGAATATTTTTGGAGAAATTTTGTAGAGGCTCTCTGCTCCACAGGGAGTTAAGCGGGCTGAAGAAGAAGAATTTCAAAGAGCATTATTTAAGTTTATAAGGGTAGTAAGATTATGTTTTCTTAATTATTACTAATCTTCAGGGAAACCAGAAATATGCACTTACATGTTTTTTCTTGTGCACCATATTGAAGCGGAAACAAAACGTTTATCTGTTTCAAAAATTTTACTGCGTTTTGGCATTAATTTGTTAGTGCATCCATTTTCATATTTTGTCCATTAAAGCATTTTTATAATATTTCAGCAGTTTTTTTTAAAGAACAAAAACAAACCGCAAAGCCATTTTGGCTTGTCTGCAGAAACACCCAGGGTATAGGCAGGAATCGAACATACGACCCCCAGACTAATAGTGTAGTACGCTATCTACTAGTCTACGGGGGATCCGAAAAACTTTTAGAAAACCTTTTTTAATTTAGAGAGCATATTCCTTTCACACGTTATTAACACGAAAAATGTTCCCATTAATTACATCAGTAAATTTGTGAAAGCACATGATGAATAAACGTAATATTCCGATTCTAATTTATTTAATATTTCGGTTTAATAATAATGATATTCCTAGTCAATTAGTATCTACCGCGATCATTGGTAAAATCAAACAAGGAATTCTGATTAGATGGTGTAACCACCTCGAAATCAATACTGATGAATAAATTGTTGCAATATTACTTTCTCAACAAAAATAATTTGTAGTTATTAACGAAATTTCTTATATTAAAAATAAAATTGCTAAAGTCAGATTTGAACTTGAGCCAAAAATAACCTTAAATCTAAAATATTTCAACTAATTTCGTATGATTGTTATTTTTTCATCATATTTTAATTTATTTACCGCATATTTAATGCGCATATAACAAATTTTTTTGTAGCACATTTTCGGTTTCTAATATTAAAGAAAAAAAAAACAAAACAACCACAGGAGATTAAAGTGCAATCAATATTCAACACATGATTGATTAACACTTTCGTTAGTATACACTCACACATATACATAGAAGTTAATACTTTTATGTATGTATTTGTGAGGGAGTAAAGTTGCAATAGTTGCAATCACCATTTCAATACTTTTTTGAAACTAAATTACAGAAACTTTATTGTTTAAAGATAAACAAAATTTGTTAGAGTGCATATTATGGTATTGAGTAGAATAGATTTAACAGAAGCTCGTATATAAGTTAGTTTGAAACCAATTCGTGATACATTCATTATAAAAGTGGAGATTTGCAGCCTTTGCAACTACGCGCTGATGTGTTAATATTTTGTTAAGTTGCCACGATTGCTATAACAGTTTAGAGTCCCATATCCATTGTGTGAGTGAGTGTGTGTGAAATGACACTTGAATGAACACGTTATATGTACTTGCAGCAATTGCAAACAAACAAACAACAAAAATAAGTCTAGAGAAAAAAAATAACTACAATAAATTGAAATGAAACTGTGAAATATATTCAAGTTCAGTGCAAACATCAACATATGGCATGAGCAGTAATATAAAACTAATAAATTAACAATAGAGTTCTACTACCCCCACCCCGCTTTTCAGAAGGCTCCTTAATTTTCCATAAAATGAGCAAAAGAAAGAAGTAAAACTCACAAATGCAAGTTATGTTAAATACTCGTATATATAGAAATATGAGAAAAAACTATATCAATTTCTCAAGGGGTTGAGGGGGTGGATCTGTTAGTTTTAAATAAAATCTACAATTCAAGAAATTTCGTTCAGTCGCGCAATAGAAATAAAAATTATTTTATTATTTTTGGGTGTTGAGGGAGAAATATATTTTTCTTCTATTCACCTAAATACGCGCGTGTTACGTATATCCATCCGTTTTATTTTTTATTGATGTTCTTTCATCAACACACATAATCTCAAGTGTTGTCTCATCTCTAGCAAATGCTCATAAATAAAAAATCTATTTGCTCGACTGAGCTTTAAAAGGTTGCATTATTAAAGAAATGAGCTTAGTAGATTCAATATTCCATATGCGAAATACATGGCAGAAAAACTAATTTTCCCTGTACTACGTAATGCGATTTACTCGCCAATCAATGACAATAAATAGAGTCGCAATACCTATTGTCACTATAGAGTTTCCACCGGCTCATACATGAGAGTTGTATTCTATATTCGGTCGGACATTATATGAAATCAAGCAGTTTTCACACCGCAGCACTTAAATTCTTCTCTTGAGACTTGCAAATATTTTTAGTTCATCGAATAGCATATATGCTTAATACCCATATCAACAATAACTAGATTTGAAATCTGTCTAATTTATAAATTGCTCAAAATTAAACATTATAGTCCTTTAAGCAGCTGCTTAACAATTATGATAATTTGTAAACAGTTTGTTTAACTAATCTTCTACCGGCATCATTATTAACAAGAAAACCATTGAGGTTGAAAAATTATTTGTCAATACATATTTTTAAATATATATTTTTTCCACATTTTGCAGGTTTCTCTTTACGGCCTCTACGCCTACATGAAGACTCGATAATGTTGATCTCTTATCCGGGTGAACTATTTATGCGTATTCTTAAATTAATGATTTTACCCCTGGTCATCTCCAGTCTTATTGCTGGCTCCGCAAGTTTGAATGCCCGCATGAATGGTAAAATTGCTTTGAGAACTTTAGTGTATTTTGCATCCACATCATTGTTGAATGCTGCATTGGGTATTGCGTTGGTCTTGCTTATACATCCTGGTGACCCGCATTTACATAATGCTACAGACCGTTCCACGGATAGAAAGGCTGTGAATTTATTGGATAGTTTATTGGATTTGGGAAGGTAAGTGAATCTTGTATGTTTCTGTTAATTTTTAACATGCATCAATTATAGCGAATTATCGTTAAAACCGACAGTTTTCCGTTTTTATTTTATTTATTCTCATGTTATATTACGGTTATAACCGAACTTCACTGTATATTTGGCGAATATATGACTTTAATTTGCCTTAAATGTGTTTAGGTGTTTGGCTTTACTGAATTGTTAATGTTGTTCTTTCTACAGTGTGGTGAATATAAAAATTATTCCTGTTTTGCTTCAGTTAAGACAAAAACCAATTTTGCTTCCGAGTAAATAAGAAGCATTGGCAAACAGTTATAAACATTTCAAAATTTACTGCCAGGCCCACGAAGTCACACGTATTCGTTCTTTCGTACAATTCTAAAGTTTTGTTTTTGTTTTAAATGTAAACGTACGAAAGACCGAATACGTGTGACATCGTGGACCTGTCACTTAAATATGTAAATATATATTTCGAAATATCAAGAACAAATTCTTTTTGATAATTTGCAAAGACGCTGCTCGGTCTAATTATTCTTTGATTCATTAGAATCACTTAAGCCTGAATTTAAATTATGCTTTAAATTGAATTTAAATAAAAAAAATCGATTAAAATAAAGAAAAGTATGAAAACTATTTTGGATTAAATTGAACCTTCTTTTACTCTCGTTTTATAGAAATGTCTTCCCGGACAACTTATTCCAAGCCTCATTTCAACAAGCGCACACTGTTTATCTGCCCAAACCTTCAATCACCAATACATTTAATGAAACTGTCAACGATACCGCTCAAATTGGCAGCAGTTCCGGAGACGGCAGTGGTGATGTCATAGCAGACAGCTCCGATGATGGGGATGGTGTGGAACCAAAACTGATACGTGTTATCCAGTATCGCAGCGGCACCAATACACTGGGCATTGTATTCTTTTGTTTAGTTTTTGGCACATTCCTTGGCACTATTGGTCAGAAGGGACAAGTAGTGGTCGACTTTTTTACAGCCGTCTTTGAAGTTGTCATGAAAATGGTGACCTGTGTCATGTGGCTGACACCGGTGGGCATCAGTTCGGTGATAGCGGGCAAAATATTAAGTGTTAACGATCTACATTTGGTGATGGCGCAATTGATGTGGTTCATACTAACAGTGACAATTGGTGTCCTTGTCTATCAGTTGATCATCATGCAAGCCATCTACTATATATTCGTGCGTCGCAATCCCTTCAAATTCTATGCAGGATTAATACAGGCCATGCTAACTGCATTTGCGACAGCTTCAACGTAAGCCATATTATTTTATCTCTATATCTCTATCAAACTATCTTTGAACTATATATGAAAAAAAACAATATATAGTAAAGCAAAAAAAAATCAAAGAAACAAGTTACCAGGTTGCATCGCTAATAACATTTCTAGCGATGCCTCCTACAAATTCGTTATGCTCATTTAGCTTAGAACTTCAAAACAAAAATAACTTAAAACACTGTTCATTTGCTACAAATATTTCTTTCCTTCTTTTTGGTTTTTACTTATATGAATTAATGCAACATTTTGATTTGATTCCGTTTTAATTCGAAAACATTTTTCAAAACAAAATCTAACCTAAAACAAACAAACTACCACCATCCTTCCAATCAAACATGTGGAAATTGTTTAATAATTTTCCCAACCTATAATTAAAACAAAAATATAATTAAAAAAACACACACACACATTTAAACATATTCAACCAACTAATTGTAACAACAAAAACAAACTCTAAAATTTTAACATTAAAAAAAAACTAATGACTCGACTGTGATTCAAAATGACTGATTGACATCTTAATATACAACAACAACAACAACAACAACAACAATCTGTGATACTTCAATAACGGGTGATAATACAATTTATAAAATGATCGACATACAACAACTACCATCCAACAAAATCCACCCATACAACTGTGCAGTGCTGCTGCACTTCCTGTAACATTCCGTTGCATGAATGAAAAGTTACGTGTGGATCAGCGTATAACACGTTTCGTTTTACCCATTGGCTGCAACATCAATATGGATGGCACTGCTCTATTCATCGCCATTGCTTCGATATTTATTGCTCAAATGAGTGGCATGACTTTGGGTTTTGGAGAACTTGTCACGGTACTTTTGACATCGACAGCAGCTTCTATGAGTTCGGCCAGCGTTCCCAGTGCTGCTTTGGTCTTATTATTGGTGGTTTTGACAGCGATTGATGCACCGGTGCAGGATGTTACTTTACTATTTGCCGTTGATTGGTTTGTGTAAGTATTTTGTATGTTAAAATACTCTTTAGAATCAAGTAATTAGCAGGCATACATCCTTTTTAGCGAATATGTATTTTTTTGAAGGACATTAAAAGAACAAAGGAGCTTTTGTAAGCAGAATTTTTCGATTTACCTTTTAAATGCAAATTTTTCAAGGCATTTTTTAACAAAACACTTATTTGAATATTACTGTTTCAGAGTTATTTAAATTAAAGTGTGTTTTTGCAATAATTAGATTATCTTAAAGTAATTTTTTTAAGTACTTAGTAAATTTATTATTAGATTTATGCCTCGATATCTTATTTCAAAGAATTTCGAAAACTTTTTGTTATTCTCTTTAAGTTCTTTTTTTAGATTTAATTTTTCTTAATGCTGCTTATATAAAAATAAAGAAGGCGTATGATAAAACTTAGTTTTTCAAAAAAGCATTTTTTCAAAAGTTACTTTTTTCAAAAGCTATTTTTGTTAAAGGGAACTATAATTTCAGTACCAATTCTTTAAAATGTAGGTTGTAGATACTTATTTTAACCAGACCTTTAAAAAATATATATTTTTTTTAAAGCATTCCCTCCAAAATATACTTTTTTTTAAAGCGTATTTCTAAAAGAAATTTTTACCATTTTTTAAATGATACTGTTTTAAAAGAACTTTATTTAGAAGGTACTTTTTTGCAACGTACTTTTTTAAATTTGAAAATTAAAATTTTTTTTAAGTATTTTTCCAAACGTACATTTTCAGAATTTTTTTTTTAAAAATATAATATTAATTTTTTTTTTAACTTTTTAAAATACATTTTCGTTACTACTTTTATTAGGCACTTTCCTTATAAAGTACTATTTTCAGTGATACTTTTATAACAAAGGGACGTTTCAAGGGGTATTTTTTTCAAAACCGATACTTTTTCGAGAGTCGTTTAAAAGATTTTTTATTTCAAAAGTAAATTTTTTACAACGTTAATTAAAACTAATATTTCCTATCGCCGATGCAATCGACTAATTAAATATTAATTATTTAAATAAATATATACGATAAAACACAAAAACAAAAACATTCTAAATAAACAACTTAAAACTCTTTTGCTTACAAAGTATGTATAGAAAATGATCTGACTCATATAAATGCAAAAGCAAATTGGACAAACACTCATGCATGTTTTGTTTATTTTTCAACTTGAAGCTGATACATGCGAGTGCAATAAGTGTGCATGGATTAGTAGAAACTTTAAACACTTGTAGCTCCTAAAATACTGAACCGATGTTACCGCAATATAGATTGTGCACATTTGTGAATAAATATCTTCGAAATGATATGTTTTGTCAATGTCGACCGTATAATATGAGCGTAAAAGGGAGCAAAAAAACTGCTTGCTTATAAATTATGTATATGCTCTTATTTGAAAGGGTATTTTTTCAAGGTAATTTTTAAGAATTGTTTTCTAAAAATTACTGTTTGGGGCAGTTTTTAAAGATATTTTATTTTAAAATGTTTGTTGTCAAAAAGTTATTTTTTACAACGCTAATGGAAGTTTTTACGAAAATATATTCTTAAAAGTTATTTTTTAGGAAGTGTTTTTTTAATTGTTTTTAGAGCGATTATTTTTAGTACACACCTTTTTTAAATGAGGCTTTATTAAAGCACACGTATTGTAGAGCTTTTTAATGGATTTGTTTTTAAGGGGTATACTTTAAAGATATTTTTTAAAAGGTATTTTCAAGGTAAATTTTGCCAAATGTACTTTAGAAAGATACTTTTTTTATTTGGACTTTTTTAAGAATATAGTTTTTTTCAAAAATATTTTTAAAGGATACTTTTGAAAACATCCTTCCGTTTAAAGACTTTTTTTCTCGTAAATTAAAAAAAAAATGCTTTTTTAAAAATGTACTTACGTTTTGTAAGTCCTTTATTAAAATGTAGGAACTTCTTAAAAGGGTTTTTTAAAAATACTTTTTATGAGGTGTATTAAAGGTTCTTTTTTAAAACGTGTTGCTTTTACATGGTGCTCTTTTTAAAAGATATTTTTTTCAAGCATATTTTTACACATTTTTTTAAAAGATCTGGGAGAAAATTACGGCATTCGATATCGAACGAAATTTACATATAAATTTAAAAATTTTTTATGGGTTTTCGTTCGATATCGAATGCCGTAATTTTCCCCCTGGTTTTCAATGTACTTTTTTTAGAGAAGTTATGTTATGCTATTTAAATGTACTTTTTTGAGAGTATTATAAATTAATTGCTTTCAAAATGGTGCTTTTTTAAAGTGTTTTTTTTTAATTTAATTTTTAAAATGCTTTGTTTAAAAGATTTTTTTAATGGGTACTTTTGTAAATGAGTAGTTTTATTAAATTAATTTTTTTTTTATTTTTGAAAAAGTACTTTTTACTTTTGCAAAGGGACTATCTTAAATAATCCTTTTTAAAAATTATTATTTTTTTTTGCAATTAAGGTACTATTTAAGAAAATGACTTCAAAAAATGGTTTAGCATATTTCTTTTCTTAAAAAATATTTTAAAAATATCGCTTGTGTTATTCAATACATCCTTCTTTTTACAGGGACCGTATACGTACTACTAATAATATGTTGGGCGATTGTTACACAGCTGCAGTGGTTGAGGAGCTTTCACGCAAAGAATTAATGGCTCTCGACGCTGCTGTACTCTATCAGGTAATAAGCGAGGTGCTTTTCCTTTAATTTAACAAAACTGTTTAACAAAAAACAGGAAAGGTTATGTATTAAAATATTAAAAGATATTTTCATTGAACAGAAAAATGTTTCTGTAATTCACTAAAAACGTATACCGCTTACAGATAAACGACTAAAGCTAGAGGCGCCTTAGAAACCACAGTATTTTTATTATAATTATAATCTTAATATTATAACGAGAAAATGTTTATTTGACTAATAAAGTATTTTTTTTTTGTATTTGGCATTTTACTTTTGTATGCGCACAGGAAATTCCAATTAGTACTCCAAATGGTCATGTCAGTTTAGAAGGACAAACTGAATTGGATAGCAATTGTACAATACCGGATGCTGTTATCGTTGATATGAATGTGGTTATTAATAAAGTGCAACAGCAACAGCAGCATCATCATAATGGTCATGCAAATATTAAAATATAAATTTTCAGAGAGAAAAAATACCATTGAAAGCAGAAATAACTATAAAATTAATATTTAGTTTTATTAAGCAAACTAAATGACAACTTTTTCAAAGAAAGAATTATTAAAACGATAAGTCTAATTAAATAGAATATAAAGCTTTATGCAGCAAGATGGTAGTGTTGCATACACCCCTTTTAAGCATATTCAAAAATCAAATAATTTAACTGTCAATTCCTCTTCAAAAACACACACAAACACACACTCATACATCAAGCCACTTTAATAATAAAAAAATCAATACAATTATTGAAAAGACTTGATACAGAATCTTAATCCCGTGTTCTTTTCTTACAAAAAAAAAACTAATAACAAAATTAAAAAAGCCAGACTGTTTTAAACAAAATTTATGAAACAAGAAAACAATATTCCAAATAAACTAAATTTTAAAAACAAATTTTATTCAATAACCCACCAAAATCTTCTTATATAAAAAAATTTACTAAATTAAAATTGAAACATCCTTTTCGAATAAAAAGAAAAATATATTAAAAATTCTAAATTACAATATGTGTAATCAAAATTATTTTTATCCAAAAAAAGTAATTAAACATTTCGCTTAAGAATCAATTAACACTTTCGCTCCCACACTCTTCTTTCATTTATGTTCTCTTTAAGCCTTGAATTTTCCAGTCTATTTTTGAAATAAAAGTCAGCAAATTGAAAACAATTGAATTTTCCCTAAACTACATATAAAATATTTTATAAATTAATTTGATTTTTTTTACATTAAAATATAAAACAACAATTTTTTATTTGGGTTGTAGCTAAAGAATTTGATTCTTTTAGTTTATCTGTAATAAGTTTTAGTATAGACTTTTTATTTGAATCAAAGTAACATAAATTCTCTTTTAAATCATTTATTTAATACATTTAATAAAAATCAGTTAAAACCAAATTAACAAAGTTTCTATGTGTTATAAAGGCAAAACATTTAAAACAAAAATATATACTAATCAAACAACAATAATTATCACATTTTTTAAAGTAGACTGATAGCGAATTAGTATTTAACAATAAAAATATTTGTATGCAAAAATGAGAAAAAATATATATACAAAAAAAAGAAGAAATTATCATAAAAAAATAAATAAATGTACTCAAAGAAAAATCTCTACTTGATAGACAAAATTGTAGTTTTATTTTAATATGCGCAGGATATTCACATGAATACAAGTGCCAGGAAATATTCGTTACATCACTAATATATTTTGAAACAATATTAACAAAACTTATTTCAAATTTCCTTGCTGATGCCAGATACCTGTTCTTCAGAGTGTCTAGTAGATGCATAGAAAAGCAAAAAAAAAAAACAAATGATATTCATCTTCTTACTTTGTTTTAACAAATAAATGTTTAAGCTGTTAAAAATTGTTTGCATATTACTGAAACCAAAAACCATTTTCTTTACATTTATGTCCAATATGTCTACTTTTTATTTTCTCTTTGCAATATTAGTGGACGCTAAGGTAACACCCAATCGTAAAATTATTCTAACTTGTTGTCTCTATGCATTTTGCCAGGTACTGCTCAGCAGACATCATAACTCATTTCAAACATATTTTAACAACTGGTTAGTATAATTTTACGAGGGGGTGTTACTTTAACGTCCATTAGTGTTCTAAAAGTACAAGAAAACAAATAGAAACAAAATCGAGTCTTTTTTGTTTGTTACTTATGCAGATAACTTTAACCATTTAAACATATATAGTAGAGTTTTATCAAAGTAAACATTGTTGCTAACATTAACATATTGTTGATTTTCAACAATTGCTTGATGTACGGTGAATGAGTGAAACATCGGTGGTCATCATCGCTGATGAATTTATAAAAATATTCATCTTCAGATTGATGTCAAAAATTGTCATCATAATTGTGACATTAATAATATGACAAATGTCATCAATAACACGAGACCTAACTTCAATCTAATGACACAAGCCATCACCGAATCTCGTCATATTTTAGGTATCATTTTTGCTAAGACTGAAATTCGATGATACATTTTATAAATTATTAACTGGTAATCTGTGTATAAAATAGAATAATCAAATACAGTTCTAATGCTTCTTATTTTCATTTTAATAAAAATTTATTATATAAATATATTATATATTTAACTCGAAGCTTTTACTTTTTCATTTTTATGAAAAATTCAAAGATAATATTTATATCTACACGCTTTAAAAATTTTTTTATTGTTTTACCTACATTTTCGTATCAAAATTGAAGATTTAAAAATTATTTTCCATATTTCTTCAAAATAAAATTGGAAACTATTTTTCTTCTACTGAAAATTTTAAAATTTTGAGTTAATACCCTCCTGTTGATCAAGTGCGATATGATTTTTGTTACATTACATTGACATACTTTGATCATTATTACTATGACAATACTATAAACAAAATCAAAAAGCCTTTTTGACTGATTTATTAACAGTGCATTGCTCGAGCCTCACTCGCTATCAATAAGAATTATATTTCAGCATAAAATAAATATAAACATTCCTATGAGAAGTAAAAAGTCACTTTAATATACACAACGAAACCACATCCAACCGACAACATCCATTTTTTTTTTCATTTAATTAAATTGATTTCGATTGAACATTTAGCATAATTTTGAGTGTCATTTAGCTGATGACACAACTGTCATCATTTTTTTATTATTTATTTATTATTTTATTATTATTATTTATTTATTCAAAACATTTTCCATTTTACATTTCTTAAATTTTAAATTACTTAAAGACCCACGAAGCCGAAAACATAGACTTGTCTGTAGGTCATTGGTGAGAACATGACCTATTGATGCAAAGGCTCACATTACTAATTAACAAGCGTCATGCGGTCAAAAACGAATGCAATTCTCGAATTATATAAATGTTATGACAGGTTCTCTATCAGTGTAACGTGTGAGAAGATATTTTCGCAACGGCCCCACACACTCTGGAAAAAGGTAATTTGTTTGGTGGCGAAAAGATTGTTGAACGAAAAAATAAAAAAAAATTTATTAGCAACATTGAGGCTGATAAAGTTACTGTAATTAAAAATAAAAATTGTTTATGGGTATGTTACCCCTTTAGGAAAATGTCGTGCTCAAACATTGAGATAAAAATTGGGTTGTAGTCGACGTATTCTACCATTCATATTTCACCTTTTCGAACGAAGTTAATTAACTATATAATATTAACATTTTATTAAAAAAAATAAACTTAAAAGTATTATATGATATCAACACATTGATCGTCTACCTCGAGCCGTTAAACATTAAATGTTAAAATCTATTATCCAAGAAAATGCAGGATACGAAAATGACGGAACGGGTCACGTTGTTACAAAAATTTTTAAATTTCATTACACAGTACAAGACATGATTTTGGGACTCAATTCTGAGAATTTCACGTGACAGTAGCCCCAAAAATAATAACTTCTGTATCATTCGTTTTGTCAAGTTGACTGCATTAATAATTTAATGGCCACACGAATTTTTTTGTTCAAGGTGGATTTTTATCACTTTTTTATATTTTAACACGGTTGTACGTAAGATTTTGATTTTCCATATTGAAATATTCAATGTTCTTCTGGTTTTAAAATGTAATTATTAATGCAGCCACCAACTTGACAAAACGAATGATGCAGAAGCTCTTTTTTTCACGTGCAATTTTCAAAATTGAGTGCCAAATCAATGATCTGAAAAATATTGTACTGTGTTATTAAACTTGCTTAAAAAATTATTTATTTATTATAAGTGCTAACTTCGTGTTTTATTTAAAACTTGTATTGGAACAATTCAAGATTCGGAGTATTTTTTCAAGGTCTTACATATTTGGTAACAGCAATAAAAACATAATAAGAAAAACAAGAACACTAGACGACTAAAGAATTTTATGGCTAAAAGAAATCTGTATCAAAATTTATTGCCTAAGTTTCAACAGTGCTTACCACCTACTTCCTTGGCTTTAGCTCATTCATAAAATTTTAATGCATCAGACCATTGATATGGAATATATGATTGTTTCCAACGACTAAAGGAATTATCGGTCTTTTTTAAAAATATCTGCATAAATTCTTACAAGACTTAAAGCTTGTCTCCTTGGCTATAACTTGGATCACACAAGTAGCTTACAAGATATGATATGTTTCTATTGCGAAAATGGGGGCTTCTCTAGTCTTATATAATGAAATATCTTAAAACATATAATTTAATACCCTTCCACTTAAGTAGCACAAAACAATTCCAATAACCTTCTAACAAATGTTCTATAATGATAAAAACTTGTTATTAATTGCCTGGAATAATCTCGCGGTCACTTGTAAGTAGTAAATTAATAATATTTTTCTTAAACTTTTTAATCTTTTAATTCAAAATAAATTTATATAAATTTTATACAAACTAAAGCATTGAAATTAATTTTTAATTATTAGTAAATAAAGGAAGGATGTTGTAGTTGTAACTAAATAAAAAATAAAATGAGAGAAAAAGAAAAATTCGCAACAATATATTCAACTGATAAGAGCACCAACTGAAGCGATTGAGTCAAGCGATAATTTTTTGACAATTATGACAAGTTGAAGTTAATTAGTACTATAAAATGATGAGATATAATAAAACAACCAGCCAACCGAACAACCAGGCAAATCAAACAGCAACTGTGAATAAGGCTGAGTAATGAAACCAAACAAATCAAAGGAACTGAAACAGTATTAAAAATTAAAAAAAAAACCGAACACCCAATGAAATAATTGCACATATAGACAAATTGACGGACGGACAGACATACGGACAGACAGATAGACAGACCTTTTTATAACTGAAGGTAGCAGCAAATGTGATGTTGAAGAAAATATTCATAAAAATATGAAATACATAAAAAAGCAAATTAATAACGATGATGATGAGGAGAATAATAATGATGATGATGATGATGTTGATGGCTCCACAAACACTGGGTCTCTTATCATTTTAGAACACTTAACTTTTGTTTAAAATTAAAAAATAAAATCCGAATTGGTAACCGGTATTTGTCAGTTTAAATGCTAAAATAAATTCTTAATCAAAAAGTATTTTAAATATTGAAATGTATTAAAGAATAAACGAGTAAATAAAATAAATTTGTTCGAAAAGGCAATTTTTTTTGCTCAACAAAATCTTTTCAGACAGTAGTCTCATTTTTATTTTAATAAATTTGTTTGTATCAAAAGTATTTGAGGCGAAAATAACTGTTATTAATGAATGGTATTATACGAGAAAAAAAGGAGAATAATACAGTCACGAAAAAATTTAATTGGAAACGGTTATGAAAAAATACAATACTTATGGGAAATATTGTAGCTTTAGTTGGAAAGTTCTTTTCCTTGGAAGATGTTACTTTCAAAGTACGGTTTAGAAAAGTGCGTTATTTTTACAGCAGGGATCTCTTATAAGCTGCTTTCGTCCTTCTATTATTATGATTTTTAATACACACATTTTGTACATACAAATAGTAGTATGAAACGAATAGATTTTTGTGTATACATATTTATTATTTAAACAATTTCAGGTGATTTGCTGATAATTCGCTTTAAATTTTTATTGTTTTATTGCATCAGAGTAGACCATTTTGTCGCACATTACAAACTGCGATATTTTGTATTCTTTTTCAATAGTAGTCGAAAGTACTATCACATTTTAAGAGCGTGTTTCTGTACAAATCGAAATAAATTTCAACATAATAAAATATTTTTGCTGAAGTAATAATTTTCTAAAAATGCTTTGCGGACTTCTTTGCAGATAATGGAAAGTCTTACTGCTTCCCAAGTTTTCAAGGACTTCCCATTTTAGAACCCTTGTTTTAAATCTTTTTCTTCTTTACTCCGCTTAACTCCCTGTGGAGCAGAGGGCCACTACAACATTTCTCCAAGATATTCGATCATTTGCAAGTACTTCTATTTCGTTCCAGCTTCTTCCGCTGTTTTCGATGTCATTTAGGAAACTTCTTTTCCATGTAGTCCTTGGCCGACCTCTTCTTCAATAGCCTGTGTGTTTCAATCTAGAGGCCTTGGCGGGTTATTTCATCTTGGTCCTTCCTGAGAGTGTGCCCGATCCATTTCCACTCTTTAAGTTTTAAAGCGCTGCTTATATATTTTTTTCTTCAAAATAAAGAAAACATATTATCAAATTTAATTTAATAAAAAAATAATTGGCTCTCCAATCACGTTCGACCTGCTATTTAAATGAAAAACAGCAGATATGTCTGCCATTTGATAGTTAGAAATAGAACTGTAACGTTGGTTTGTTTGCTTAAGCAGTTCCCATAGGCTGAACGGCTCTTTCATTCAGGGTATTTGCAGTTGTCCTTGCCCTTCACACGACGTTCCAAAGTAGCTTTACTGTCTTTGTTCAACTGTAATTTCACAATCAAACACTAGACATTTGTACCATTAGCGTTTTCACGTTGGGTCTTTTCAATTTATATAAAAACCTTTTTACGATAGGTTTGTACAGCCTTTCCAACTTGATTTCCCTTAAAGTGACCGCGAACCACTTGAACTTCATAGTACTTGCGGATGGGCAGGGAACGAACAACGGAGCTCCTTTGATAGGGGCGCAGACATAAGACGACGGCGAATAAGATAGGGCACTTGGAAATGGCGCTCGCGGTTCTTTCTGCGAGAAGATGTGATATACTTGTTCTAGTTGTATTCTATCAAATAACTATCGTAAAATTAGGAAAAAATAAATTTCTAAGAGGCATTTCTCAACGTACTTCTTAAAAGAAACTTTTTCAAAAGGCAGTATCTTAAAAAGTTTATTTTTTGAAGAGTTATTTTTAAAAGGTTTCCTTTTTTTTAAAGACAATTTTTGAAAAATAATTATTTTTAATTGCAATGGTTTTTTCGAACGCATTTTTTAAAAAGTACTTCTTTTTAGAAGTTTATATATTAGAAATTGTTTTTAAAGGAAACTCTTTTAAAAAGATATTTTTTAAAGAGTTGTTTTCTTGAAAGGTACTTCTTTTAAAAGGTACTTTTATTAACGGATGCTTTTTTGACAAGTAGTTGCTTTTTTAAGGTTCTATTTAATTGACACTTTCCAAAAGGTATTTTTTTCAAAAAGGTAGTCTCTCAAAAATGCTTTTTTAACAGGTAATTTTTAATGTACTTTGATTTGAAATGTACTTTTTTTCGAAGGTACGTTTTTTGTAAAAAGTTTTTTTATGTGCACTTTTTTGAAAAGGAAGTTTTGAAAATGGTATTTTTTCCACAAGGTGCTCTTTTTGAAAGGAAATATTTTTTAAATTCCCTTTTTCAAGAGACACTTTTCCAAAAGCGACTTTTTTCTAGAGGTATTATTATTAAAAGGTGACTTTAAGGTACTGCTTTTAAGAGGTACTTTTTTTTAAAAAGTACCTTCTTTAAACGAGCTATTATAAAAAAACATTTTTAATAGACAAAAAAATTAATTTTTTTAACAGCCATTTTATTAAGATACTTTTTTGAAAAGGTTTTTTCTCCAGGCATTTTTTAAGTCGTATCTTTTTAAAAATAAAATTTTTCCAACGATTCTTTTCTCTAAAGTACTTCATAAAAATAACTTTGTAAAAAAGCGCTTTTTTAAAGTTTTGCTTTTAGAGACACTTTTTAAGAGGCAATTTTTTAAAATGTACTCCTTCAAACATACTTTTCCTGAGAAAGATTTTTTCAACTACGTTTTTTATTCTAAAGTATACTTTTCCAAGCAGCAGTTTTTCAAAAGAATATTAGAATCCCTTTTTAACAAGTACTTTTAAATAATTTCATAGAAAGATACTTCTTTCCAAAAGTACTTTTTGTTTTTGAAAAGTTCATTTTTGAATTGTTCCTTTTTTGAAAAGTTGAACTTACATGTTTTCATAAAATTGCGCTCTTTCGAAATTAGTTCTTCTCAATGCATTTTCATTAAAACACAAGTTTTTTCAATTTAAAATTAAAAAAAATCTTTATAAGTATCTATTTAAAATATTTCGTTTTTCAAATGTCTTTCTGACAATGTTTTTAAATTTTCTACAAAATTAAGAAAGAAAAAAAGAAAGTTCACAAATGCATATTAAATTTTTTGGTGTAACATGCGTATCGAATATTTTGTTAATACGGCATATTTTTACACATTTATTATCATAATTCACAACAAATATTCATTTTAATACATTTGGTTTTTTTTGGTCTTGCGTTTTATTGTTACGTTTAGCATAAAGTGGCCGATAAAACACACATCCCCAGGATGTGATCACAATCAGAAACATCAATAAGCTTAACTGATGGATTGGACATAGCAATGATGATGATGATGATGATGACCATGGTGATCGCTGCTTTTTTTTAGTTAATGAATACATACGAACGTGTCCCTTGAAAGTGTTTTGTGATTGCACGTATGTAAATTTTAAACCTAAAAACAGAAGAAAACTGAAGAAAGAGATGGGCCAACTTTTACAACAACTGACTGCATGTCCTTTAAGTTCATCATAATGATGAATATGTTGGTGTTATTGCTGCTTCGGTTCTTGATAACAATCTTTATTATGTATTATGGGTGTTCTTTTGGCTTGTTGCTGTTCTTGTTTTTAAATGAATTCTTCTTATATTTTCTTCTTGCAAATTTATGTATTTAAACGCGCAACTGTGTCCATCAACACCTCCAGCCACAAAAGTAACAGCGGTTAATCGCAGCAAGGCAAACAATGGACAAAAAACTTATAAATTTCTTTATTTCGCTCTCTTTTTTTCTGGGCCAATTGAGATTGTGATTTATCTTGCAACAAGCGAGGGTTGTGGCAATTTAAGGGGACCAAAAATTTGAAATTAGATTTCAAGCAGTGAAAGGAGGGTGTTTAATAAATCGTTCTCTATTTTTTTTATTCAAAAAATCTGGTTGTCAGCATAAAAACTTTAAAGAGATGTGGATATTTTATTTGTTAATTATTTATTTATTGACTTATAGAGTACCTTTGCAATAACAAGACTTAGTCTTAAAACTATAATGAAAGGTTGTTTAATGTGCAGTAACTTTGTCGTATATATTATCTTCAATACAGTTTTACCACTTTCTTAAAAACTTTTTGTTTGTTGATTATTTTCATCTAATATTAAATTGAACTTATTTATAGTTCAGACATTTTTTATGAATTTTCTGCAAGTAATTTTTTCAGAGAATCGGTGTTTGTTATGAGTTGAAGAAACTGTTCCTGTAAACGCGAAAGAAAACTTCACTAAAGCATGGCCCAAAAAAAGGTTCCATTAAATGACTTTATTTAGAAAGGAATACTAACGCATGGAACAATTTAAATTAAACAGACAATTTTAGGTGGCCGGGGCTAGAACTGACATCATGGTGTTTCGAGATCAACCGCGATCTCGTTATCAGATCTCTTCTGCTGTTTGCTGTCGAACCTATCACAATACTCATATGTCAAGTAGTTAATATTCAACATTGAATCATTTTGCGTGAAAGCTCTTTTGCAAAATAATTCTTTGAAACTTTTTCGTTTGATGGTTTTGAATTTAACTTTTTCCCCTTAAATGAACTTTATTATTTTCTTCTTGAGCTTTGTCTTTTCAATTGTTACATGTTTTAGAATTCCTTTCTAAATAAAGTAATTTAATGGACAAATTTAATTAAAAACGAACTTAAGCGTAATTAAAATATCTTTGTGTTTAAAAACCATACAGTTCGAATAAGATTTATAATTTTACTGCCTGGCCCATTTTTTGTTTTAAATGTAATTTCACAAAAGAACGGCATCGACATCGTGGTCCAGTCAGTTAAGTTATAAATTTTATTCGAACTGTATGGTTTTTATACCCAAAGATATTTTAATTGCGTTTAAGTAATTGTCAAAAAGAAATTAAAATATTGTATTTTTAAAGTGGATTAATGAAATTTTTGAATTTATTTTATTGTGAATTTTTATTTATTTTCACAGTTGTTGGGCCCTACTTTGCCTGATTTTTAACAGCACACTTCTTAGAGTTGTACTTAGCAGGTCGGTTAAAGATATAAATTTATTACCGATCTTGCGCCGCAAGCAAGCAAAGCACAAGCTCTTAAGAAAGAGATACATTTTTTACTTTATCTCAGCTATTTATGGACAGATTTAATTGCTTTTCAGTAGTAGAAATATCTATAGTCAATATAAGTGTGTAAATTATCGGTGGTCTTGGGAAAATTGTCTTTAACGCGAACAGACGGATTTTATTAAATCGACTTGTATGGAAAATAGTAGAAATCATACAAAATAATACGTTTATCACACTTTTTCAATTTACTGTTCAACCCTCGAATACTACACAAATATTTCTTGAAAGCAAACAAAGTGTTAAAACATTAATAGTGCTTTAAGCAAACTATGGAACAAAAAAATATTTTGTCAAGCCTCGCACTACGCGTGCGAGATTGTTTTTTTTATATGAAAAAGGGTTGGATGTTTCTTAAATTTTTCAAATTTTATTTCTTGAAATGTTGTAAAGATTTACATTGTTTCAGAAAAGATATGCAACAGAGAACAACATCATCGGAGCATCATTTGTGTGATGTGTGCTGTTCTTTTATCTAAATTGCAAATTTATTGATATACACAACATTTTAATTAACATACAAGCGAAATCAATTCATCATCAAGAATGCCAATGCTAACACCACCACCAACCACATCACGTCCAACGCGAGAATATGTTGTCTTCATTGTAATCAGTCTTTATGTTTAATCTTTAATCTAAAATGCTCGAAAAATGTTTTGTAGACTTTTGTGCAGCAAATTATTGCATTCGAATAACATGTCTTTTAAAAAATTTATTTCAAAATACTATAATTAAAAAAATATAAATTATTGAAAAAGTTTATTAAACGTTAAATGGTTGTTGTTGTAATAGTTAAATTTTAACATTGTTTTTGTTTTAATTAATATAATTGAGAGAAAAAAAGTCTAGTCAAATAGCAGTATTTGTTTCAGTAGAATTTTATAAGACTTGTTTTATCGCTTGAATTGCATGTCTATTGTTTGTTCTATTAAATAGATGAGTTTTTGACAAAATCTGCTGAAATCGGTGGCCGATGGTTTTTAAATAAGTTTAGCAAATCGAAATTTCGATTATATCATAGTCGCGATTAATCGTACTGTTTAATCGCAATATAATGATTATAATTAAGCGATTTTGGCCGATAATTGCGATTAATCACCTTTATTCTAACCTCATCGCTATTATACAGTTTATAAATTATATACAAAGCCCTGTGTTGATAACCTGCGATCTCATTTTATATTGCTTTAATTTTTAATTATAGAATTTTTTTTAATACCAATCAAACCGCAGACAGCAATTTTTTTTAAACTGGAAAGAAAACTCCAATTTGTGGAAGAGTAAAAAACTTTAAAAAAACACAGGAAGTTCATATATTCTAGAAAGTTGTTTATTGAGATCTTGGGTACATTTTTGTAATAGATAGTATAGTATGTATCTCAATGTTGAAGTAAAGAAAAACAAATGAAATTAAAAAATTTTCGGGAAATTTTTCACTTTTACGACTACCTGAGCGGTACCTAAACGGTATTAAGAATCATTCTTAGGAAGTTTATGTGTTCTAAAAAGTTGTTAACTGAAGTCTTAGGTATATTTTTGTAGTTGATTGGTTTCTTGAATTTTTAACGATTTGCTACATATGGACCTGAACAGTGGAAAAAAGGTTAAAAAAATCGAATTTTTTTTAAATATTTTGTGATTTTCATCTTGAAGATGAAAATTTTTGGATTTTATATGTTCACAATTTTTGTTCTTTATGACAAGATCTACAACTTTGCCTGAGAGAGTAAATCAAAATTTCGAACGATTTGCAAGATGAGCCTGGGAAAATGATCAGTATTTTGCAAAAATGATACCGAGGCCCCAAATCTTTGGGGACCATAAAAAGTTCCTGACTGTGGGCAAAACTGGGAGACACGGGTTTTCTTTTTTTTGGTCATTTATCACGTATTGGTATCTGTATGTGGTTATTCTTCAATGACTTAAAAAATTACACACAGTGTAATTAAATGAAAATCTTGCATTTACTTTTCCTTAAATATTGCTCTTCAGCCTTTTTACAAATTATATAAAAATAAAACTTTTAAGAGCAAAACTGAAATAAAAAACTTGTTAAACGCTTCTTTTTGCAAAGCCCACACGCACACGCCGTTAACTGTACCGAAGTTTGTCATCTCAGTTGTAATTCATCTTGAAAATTCCCAGTTAATTAAGTTATTTTGCTGTTGTTGTCTTTATTATTACTGTTATTGTACGTTGAACAGTAGTAGTGCGTGGAATGAGCTTAACTGCCATTGTCATTAGATAAATAAGTCTTCTTAAATGAAATGCATGAGCGTGGTAATATCTTGCTAATACTCTCTCTCTCGCTCGCATACATTCATACTCATACTGGTATGACATGCTTGTGTCTTTATATCCTGTCTCTGTCAAATTCAAAACAGTCAGTCAAAGTTTTGTTGGCTTTTGCGCAGAAAAGAAAAATTTTATTAAAAAAAACTCAACAGAGTTTGTGTGTCATTTTTATATTTTGGCTTATCCAGCATGTCATTTTGAATACATGTTCCAGACGATCATATCATGTGTAAAATTTCTCTTACCAAAACATTGCACAGTGGACCGGATCGCAAAATATTTAGAAACATATGCATAACTTCTAATCAGCTACTTAAATTAATTTATTTACAAGTTAAGCAGCCCAGCAAGGCTTTTAGAGCGAGGAAAATTTAAGCGCAGCTGTGACTACAGTGGCACAAGCTTCCACATATGTAAATAAAATGGCATTTCAGATTTTTACATTTTCGGTCTTTGCAAATAACAAATAAGGCTGCTTAAGAATAGTACCTCATACAATTAGTAGAGCAGAGTTTCAATAGAGTTTATATATCTATCATCCCCATTGTGCAGTGCAATATTTTTTGCTTCATTTATTTTTTTTTGTACAGGATTTTGCCAGAAGATGTTCTTTCTTCGTTGCGTCTAAAGCTTTGATTTCTAGACTGTTGTGAAGTTGCATTAGGGATTTTAAAATGCTGCTTTCTCAGATAATTTTTTTGTTTGCTCCTTTTGAGTTTATTGATATATTGCGTTGATCGTTTTTTTACTTTGTGAAAATTTGATACTTTTTTGTTGGCTTTAATGAACTGGATACACAATTTGTTAAAGTTTGTAAGCTTAGGCACAGCAGTATACTAAATACTTATACTTCTTTTTATTTTTATTTTTTTGGCTGTTGATCTCTTTTAATTTTTACGACATTTTAACCCACATACTTACTTTTTATAATCATTTATTGTAGTTATTCTTAAATATTTAATAAACTTGCATATTAACATGAGTTTTTTCTTTGCTTTTGCTTGAAATCTGAAATGTATTTTGTGAAATGTATATGGATGTATATTTTTTCAATAATTTTTTTCTTTTTTCATCATTTAAAAGAAAGGATATTTTATAAAATGTCTTAATTTCAATAAGAAAATAAGACAATTTTTATATCTAATTTTGTGCAAATAAGAAATAGAGCTTTAAACATTTTCTTTAGAAATGAGAAATATTTAATTCAGTTTTGGGAGAAGGGGGATGATAGCATTTTGTATCTCTTCTGAATTAAGATTAGATTATGTGCGAAGAAAACAATATATTTAAAAGGTGACCATAATATAAGAGCATAAAGTTGTGTTTAAATCATATTATAATGGATCGTATTGTCAAACTAAAACATATTAATATTTAAGCATAAATTAAAATTATCTATTAATATTGTCATATTAACAAATTTTAACAAGATTAATTTAGCGGAAAACTTTCTCTCTTTCATCATTTAGTTTAAAAATTTCTGTTTTCCATACCTGACATTTCACATATCTGAAAGTAACTTAGAGAAATGTTCATATAGATTTATTTTCTTTCCCACATTAAAAACATACATACGTATTTGCGCATTCAGTCGTCAATCCCTTTTAACAAAATTTAAACAAATTGTTAAAAGCTGATAATTTTTATTGGCATTTTAACATTGTGCCATCATCGCTTTAATCGCCAGCCGTTGCGATTATATTTGTTAAAACATGGCTTATGTTTCTGCCTTACATATATTACCAATAAGAATCTACTTAAAAATCTGCCTGATTGCTTCCAAAAACGTTTTCATTTCAACTGCTGATGTATGCTAAATATGCTGTCAATAATAATTTAAGTAAATTAAACTTGAAAACAGTTAAAAAATGCCTAAATTTATTTATAAGTATATATAAAATTTGTTAAAAAAAAGTAAAAAAAAAAATACAAACACACACAAAGCAAGCAATCACTACTTGTAAGTTGCAACCGGAACGCACGCCATAACAAGAAGAAAATATGTATGTGGTTGCAAGACACAAGCTACTTTTGCACAAAAAGCTTGAACTGAGAATGTTTGGAAGAGAAAAAAAAAATCAAGTAGCATGAAAATAAAATTATGCTTTGAGGCTATAAAAATTGCTAAATTTATACGGACAACAAACATTGAAAGGTAATAATAACAATGTCATGTAAGATTGTTGAAGAAAATTTGAAATAAAAAATTAAAAAAAAATAACTTAAAGAAATACACATGAGTATTAATAAATGTATTGAACAACTAAATACACAGAGGCACCAAATTACAGATAAAATTCAGATAACAAAATGTAAAAAGAACATTCAAAAATAGATTTCGAAAATGAATATGTATACAAGAAGTTATCAAGAATTGAAAATTTGTTTAAAAAAAAATGCAAAATACGAAAAATGGAAAATATTTTTCATAAGATGAACTTTTTATTGAAAACGTACATTTTGTGAAAAAGTTAGAGTTTTAGAAAAATGTACTTTTAGGGGAAAATGTATTTTTTAAGAAAAGCTGCTTCCTTAGCGCGAAGTATTTCATGAGAAAATTTTAATTTTGGGGGAAAAATACTTTTGGTAAAAAGGTATTATTTTAGAAAAAGGTAATTTTTTGGTAAAATTTACTTTTGTTATAGACAAAAATAATTTTTGCAAAAAATTCAATTTTAGAACAAAATATACTTTTGTTAAAAAAATTATTTTATAAAAATTTACTTCTGGGGAAAAATTTACTTTTAGGAAAAAAGATATTATTTTAGAAAAAGGTATTTTATGAGAAAAATTTAATTTTAGAGGAAAAATTATTATTTTAGAAAAAAGGTACTTTATGGCGAAAATATAATTTTAGAGGAAAAGGTACTTTTGTTAAAAATGTATTATTTTAGAAAAATTTACTTCTAGGGATAAATTTACTTTCAAGGAAAAAGACATTATTTTAGAAAAATGTACTTTATGAAAAATATATAATTTTAGAGGAAAGGGTACTTTTCTTAAAAAGGTATTATTTTGGAAAACATCACTTCTGTGGAAAAATTTACTTTTAAGGAAAATATTGTTATTTTAGAATAGGACACTTTATGGGAAAATAATTTGACGAAAAGGTACTTGTTATACATGTATAGTTGTTTTTGAATAAGGTACTACTTGTTGGGAAAAACAAACTTTTTGTCAAAAGTGAAAAAAGTTACACATATTATTGAAAAAATTTCAAAATTGTCTTTGAGCAAAAGACAGGTATTTTTGATAGAAGAGATATTATGTTTTGAAAAATTTTCGTTTTGCGAAAAATATATTTATTAAAGAAAAAATATGCTTTATGCATAAGCATATTTTTTTAAAAAAAAATTCCTTTTTTGAAACAATTATTTTGTGGACAAAATTAACTTTTTGTGAAAATGTACTCTGTAGAAAATTAATTTTTTTAGAATAACGTACATTTTAAAAGTTTTAACTGCTTTTTTAGAAAAGATATAGCAAAATGCACTTTTCGTGCAAAAGATACATTTCGGGAAGAAAATAATTTTTGTACGAAATGTTGTTGTTAAAATAGCTACTTCAGAGGAAAGAGTTCCTTTTTGGAAAAATGTACTTCTTGTGGAAATTGTCGTTTATGAAAATTATTGATGTATGGAATTTGAACTTGAGCCAAACACTTCCTTTCATTATAAAAAAATGCAGTTCAACTAATTATGCAGAAACATCAATAATTAAAAAAAACAAAGGTTCGTGTTAACTTCACGCTTACGTTGTCAAAGTTGGTTGAATACTTATAAACTAAGAACCAAGTAAACAAAAATGGAAAACAGCTTGATCTCAGCAGCCAATGCCACTGGAAAAAGCGAGAGATTAATAATATATTTAATAATTAATCATCAGAGATAGATGGGAATTTCGTACTAACAAAAATGGATGTAATTTGTAAAAATGAATAAGTTTCACTTTTAGTATTCTAAGTCGTTAAATAATCTGTTGTATAAATAGGCAAAGACAAATTTTCTGATCTTCTTTTTCTACTTTGTTTGCTAACCGATTTCCTTCATTTTTTTTTTGCCAAATGGCAAACACCGATTTTAAATAATCGGTTCAATGTAAAGGATATAAAAGGCTACTAAAGTTGACACCACTACAAATGCTAAAATTACACTAGCACTTTCTCTTATATAAGTATTGGTTCAAGTAAAAACATAAGCAAAAAAATGAGAGTCACTCTTATGGCCTACATATCGCTCCTTTATTACAACGTAAACATATCTTTAAAGAACTCGTACGGTTAAATAGTTGATATTCCTGATCACTAATATCAACCGTCAAAAGTAGCAAAACTGATGACTAAATTGTTCCTTTATCACTTTCTTAATAAAATAATGATTTCATAAAAAAAATTTCTTAAACTAAAAAAATAGAAATGGATAAACTCAGATTTGAACTTGAGCCAAGCAGTTCTTTTCAATATAATGGAAAGAATAACTTTGGAACAATTTCTAAAATAGATTTTTTTAAATAAAATTCATCATGAAAAATCTTTTAAACTAAAATTTATTCTTTGAAATGCAATTTATTTTTTGACAAAAAATTCATTCTGACAACAAACTTATAACTTTAACTTTAACTTTAACTGTAACTTTTAACTCTTGGAAAAATTCTCTTTCTGAATATTTTTGAGCAAAAAAGTGATTTTTAAAGCATTTTGTCAAAACGATTCTCTAGTAATAAAAAGGAGAGCAATCGTGAAAAAAATTTGGTAAACATTATTTTTGATAAAGCTTTATTAAAATATTTTTTTAATATGAAATACGGCTTGTTGTGATGCAGAGATACATTTATAAAAAAATTGTTTTTATTAGATAATCCCTTTTCCACACATTTTCTTAAAACTTCTCTACATACACACATGCAGATACTACAATTGTATGTATGTTTATCTGCTACACATTTCCTCTGCCAATAAACTAATATGCATGTATGAACATTAAAAAAAATAAACTAACAAACTGTTGGATTGTAAATGTTAAATATAATTTAAATTGTTATTATTTATTGCTGTTACAAGCTATATTTTACATAACCTCTTGTAACAGACATTTAACACATTAAACATAACACTTTCGGTTTCTCAAATACCTCCTCAATAACTGCCTGGCTGTCTCGACCTTCCTCCCCTGTCTCACCCCGTCTCTTGCTCGCACTCGAACGTACTTATTCAACTCAATTTAAGACGAAACATGAAAATAAAAAATAGACTTTTGCCAAAAAAGTGATTTTCCAATGTTTTGTGGCAAGAAGGAAGAAAAAATAAATACATGCAGCAAAGAAATAAAAAAAATATCAGACACATACATGTACATACAAACATACATACTCCATAAATAATTTTAAAAGTATTCACTTGGATTTTCTGTTTGTATGTTTCCATGCATGAAACTGGCATAAGCAACATGTTGCATTTATAAACTAAAATGAAAAGGAATATATGTATGAAAATAAATTAGAAAAACAAAAATTGTAAATATAATTTTTAAATTAACCAAAAAAGGAGACAAAATTCAATACTATTAAATAAATAAATTTTAACTGGCTCTCATTCACAACGACATTCAAGTGATTAATTGATGTTAAATGGTTAATAAATTTCCAACATAAAAATAATAAAATTTACTTCAGTTCATTTAAAGTTTATAAAAAATAGTTTAATGACAACAATAACAACAACAACAACTACAACAGCTGATGCAAATGCACAAAATTCTGCGAAATGTGTCAATAATATAACATTTAAAAATATAAATTATTTTTTATAAAAAAAGTCATTAAAACTGTTGGAAAAATATTTACATAAATATAAAACGATCAACAGGTTTCTTTTTCAATTTATTTAATTAAAATTTACATTAATTTTATACTTTTTTCAAAAATCAAGTAACCTGTTGTTTGCAAATAAAAAGAAAACAAAAATTTATTAGCTCACAATCAAATAAGCTGGTCAAATTATTAATTTGAAAAATAGCAAATTAATAAAGGAGGCATATTCTCTGGGTGATCCTTTTTTATAATTATTTCAAATCGCTTTCAATTTCTAAAGCCAAAACGAAAATCTTTCCAAAAGTATTACGACAAATCCGCATCATGTTCTATTTTGTTATTTTTAATAATGATATTTTATTAAGTTAAGACTCCACGTATGCTTGTCCGACTGTCTGTCTAGTGGACATTGCGAAACAAAATTTGATTTGTAAGAATGCAGTTAAATCGAAAAGACAGCATAACTTTCATTTGATATAAACAGAAGGATAAATGTGATCACATGCATGTAAATAATGCAAATTTGTGGTTGTAAAAATTAAGCAACATCAGAAATAAATCTTGAATTGAATGAAAATTTCATAAAAGAAACAAGAAGAGCAGATGAAATTTAAAAGCACAAACAGATTGTTTAAGACACACTTCCAGACTTGTACACACACACATACACACACACACAGTCACATACACATTCATAAGTCGACACACAGAAATAATTAAAGTTATAAGTCGGGAAACCGGATATATGCAAATGCATGTTTTTTCCCTTGCAACCTATGAAAGCGGAGATACAATTTTAATTCGTTTCACAAATTTTTATAAATTTTAATATCGTTTTTCTTAATGCATATTTTGCTTTTTACTGCATATTTCTTTGGCATATATTAATCTCAAGTGCGAATTGGCAGTATTTTTCGAATTCGACTCTTTTGGAGTAGATTTTGATGCTTTATTAAATTTTTTTCATATCGCTCATTAACTAGAATAACGTCATAACTCAAAAAGTGAGATTTTTGAGTTAATTATGCAGAATTATTCTTCGATTTGATGTTTATGTTTTGTAAAAATTTCATATAAATATCTTTGCGAGAAACATATATTTTTTTCTTAATCTTTTGAGCTTTAAAAACTTTAAATTCAGTTTCTAAGGAACCATTTTTTAAGTTATGACGTTGTTTGGGTAAATGAGAGATATGTTTTTGCATTGAACATCTGTTCTGAATTATGATCAAAAGATGGCTTTTCTCTTTCCAATATCTATCTATCACCAATATCCAATATCTATTCAAGTCTATCGTATTTCCAGACGACATTTGCTTGAATCAAAGCAGTTTCAAAATATGATGTTATCTTTTCAATATATACGCCTATTCCAGTAGACGCACACGACTTAATTCACAACGCTTTTGAGTTGAAAATCTTAGTAAAGATTTCATTGTTCAATGCAGTAACAATTGCCAATAAAAAGTTTGTCTTTATTTAAAATTTTTATTTTTTGTATCGTGATCTCCTTTGAAATTCAA
The DNA here is from genome assembly GCA_956483585.1 of Gymnocheta viridis. Classification (NCBI taxonomy): domain Eukaryota; kingdom Metazoa; phylum Arthropoda; class Insecta; order Diptera; family Tachinidae; genus Gymnocheta; species Gymnocheta viridis. The sequence goes on from OY101440.1 coordinate 39,792,881, forward strand.
TTACAACTTTTGTTTTTTATTCAGTTTTTTTATTTTTTGTTATGCTTATTTTATTTTTTGTTATTATTTTAAATGCAAATGTTATTGCATTGATAATAAAATATATTATTTTCAAGGAAGCCATTTCACTTTTTATTGCATATTTAAAGCGCTTAAAATATTTTTAGCGCGTAATTCTGGTTTCCCTGGCTTTAACCCTTTGACTACGAATGGGACACTTATGTCCCATTTGGTTTTTTCGTCATTAGAGCCATATTTTCTAATCGATTCTGTTCTGATCGGTCTTGTTCGATAAAAGACAAATGCAGTATTTGGTATTCGCGTGTACACTAGGGTTTTGTTGTTTTAATTGGGCTTAAGGACTTCTCAAAGTCAGAAATTTGAATATATTTTTTGGAATTTTAGTTTTCTTATATCCCGGGTTCTAATTGATACTGTTGAATAAACTTATAGCGCTAGATGTGACAATGCCTTATGTAATTTTATTGATCAATGCATTTTCAATCGGCTCTATACTTTTCTTGGGGGACCTGAAAATATGATGAAAAAATTCGTCGTCAAAGGACATATATTTAAAATTTTTTATTTTATTTACTGTTTGTTTTTGTAAAATCAAAACAAAATTGTGAGTGAGAATTTACATTGACAACAAAAACAATATTAATTCTCACTCACAATTTTGTTTTAATTTTACAAAAACAGGCAGTTAATGCCTGTTTACAGGCATTGAACTGTTTGCGTTTTCTTTTTTTAATCAATTATAAAGTATTAAATAAAAAAAAATAAATAATGTATCCTTTATTTTTACCTTTGACGACGAATGGGACACTTATGTCCCATGATTTTTCTTCTAGAAGAAGTAAAAATGTAAAAATTTTGGACATCACCTTTCGTCGTGAAATATGGCATTTCCGAGTAAGAATCCTAAATAAAATATTGAAAATTTCCAGCGGAAAATTCTTCATCGTCAAATGGTTAAAAATATACCTTCAACAGTATTCTATACTCGTTGCGCCAACACTTGCGTAAAAATGGCAATTTTAGAAGAATATTTAAGCTCATGGCTCACGTGCTCAAAAGTAGTCCATTTAATTTAAATTAGTAACTTGTTAATTAATATAATTCTTAGGCATACAATTAATTACTTTTGTTGCTGAGCTAGACGAAGAACTATTTTATAACATTTGCTTCGACTACTCATTTAGCAGTTTATGCGTGTTTCTAATATCTTTTATTACGTTCCTAAGCACAAATACATACATATCGACAAACTGCCCCTTCAGGATCTAGTAGTAACTCTTTCATTTGTCCTAAAAAAACAATATTCTTTCGCTCTGGCATTTCAAACCACTTTGCGCCAAACACAATTTAGATTTATGTTTGTACAAGTCTAAAAAAGAGTAACAGGCTTTTTTTCTAGTTGTTTGATCTTAACTTATATATTTTTTTCCATACAGACACAAGCACATGTTCAAAGTTGCACATAAGGTATGTGGCATATGCATGCATGTATGTAGTGGAAAACCCAAAAAGAACTACAAGTAGGCAACAGAGAATAGTATTGCAAATGCCGCAATGAAATGCTTATTGCATCATCAAACATAAAACTAAATAAAAAGAGAGAAAAAACCCAAAGAAAATACAATTCCAACTGGTAGAGATGACCAGGCACGAATGCCAGCACAAGTAGACAGCAACAAATTAAAAAAAAAACAATATATGAGCAGTGTTAGATAGAACTCGTACAAACCTTGGCCTGGTATAAAACATAGAATTACAACCTGGGCCTGGGTAATATTTGAATGATGACGATGATGGTTGCAAGTTTTTCTGTAGATGGGGAAAATACTACTGCTGCAACTGCAACAACAACAGGGGAATTGCAATAGAAAAGAAACAACAACAATAAACAACAGCAACAAATACAACAACTACAACAACAACACTGTATTCGAAGTTGTAAACGCAGGAAAAGAAACAATGTAAAATTTGCAATAAATTTTGAATAAAATTGATAAGGCGTCAAAATAAATCAAACCAATGACTAATCAACGGCAAATGTGTAAATTCACTATCTTAAGAACTTAACAACTTTGGCAAACCAAGTCACACATAAACATTTTAAAATAAGCGAAAACAGACAAACAACAAGGCAAACAAATAAAATTAAATGCACACGAAACTAATACATGCATGTGTAACTTGCAACATAAATGATGGCAAGAAATGATTCCGCATACAAGTGCACTTGTGAGGGCATTCAAAAAATTTCACACACACACACACACGTACTATACGAGTAAATATACATTAAAAATAAGTACTTCAGTTTAATATGCGATTAAAAATATATTCTAGATTTGCTCACGACGGCAATAATAATAAGGATGACGATGATGATGTTGCACAATGGGACAGACAAGAATTGTATGGAAAAAATCAGGCATTGCAAAATATCTGGTGCGGTTGAAAGAGAACTTTAGTTGAATATAAGTTTATCGAGTTTCAGTTTTAATGGAAAACTTCCCAGCTTAGCGAAAAGAAAACGAACTTTTTATTTGTTTTTCCATTTTTAAAAATAAAATAGAAAATGTTTATAAGTAATTAGTCGAACTTTTATTAATATTTTATATATTGAAACGATTAATTTTGGCTCAAGTTCAAACCCGAGTTTACCCATTTATTTATTCTAATTTTTTTATTTTTAATTTTTATTAGAATTTTTTTTTTGGATAAATTCATTATTTTTATTAAGAGAGTACTTATATATAGAACAATTTTTATTAATCATCATATTAGCAGAACGGATCAGTACTGATTTCGAGGTCGCTACACCATCTCATCAGCGTTCTTTGTTCAATTTTACCACTTTTGAAAAAAAAATTTCTAATAAAAATTAAAAATAAAAAAAATTAGAATAAATAAATGGGTAAACTCGGGTTTGAACTTGAGCCAAAATTAATCGTTTCAATATATAAAATAGAAAATTTTCGCTTGGCAACAACAATAGAAAACTTAAAATGATTTTTGCTTTCAATATAAACTTCCGAAAGAAATTTTAGTTTTATTTTTAAAAACAGGTAGTTATTTCCATAAAAAATGAAGGAACAAATTTATAGCTGGAGATACTTATTTCTTAGTGAGCTTAAGTACGAAAACTAAAGTTTCAAAACCAGCAAAGAACTAATTCAATTTGAATTTTTGTGTTTTGTTCACCCCCTACAAAAATAAGGACTCAATTAACAAAAACGTAATGTTTTAGGAGTTTCATTAACATTTAAGGAAATTTCGAGATTGTCGTACAAAAGAGAACAATTTTTAATTTAAAAAAAATTTTATTAAGAAAAAAGGAGACAATAAACCTACAATATTGTATAATGTGGTGCAAAAGTCATCATGCAATCGGAAGATGCTTTAATTTGGCAAATGCTGCCATGTTGATATATGTAAAGTAAACAAATACAAAATACAAATGTGGACACTGAGTTGTCGATCGTCCAACTATGAATATGAGATAGCATGAGCTGCTGCTATATAGAATATCGCTAATCTAACTTAATATGACACTCAGGACACCAGAGTATCGACAGGACACGCACGACAGACATTTTGTCACCAATTGGCGGTCATTACCGAAAGTTTTATTGAAAGTCTTGAAGAGATTAATATTCAAAGTGCAGCAAGTGCATCGGCCAATGACATGTAATTCGCTCAAGTCATCCAGGATCTCAGACTCGATGATTACAGCCTTCTAAGATCGCCCCATTTAATCGTTCAACACTACTTCTTGTGCCGTCTTTTGAAGTCACGAGTCTATGTTAGCAAAGCTCAGGCTCTAGAAGACCCCAAAGTTAATATATGTCAAGATTGCGAGAATCTATTGTTGGAAATTCTGTCAAGATTGCTGTCAAATACCATAAACCGGCCACCAATTCTACTGGCAGCCACTTCGCTGGCAGAATTAAAAATGAACATACAATGACGCTTAGAGAGTTTTGAAATTTTTTAACTCATTCCCACTGTGCGATATTGGCAATGATGATAGCAAAAATGTTGCTTGCAAACGATGACAGAATTATTTAATCATTTAATATTAAATCATATGAAAAAGCCATAAAATTGTTTTATAAAATACTCTGAATATTTTATCTACGAGTATATCATTTTGTACTGGCATTCAGCATTTAAAACTTTTGCATTGCTTTCGTTACTTGTAGATCGTGAAGGCGGTAAAAGTTTTATTTTGTATTAAAAAAATAATATACAATATAACGTGAGAAAAATGTTTGGGTATATATTAACACTGATTTCAGCTTCAAAGTGTATCAGTCCACATATATTAGTCAACATGTGTCGATTTTATTAGACCCAAAAATTCATATATTTTCCTGGTTAATTAAACTATCCAACTGAAAATGTACTTTGTAAAATAACAATAATTCTCCATTAAATCGCTCAACTTTTTCCCCAGCATCCAAAGCAGTTTCACTTTCTCTTACATTCAAAATGAACACTACTAGTTTAAATTTCAAACGGTATATGGACCACCCTGTATACGACAAGCCAATGTAAATACATTTCTTAAGTAAAAACTTATTTTCAAACAGTTAATTATTTTGTTAAAAAATAGGACGTCTTATATTGCTGAACTCTTAGATACTGTTTGATAATAGGAAACACTTTATGTAGATTGTGTTAGCCTCGTTTTCTCATTACTGCTGCTGTTGTTGCTTTTGTATTGGTTGTTGTTGCTTTCCTAACACCGTTTGAGTAGTTGACTTGCCAACCTACCGAAAAAAGGGGCCGCGTCTGTACTTCTCAAACGGAATTGTTTTTTGGTTTAAAGTCATGTGTTGCACGCTCCGTACACAACTCAGGTTAGACATCAGGCGTGATTAAGCTTTGACAAGCACAAAATAAAACATCAAATAGAAAAAAAATTAGGTAAAAAAAAGAAAAGAAAAATCCTCCAACCAACAATACTAACAAACATCATTAAAAAAAAAAGAAAAATACTGGTGAAAAATGCTTGCATGAAACTATGCAGACACACACACACACACAGATTATTACACTCGTATTCATGTTTTAAAATATTACCAATTTTTATATTTTTACTTTAAAACTTTGCTTTGCAGCTTGCTCCTCAGTACGTGTTAACGTCTTTTAATTTTTTCTATCGCTTCAAACACTCAAATATATTTACTAGTTTTTTTTTCTTCGTTCCAAGGAGAAGTTGAACTCGTCCATACGTCTTCTTTAACTAAAACTTCAAACGGAGTTTGAAAAGTTCTTAGCTTCTATTTTTCTTGTATTTTGTTGCAAGTTGTTGCTAACTATTTAAATTCTAGTCATACTTTGACCAACAGAAAATAAATAAAATGAGTAAAATACAGTCAAAGTGTATCTAGATTATGTGAGCATTTTAGAGTGTAGTTTGTGTTATTTTTTTCGAGTTTGTTTGCAGCATGTTGCTGTCAAAAATAGCGGTATGACGACTGTGAGTTTGATTACGAGATGTTTTTATTTATTTGCAACTCAAGCAATTTAAAGAAAATTTTAATTTATTTATTAACTTACTGCCATAAGAACCAAATTTAATCTAAACTGTAGGCTTTCATACATACAATTTTGAAGACGAATACGATGAATTCACCAGTAGACGGGAAGAAACAAGATCCAAAAACTTGAGAAAAAAGAATATACGTTTATTTCAAGCTCATGCGTACTGGTAATAAAGTATTTATGAATCAAATTCTCGTTTAATTATGAGTTAAGCATGGCACAGTGGAGCCAAACGCTAAAAAGCTGCAGCTGCATTTAAAGGAATTTAATTTTAAAAGAAATTTTTTCAAAGTATTTTCAAAAATTACATAAAAAAACTCTAAAAATGTTTTTAAAAAAATGCAGTTTAAATGAAATGTCTTCTAAAAAAATGTAACTGTTGAGAAAAGGTACATTTTAAAACAAGTAATTGTTAAACAAAGTACGCATGTGTGGAATTTCGTTCAACACGTACTTTTATATTTTAAAGCTGAATGTGTTTACGAAAATAATTATATCTAAATTTATATAATAGACAAATACTTTGATTTCCAAAATATATAAATCAAATTTTTTTACAATACAATTTCCTCTGAAATCAATACTTCTCTTTTTGAAATTCTATATTCTGTTATATAAAACATTATTTTTTAAGATAAAAAGTTAAGTAAATAACTTAAACTCTGTAAATTGTGTGATAACAAAAAAATACTGTTGAGAAAAGGTACATATAAAACAAGTAACTTTTAAAGAAAGTTCCTATTAAGAAAAAGTTCTTTTGGAAAAGTTCCCTCTAAAAAAGAACCTTTAAAAAACGAAACTTATAAAAAAGTACCTATAAAAAAATCACATTTTGACAAAAGTACCTTTACTAAAAAGTTCCCTTGAAAAAGTAGCTTTAAAAAAAATTAAAAAACTTCTTCAAAAAGTGTCATTTTTATGTAGGCACCTTTTGAACGAAATAATCTCATTAAAAAAGTATATTTTTTAAAGAAAGTACCTTTACGATAAAAGTATCTTCCTCAAAAAAGCATTTTAAGAACTTATAAAAAAGTTTTATTTTCTAAAAAGTGCCTTTAAAAAACCTTTATAAAACGAGCTCTTTTTTAATAAAAGTAACTTTTAGAAAAGGCCCACTTTTAAAAAGTATCTCTTATTGCATCGTTTAAAAGAAGCAAGTTGCCTTCGACACCTCAGCTGACTCATTGTATTTTATATTTTTTCATTGTCAAAATGTGTTTTTTGGTACATTTTTCTGGATTTAAATTCCCCTTGAACAGAATATTTTGACATCCAAGAATGATATTTGCCAAGGCGAATTTTCTTGCGACTCCCTGTATGCATTTGCCTTGAAAACATATATCGTCGGTCACATGTTGACAACTCTTAACTCGCAAAAAAAAATCGAATCGTGTTTTTGATGCCAAAAGACTGTGTTTGTCCTTCTACATGTTAGTACGTTTGTTTCATTTATATTTATAAAAAATTTCCTTCCCTACTTCTCCTACTAATTTTGGTTTTTTTATTTACATCCAACACGGTTTAGTGTTTTTTTGGCTCCTGAAAAGTAAAAAAAAAAACATGTTAAGAGTTGTTAACTTGTGACTGACGATAGGTTAGGTTAGGTTGCACAGGCTGCCGATTTAAAGCAACCGGCCCACTTGGGTCCAGAAGAATAGGTCCCTTTGTGATGCCCGTTATGGACAGCGAGAAAAATAAAAAATATTGGCTATCCTATATTTTGGTCAGTATTGAACCAACCGGTTTTCCGAATAAACTTGTTTATTCTCTTCAGATTGCATTCCGTAAGGTCTGCGAGTTCGGGTAAAGTTGAGTTACCTAGATACATGGCTCTGTGATGAGACAGAGCTGGACATTGACAGAGGAGGTGCTTTACGGTTTCTTCCTCCTCCTCATTATGACAACTTCTACAGAAGTCGTTGAAAGGGACATTTAGTCTATTTGCGTGGGCACCTATAAAGCAGTGCCCTGTTAGGACAGCCACAAGTATACGTAGCTGATGTCGAGGGATCCCCAGTATGATGGCTGATTTTGCTCGATCATATTGGGGCCAGGTTAATCTGGAGACAGCACATGTGGGTTCATTGAACCATCTAGCTTGTGCTAACCCCATAAGTTTCTCCTGAATGAGGATTTTGCAGCTTTTTTGTGGGGCTCCCACGAGATCCCTCCCTGGCTAGCTTGTCCGCAATTATATTGCCAGGCACATTCGCATGCCCTGGTACCCAGATTAGCTCGAGGTTGGAATGTGACGCCATCTCGTTCAGGGATGTCCGCCATTCCTTTACCAGTTCAGATGTTGTGTAAACACCCGATAGAGCGTTCAATGCAGCCTTACTATCGGTACATATACGAATATCCTGCCTATATACCCTATTGTACCTTAACCAGTTAGCTGCCCTTTTTATGGCCGATATTTCGGCTTGAGTAATGCTACAAAGATCTGTAAGCTTGAAACGTATCCTCTGCTGAAATTGTGGAATGTATATGCCCCCTCCCACCCCTACGCCTGATTTGGATCCGTCAGTGTACCTCAAGCACTTCCCCTCGGTAATTAGGATCAATGAATGGAGGGAGAGTATCCGAGATTGACACTTGACTGATGATATGTTTTATTAAAAATTTCCTTTGAAGTAAGGTCCAAAAAAAGTTTGTCTTAAAAAAAATAAATAAATTTCATATGTACATTTTTATATAAAAAATATAAAAAAGAAAAAAAAAAAGAAAAATGTTCTTTGAAAACTGTTCAAAAATTACCTCCGAAAAGTTGATACGAAAATTGAAATATTATTGGGTTGATGAAATAAGTAAAAGTTTGCTGCTTTATTTTCTGCGGAGCGTTTTCAAATGGTAGCAAGTTTTAACAGGAATAAATCTATTTAGAAAATTTCATTTAAATTAAAACCGAAAAATTTACTCATTATATGATCATGTAGGAAGAACAAAGTGACAATAAACGCCGTTTAACTTTCAAAAGTGTTTGTTGTATTTATTTATTTCAGCGAATATCCATAATATCATATATTTTGAATTCTATTTGAATGTCATCTCGTGAAGGTTGTGTTAATTAAAGATTTTAGCCCAGAAACCATTTTCAACATTGTGGTTGAACATTTGGTTTTCTTTCGTATTTCTATTAATTATAAACATTACCTTGTTTGTTTAAAGCAGTTGGGAAAACACGCCCTTAATTTTTCATCACTAGCTGCAATGGATTTATTTCATTTAATTTATTCTTCGATAATAAACCCTGACTAAAAACGAGATAAACGTTTTTTTTTTGTTGCTTCTGAAATACATGTAGTACTTGAAAATGAACAAACTCTTTGGCGGTTTATAAATCATTTACAAAAAAATAAAAATAAAAAAATGATTATAATGACGGCGATGATGATGATGCTAATGATAATAAGAGCGCAGGCAGTGGTATGGAAATATTTGCAGCAGTAGCAAATGCACGTACATCACAGAGATAGCAAATGTATTAAATTATATGTTTTTCAAAATGTAAAATACAAACTATTAGCAAATATTTGCCTTAAGTATATTTTGACATTTAGTGTTAATTTATGCAAAACAACAACGACTTGAAGTTTTTCAATGAAAATGAAACTAGAAAAAGATAGAGAAAACTATTAAACAAAATTATATTCATGTTGCAAGAGGTATTTGCATTTGCAGAGCTTCAGATTGCATTTTAGCATTCGATTCCATAAAATCCTCTAAAGTAACCAGCAAATCAGAAAAAAAAGAAAAACAGAATCAGTAGGTGAGAGAGTTTCTTACTATTTGCCACAATTGAAAACAAGTAATAACTGGGCTTAAGAAAAAAAAGAATAAGCCAACTTTAAAAACAAAAGTATTCATTGTCTTAAAGTGTGATTAAAATCTATGCAAATATAGAGTTTTTACTACATTGAAATTAAATATTTGCGCCGCTTGCCATGAGTAGAAGAAATCAGGCAGAAAATAAAAAATATATATACATAAAAAATGTATGTGGAAACATTTCGTTGGAGGTTAAAAAGGTGCAATTATTTTGAAAGCTAAAATTAATTATTATGAAAGACCAAAAGATTTATTTTTATCAAATTAAAATAAGTAAGTGTTGACATGAATGTTATTAATTTCAATTTAACAAATTGGGCAAAGAGTTGTGAAGGAATTAAATAACTAAAAATATTAATTAAAATGGATTATGCAGAGCCGAGAGTTAATTGACTTCTCTAAACCGTGTCACATGTAAAAATTTTAGGCCAACGAGATATTAAATTTTCTGTTGAAATATGTATTTCTTTTAATGATATTTGATTTTTACTAAAAAAAATATTTTTATCTTTATTTACCATAAATTCTTGTATCTTTTCTTGATAAAAAATTTATTATATTTATTATTTTATATAAAAAAAAACTAAAAATGTTTGTTTGTCAAATAAAATTACAGTGTTTAGTGAATACTTTGGAGGAGCTCAATTTTCTCAGGAACTGGGCACACGATTTTTAGCACGATTGACTCACGATTGACACCTTAAGGTATCTGCTTCTATAATTAGTGGCTCTCATTCCTTGAGAAAATCTGTAATGGCCAGCAACTATTGTGTCTGACCACTTATTTTCCTCCACATGAAATTCCTATAAACTTTACCCGAATTTTCCCCCAGTTTTTGAATTCCCACAATCGACGCTATTTCGTCGACGCTATCTTGGCGCACGTTACTGTTAAAGATGTTAATTTTTAATTTTTTTTTTTTATTTTGAAGTTTCAATTTATTTTGTTCCATTTGTGATAATTTGATTTTATAGTGAAACATAAATTTTTTAGTGAGATTTCCTTTTTTTCTGGAATTTCAGAATTTTGTGGATATTAAATTTTTTAGATGTGAATTATTGTGCCATTGTATTTATTGTTGTTGGACTGTTGAATAGTACCGGCAGCAAATAATACTGATCTATGCTGATGTACATCCCCCAATTTGTGAGTATCGTTGCAAAATCGTCGGCGAAGTAAAATAATGAATAAATTAATACAGCTTAACTTAATAAATGAGGCTACTTGACACCATAGGCCCAGCAACATTATAATAAGAATAATAAAAAACCATCTGCCCTCTCTATACTATTCCCATCCCAAACAAGGTAACACATCAAGTGGTCTGTAGGCCTTCATGCCATAAAAAATTCATAACAAATCTTTATACATTTTGCCACCTTTAGTGATGAATATAAAAGCAAAATATGTAATTTATCCACAGCATTAATTTTGATTTTGTCCTGTAAAATCAATTGAAAAAAACTAATGCAAACACCAAATATTTCAGCAAAATGCAAATAGTGTCTCTAAGGGTCATTCATGACCGCTTCAAATCGTCACATTTGGTTTCTATTGAAATACAGCCACACTAAATTCTCAATAAGCCCTATTGTTATCGTTATCTATTATATACGATTGGTTTTTTCACTTTCAGACTGCTTTCACATGCAAATTATTTTAACCTTTCTAAATCCAGTAAAAGCTAGAGAAAATATTGCATTTACACATTTATACGAGTATAATTTTTAAAACAAATTCCATTGCGTTTAAGCCACATCAACTGAAAAATTTTAACTGAAAAAACAAATTTATATCCAAAAAATACAAATAAAAATCATTAAAAAAAGGGGGAAAACACAGTTTAGCAATTTGCACACATGCACCCAGGGTGCTCCCATGTTTAGCCGTCTCACACAAGTAAACAAACCGTCCGTCCGTCTGTCCCACCAAGAGCTCAAAACAAAAGTTCAAACATCTCTTGCACTTAGTGTGAGGCCAAATTGATGGAGTTAAAAAACGGCAACTATTTTTCCAAGATTTTTTTTCCACTCGTTTCAATTTTATCTTTTTTTTTACTTTCAATATCATGCAATGCGGGAGAAAATTCCAAAGCGTTTAAATTTGCATGCGTGCAACATAAAGCGTGCAATTTTGTTGCCCTTTTTTCTCCCCCATCTACTTCTTCACAAACTTTATTTTTTCCGCTAAACTTTTCTTGGGTTGCTATTCTTGTTGGCTGCGAGTACAACTTACTTCGTCTCTAACTTGACTGAGAAGTTTGTATGGCAAAAGTATTGAAGCAGCATGCCTGCAGGTTACACAACCAGCAAATGATGATAACATTGAATGCTGCATACGAATGAAAAAAGGAAAAAAATGAAAAATAGTTTTATTATGCATCTAAATATCATGGCAATGAGACGACATATCACCTAGTGAGAGTATGAGTGACTAGGTGAGTAAATAAGTGTCTTCTATGATGCCATATATACGACAATGATAATATATGGACACGCATAATGGTGCCGAAAGATGTTCGAGTATGAAGAAATGTTTCTTGCAATAAAATTATTTTTGAAGAAAAAAAAAATGGATAAAAGTGTCCATGTAGTTAATTGGAGTAGAGACATTTGTGTGAAATGTCTTTGTCCGGTAGATGGAAAATATCAAAAAGGGATAATTAAATAAACGCACATATAGTATGTATGTATGTATGCATGTTTGTATGTATGTATGAATGAATGTGTGTGCGTATGCATATTGAAGCATGTCTTATGCACTAATTAAAAACTGTTTTTGGAAAAGTATGTTAATGCATCTTATTAGAAGCCAAAAAACTAGGAATTGCGAGGCAAAAAGAAAAAAAAAATTTTTATCAACAGGTCACAGATTGTCAATTGGCAAAATAAAAATAGCACAGTTTTCGTATTCAAATCTATATAAAAACTTTCAAGGGAACAATGATATGGTTCTCAGCAACATGTTTGGTGAATTGGAAGGATCGTCTCAGAAATGATCAGCAATTTCATTTCCTGGATGAGCGCGGACTAGGACTAGGACTTTGCATGTGGCAGAGTATTAAAAGGCGATCAATGAGTGGGCGCTGAAGAAGACAGAAGTCAGGTAGTCCACAATTGCCCCTTGCTGAATTTCCAGCATGCTTTGGAATCAATGCAAAAAAAGATAGAGCTTACATTTGAGATAATTTTGCTTCCGCGCCTGCTTGCCAACATTATAGGATATTGTTCCATCGGAAGCAGTTTTTCTATGGTGGCTACTCAGAGCTGTAAATGAACCATTCTTTTTTTTATTTAAATTCATTACGAATTAGGTAATTGTTGAGTTAATTCTTTTCACAACAAAAAGTAATTGAATGTAGTTTGAATCAATTCAAATGAATTAGGCAGAAATGAATTACAATTCATTTCCAGTTCATTAGAATTGAATTGATTTTTAATTAATTCAAATGATAATATTTTTGATAATATTCTCGTTGTTTTTTTTTTTGCAAATGAAACATTTTTTTTTCGTTTTTAATGAATTGTTTTAGTTTTATATGAAAAATCAAACTAAAATTAATTTTTTTTTCAAATTTTTTATTATTTCAAATTATATAAATTTTTATAAGTTATTCATTTGAAACTTTTTATGGCCTTAATCGCACACGTTATAGTAGGTTTAATGTTGGATTTTTATATGGGAAAACTGGTTTTAATGCACACATTAATTTTATTAATATTTTGTGAATAGGGCCATTAGTCTTTACTTTTCCGAATATTCGAGTAATTAATATTTATCTGTATTATTAATGGGCAAATACATTTGTTAGATCCCTTTTACTGAACCGATTTTGGAAAGATTTATATGTTTTTAAATAAGTTTTTACATAAATGTGCACAATCTTAATTTTATTTAAGTCGGTTTGATATTTAAGGAGCTATAAGCGTTTAAAGTGTTTAACAACATATGCACATATATTGCACATGCATGCATCATCTTCAACTTGAAAAATGAACAAAGTGTGCATGTTTCTATGCTTTTGCATAGAAATTAGACAGGGTTTCTTTATGTTGTTTATTTAGAAAATTTTTCTTTTTGGATTTTATTGTATGTATTTGTGTAAATGTTTAATATTAATTTCTACAATGCGGTCGATTGAGTCGGCAGCTGGATACAGTATTACATAATTAATACATATTATAAGATTTAAATTTAATATTAAAAATTTTAATTTTCATATTTCAAATTTAATCGGTTGTTCGAGCAAAAAGAGAAATTATGATCTTTAACAACCGAATATTCTAACAACACTAGAACATCGACTACCTCACTCCACAACAGTCGCGCATTGAAATTAAATTGCTTAAAGTTAACAACTTTAAAAATTACAAGTATTATTTTTTTTGTATAAAACACTCCTCTGCCTTTCATTAAAAATTAATCTACTTTTTATTTTAAACTCAGCCACAGGAATAGGAACTCGTCACTTCTAGTGAGTGCTAAACAGCAAACTTACAAGTTTGTTGAAAATTTACTAAAAAAGAAATGCGTTCACAACAGCAGTTTCAGTTCATTGCTGTTGAATGTGTGCAGACAAACAAATAGTTGCTCTTCATCCTCCGCAAACAGAAGATGATAGAGAGTTGGCTTTATTTTGTATGCAACACCACAAAGTGTGCCACTAATGCAATTTTGTATTTTATGTTGCTGCCGTATGTGGCATATTTCTTTCAAAATTTTACTGCATGTTGTTGCCAGTTGTTAGATGAAGAGATGCTGTAAGTGGCAAAAGTCTACGTGTTTGTGGGTTCTAACAGTAGAAATCTCTTTATTTGAACTAACAGCCAGCCATACATGAGAATATGTTTCTTGGCACTGGATATGATTTTAGTTGTATGATGTTATTGTTTTTTTTTCAAGCAGACCGTTTTTTGCGACCTCATCTTTTTAATTTTGTATGTTTAATATTTTGGTTTAGATTTTCTATACTTCATACTGTTTCGACATTGCTGTGTTCTTATTCGAAAACCAAAAAATAAAAAAATAATAATACAGACATTACGAAAAAGCCTTTTATAACGTTTAATAAAGACATTGCAAAAAAATTGAAAATATTACAACAGGAAAATTTAGTGCATGATTTTTGTACTCTACTGAAGCACTACGCCAGCATTCTTGCACTTGTCTGTTTTGGTTTTCATTGGAATTTTAGCATAAAGCACGAATTGCACTGGCGGGAGTTCAAGGAGTTCGATTTCACATATCAGGAACCTGGAGCAGTTGAAAGGACCTTAATAAGGACAAAAATTATATACATATTTTATAAAATAATTTTTTACCATAAAAATATTTTGTAGCTCTTTTAATAGTCATGGCAACATGCCATGAATTCTTTCAGGTATTATTGTAGATATTTTTTTCTGTTGTTGTTATTTCTGTTGTCGTTGTTGTTATTTTTATTTTTGTTGCTACTTTTATTGGTAAACTTAGATGCATATAATAATTTATGATCATGTTAAAGATGTGGGTTAATGGCACTTCACTTTTCTTTTTTTTTTGTTCTCTTGTTGTCACACATTTTTTGCTTAGATTTTTGTATAAAACAAACTGATTGTTGACATAATAAATGAGTTTTGAAGAATACTATTTTTGGTGAACATGAAAGAGGAAGAGTTGAACAGAACGATTGTTTTCAGAATTGCGAGTTTTTTCATTGTTAAAAAAAGGAATTGAATTTTTTGTATAAAATTTAAATTCAATGAACTTATTCCATTAATCGAGCAAAAATATTTTAACTTAAATAAAGAAGTGTATAATTTTTTTAGTTTTAGTACTTTTTGAAACAATTGTAAATCGTAAGATAAAATACTCAAATGAATTGACCAGCCCCAAAACAAGATCAAGAACCAATTGCTATTAAATTGTGGATTAATTTATTATAATATTTCTTATTGTTTTATTAGAGTAAAGCTTGATGATGGCCACTTTGCCACAATGACATAAACAGCTTAGACATAGAAAATAACACTCTAATATTTGTCAAGAAATTAAAAACTTATATATATGTATTGTGAAAAAGTTATGTTGTTTTATATAATACCTCATAAAATCAGTCAAATTATGATTTCTTGTTTTTTTATTTACTCCTCAGTAAAATGATTTTCAATCAATTTTAACAATGTCCTTGAATAGTTACAGCAAATGTACCACTTTACATATTTTTTACACGTTATGTATCAAGCTTAACACAATTTGTTCTAGTCATGTCCCATGAAATGGCTTAACCTCATCAATAAACAACAAATAGTGTTAATAACCATAAAAAATGTCGAATGATCTCAGGATCGTTTTCTAAAATTCTTCAGAGATTATGTTGAAGTTTCTGTGGAAGTTGTTTATTTCTATATAATATTTGCAGTTTTAGTGCAACACACATAATCTATTCATTATTAAAATATACTACTGTTTAACAAACATAACAAATGTCAAGAAAATTTATAGCTCACGAACAATTTAACTATGTACAGTATTTTTATGGGCTCATATCAGTAAGAAAATAATGAAACCAAATGGTGTAGGCGCTTTTAAAAGGCGCTATTTTTTGTTATTTTCCGTGTTTTTTTTGTGTTTTTTTTTTCATGGTGGACGTACTGAATGTGGGGCAACTCGATGATAGCCTTCAGAACCACCCCGGTACTGTGATAGCATTTAAATTGATGGGTATATGCGACTTTCAAGTATTTGATTTTGGGTGCTTTTTCCTAGGTTCCCTTCCTGCAAGATTAGGGGCTCGGAATTCTTGTACACCATTCATTATGTGGCATGTGTAAGCTTCATACCATTTGTATATCTATGTCTATGTGTATGCGTATGTCTGTGTTTATGTCTATTTCTATGTCTATGTCCATGTCTATGTCTATTTCTATGCCTATGTATATGTTTATGCCTACTCCTATATATTTATCTATGTTTAAGTCTCTGTCTATGCATATGTCTATTTCTATGTCTATGTCTATGCCTACGACTATGTTTATATCTATGTTTAAGTCTATGTCTATGTCTATGCATATGTATATGTCTATGTGTATGTCTATGTTATATTTCTATGTTTATATATATATATATTAGGGTGGGTCAAATTTTTTCTTCAAAAGGCGTATAGCAAAAATGTAATCTACGTAAAATTCTAAGAAAATTACCCTAAGAAACTAGGGGTCTAAAATCAAAACCTAGCTCCCGCCGAGAGACATGAAGAAAATTCACTTGAGAATTAAATATTTTTTTTTTTTTTTAGATCTCATAATAAAATTTCATTATTATAATAAAACAATTTTTTTTTATTATTATCAGTTCTAAAAAACACAACTTTTTTAAAAATTTCTTAATATGTATAGCTGGTCTTATTTGTGAAAGCATTGAAAAATTTCAGTTTTTTAAGTCTTTTTTACAGTCCATTCGGGGTATTTGGGTTCGACTTTCTAAAGTCACTGCCATAACATCGTCACGATTTTTTGCAATTACTCGTCGTGAGACATGCGTCATGTATTTAGTTTTTTAAAAATGCTTTTTCTATTTATTAGTGCAATATTAATTTTTTCCCAAATTTCAATTATTTTGTTTGCAATTATCGAAGAAAATCTGGCATACGATTGTTGTTTTTTTGATTTTTCTTTTTCGCGCTCACTTAATAAAAAATAATACTTTAGAACATCACGATAACTTGGCAAATTTAATTCACTAAATTCACTTGGCATGCCAATGATACTAGCGTTCTGATTAGTCAGAAAACTTGATCCGGAAGAGTCAATTGACATTGCTGATGATTCCATAATTTAAGGTGAAAAGTTTTTTTAAAAGAGAAATTAACACACGCTTACTTTTTGAAAGTTAACTATCAAGTGCATAAATCAATCAAAACAAATGTTTAACACCACGTTTTTATAAAATGCATTAACGGTAAATTTCTACAATGACTAGAACTATTAATAATATTGGATTCTAATTACTCTTCGATGATAACTTCAAAAGCACATTACTAAATTATACTTTTTAAAAGAGAAGATAAATTTGTATAAAAAATTAAACATAATATCGATGCAAGACCAATATGCCATATTTCTTGAACCATACTTAGTGGGAACATAATAATTTATTTGTAATCAAATAAGTTTTAAGACAAAATGGGGTAATGGGTCCAAAAAGAGCAACTATATTTGTGTTTTGTAGAGATATAGCAGAACTTGCTAGTTTTTTATTTTTCATAATCAAACCTTTAATAAAACACGGGATAGTAATCAAAATATTAACAAAATGAAAGCAGATTCTTAAACCTCATAAAATTTTCTTTAAAACAATCCCAAATTAATAATATATTATGTTTGGATTTAGTGATAAAATTTTGTTTTCCATCAAATCTATGCATTTTTTTAAAATGCCTTAAACTGAAATTTTCATGTCTCTCGGCGGGAGCTAGGTTTTCATTTTAGATCCATACTTTCTTTGGGTAATTTTCTTAGAATTTTGTGTAGATTTCGATTTTGCTATACGCTTGTCACGTTTTTTCTCACCCGAACAAATTGACCCACCCTAATATATATATATATGTCAATGTCAATGTCAATATTAATGTCAATGTCTATGTCTATTTATGTCTATATATATGTCTATGTCTATGCCTACGCCTATGTTTATATCTATGTTTAAGTTTATGTCTACGTTTATATATACATATGTCTATTTCTATGCATATGTCTGTGTCTATGTTTATGTCTATGCCAACTATGGTGACTTGAATTTCGATATTACATCATTTTCGATTGGACATGGTTGTTTTAGGTCGTACTTGTATCGTTTCGGACATGCCACTGTTCCGTTTTGTCAAAACTATGATGGCAATATCGTGGAGGATGCCGATCATGTGTTCTTAATCTGTCCAGGATTCGATATTGAGAGCTCGTATTTATGAGAAGTTTTAGAACGTATCATTAGACCGGACAACAAAGTTGCAATTATGTTGAAATCTGGACGTATGTAATTTTATAATTTTGTGAAATTGGTTCTATTGGAACTTCGTAGGTTAGAAGAATAAAAAAAAACTGATATGTCTATGTGTTTGTCTATTTACAACTTTTTGTTGTAATGATTATTTAAAAATTTAAAATTTTCTATAAAAATATGAACTCCATTAAGATTTTATCAAAATTGAAATCAAAACATTTCCTCGTTCACTCTTGTCAAAAATATTTCATAAGTTATCAGATTTACTTTTTATGAATCGATAAAGGATATTAAGCAATATCAGTGTTAAATATTTCAAATAACCATGAAACAAAGAATTTATCTTTCCACCAGACCCTACAAGAACGTAGCAAACGTTATTATGAGGCCTTATTACCTTGAAGAACAAAACTGAAATTCAAAAGGAGGAGAAGTGCAATGCCTGCACTATAATATCTACAACAAAAATAGCAATTTAAACAACATAATAAATAAATACCGCTCATAGACTGTGATAATAAAATAATTTTATGGATTTTTAGCGAGCTCATCATGCCAATTTTAATGGAGTTGGCTGTAAGTTCGTCAACTTGCATTTACTAGGTGTGTATAATACACTGTTACACATGCACAAATGCTCTCAAAGGCAAGTTTGTCAGTTAGTCAAATACACACGACCACGTTAGTATTACGGGTAGCAGTTAAATGCATGATCTTATTGTGGTAAAATTTCTACACTTGTCGTTTATATTTCGTTCATACGCATTCATTCGGCTGCTGTTGCTGTTGCTGCAGCTGATATGATCATGTTGATGACGCAGTTGATCTATTCCAGTGTTTTGTATGCTCCTTATATTTTCTTTTATTGGAGTTGAGAAAGAATAAACAATAATGAAATGAGCTTAATACTCATTTATAGTTTTAGTGTTTTCCACTCTTTTTGCAATAAGGATATTCAGTTCACAGGGTAATAGCATACAATTGATTGCCTAGCAACGCAATAATGAGAGAATGCGATGAGATTGTACCCTCTTACTTTCTCAGCAAGCAGGTGAAGAATATACTTATAAGATTTACAATGGCCGTACACGGACCTTTTGTTAAATTTGATCGTAACGTTTAAGCAAATATTTGTTGATAGTCCAACAGCAAAAATACCACGTTCTCATGTTCGAATTAAATAAGGTAGCTTTTTGGAAAGAAGCTTAGCTTTATGAAATTTTATTGAATTCCCCTATTAATGTGAAGATCACATGTGCATTTTGCGCATTCTTACAATTTACTTTTATTTTTTTCTCATAAGAATTTTGTTTAGTCGTTGTAAAATTCTTCGTTTCTGGGAATCCACAAGTCAGAGTTTCAGTTTCTTTGCAGAAGTGGCAAAAATACTAGTAATAAAATTAAAGAAATATGAACAAAAGACAGCCCCAGTAGAAAATGAAACGATAGCAAAATAAATTAATCAATGAAAGCGAAATAGACGACGTTGAGAACAAATCTGGGTTATAATTTTCAAATAATGAATTTGTTAGCTAATTTTAAAGTCATTATAAAAACCCTAAATCAAATGGGAAATATTAACCAGTATTAAGTTAAGCAACCGGCTAAAAAAAAGAAGCAAGCTAAGAATCCTTTTGTAATTTATTTAATGTTAATTACCTCTGAATTTTTTAATGCCTTTGAACCGGTTATTTATTATTTTTAGAAAATGAATTAGAGGTCCTGTTGCTCCATTTTGATTATGGATTCAATGTCCGTTGGTCTATTTTTAAATGTGCCTATTTTGAAGCCGCGAAAAAGTAATTTATTTTACTTAAGTTCATTAAATATTCACATTTCACAAGATTTTATTTCAACAAAAAATTATCCAGTAGAAAAATTGTCGGTCATTCTTAAGGGAGCATATTTTTATTGCTTCTAAAGTAGCAATAAGATTTTATATTAGACATCTTAGGAAGTTGTGCAGATATTAAGCCAAGCAGCGACTACACATTTATTATACTACTAAAAAGTTTTGTTTTTCGGTTCAACTAAGAAATCGATATTTTTCGCAGAAATTTTATTAGTGATTTTTTAATAAAGAAAACTATATTTACTATTTTAGATTTCAAGTAAATCTGTTTTCCGTTAACATAAGAACATGCAAGTTGTGAACTTAAGCATTTTTCTTTTGTCATTCCAAGTAGAAAACAATGTTATAGAATGCTAAAAAACATCTTCTTTTCAATATTCTGAACATTGTTTCCATTTGAATAGCAATCAAGACGAGAACTTCTTGAAAGGACCAGCTTATGTTGAGACCATTTGAAATTATCCAAATTTGTCCTACTTCTGGCTTCAACATTCTATACTTCCTTGGTTTCTTTGGAAGCCATTTTTTTCTGAGATTTGCTGCCATATTTTAAGAGCCAACCCTGCGCAACTTTATTCCGAAAAACTAAAAATTTCCAAAGAAAACAATAATTTTACATGGTAAATGGAACTAATTGCCTAATTCACAATCCCACCATTGTATCGTCCTCTATCATGTATTAAAATATCATTTTTGCTCTTAATTTTGAACGTAATTCTAATCATATTGTTGTATGTATGAGAGCGTAAATTCCAAAGCATCAAATTTACACGCATCTATGAAACCAGTCTTGCTTACATTTCTTGGTTAAAGCAAATTTTGCATTTCAATGGCGGTATTCAGTGTTTGGTGCAAATGCTCTTGCGAAAAGGCTAATGCAAAATATCGTAGCTTTTTTGTAAAATCCAACAACAAAATACACAGAGTTGCCGTTAAATTTCACAAAAAAGCTACGATATTTTGCATTTGCACTTTCGCAAGAGCATTTGCACCAAACACTGAATACCGCCAATGTTTTATGCTCCCTGAGAGAGTCTCCCTTAATATGGCTTTTACAACAAACCGAAATCTAGTAGATTTCAATTGAAATCTCTACCAAAATCTCCACCGTTTACACGAGTTATTCGTGACATTTTTTAAGATTTCGTATCCATGACAAGAACAGTTGATTGGGATTTTCATTTTCAAATGTCAAACTCCATACGAAAAATTATCATTCAAATGCAAAACAGCTGGCGAGCACACCCTTCAAAATTATGTTATTAAACAGCGTAGTATTTTTCAGTACAATTTACGAAAAACCACAGTTGCATCACGAGATTTTGAGTAGATTTTGAGAAAATCTAGTGACAAACAGATTTTGTTTTGTATGGAAAATCTAGTCAAAATCAACAAGATTTTGCTCGAAATCTCATAAGTACTAGATTTTGGTCTGGTGTAAATGTCATATAACAGAAGATTTTCAAAATATGTGTAATGAAATTGTATAGTGGTATGAAAATTATCTACAGCAAAGATACAACTCTATAAAGTAATACAATAATAGAGCCGATACACTGATACCAAAGCAAGTGTTTTGATATTTGTCAAACATTATTTTTTTAAATAAAATTTAATGGCAAAAATTCACTTACACTCAACTCTTTTTTAAAAGGTGGACACGGATGTGAGAAAACCGGGCAAATCACGGAAAATTCGTTCGATATCGTTTGCCCTGATTCGTCCTCAGCTTGAGCCTAAAATCGTGTAAAAAAGACCGAGAAAAAAATGTGAGTTTCGTGATAGGAACCGATAGCAATTCCGTTTACACTCAGATAAGTGATCATCAGCTTGAGTCAAAAATGATTTCATGCCTGAGTAACAGAGCTCATGCTTTCATCTCTAATAACAAATAATTGATGCCACATTCACTAGTTATCAATTTGTGAACAGTCCTTAGAAATAAAATAAAACGTTTGAAATAATTTTAATATCTGCAGTACACTGCAATACAGACACCAGTATTTTGCGTTCTATTGATTCAAGCAAATGCAACCAAAAGTCTTATTTTTACGCACTCTATAAGAATTATTTTTTCATTTCCTTACCTTGGTGATCTGCAGGGGGTAATTAGCACTTTGTGTGCAACATTCTTCTTATTCTTCAGTAATATGTAGAATATATCAAGTTGCGGCTACTCATGACTGTCATTATGGGAGCATTAAGAGGACGTTGCTGTATGCTTTTATTATATTTATGCTAAAATATCAATAAAATATATTTGCTACTTTGCATAAAAATGAAAATTAATTATAGCGTTTTGGAATAAGAACAATATATTGGGCATATTCTGCATTTATACACCGATACTTATTTGCAGAAACTCAAAGAAAATAAATAAAAATCAATTAAAAAAAGGTATTATAAAATGTTTAGTTTTAATGATTGGTTGGTTCGTTGGTTGGCCTCCATTTTATGCCAGCAAAGATTAAAAGGTTTAAGGACTTTGTAGGGACTTTAAGGGCATAGAAAAATGTATTTTTTTTTTGTATCAAGCTAATGCTAGTGAAAAATAACTGCAAGTTTTAAAAATTTTTCTCATATTAGATAGTTTATAGTTCTGGAAATAAATTAATGGCTTTATAGCGAAATAAGAAGATTTTATTTAATTTGATTTTAATTTCCACTTCTATTTGGATTTTTATGGAAAGTAATTGATATTAAGCTAAAGTTTGTAACGTTTTTAGTCAGAAATAATTGAGCACGAGACAACATTCCATACAAGGGAGTTCAAGAGACTTTAGTAGAACTAGTAAAACTTTGTTCAAAGCAAGAATATTCAGATAAAGGATACGAGGAAAATTATGGAGAGAGAAATTGTCTCTTCTAATTAATATTCATTTCAAAGAATGATTGCTTACAATTACATCTGACCAAGAGTGGAGTCTTTAAACATCAAATCCTAAACAAATTACTACATTTTACTTATCAATTAAAATTCAAATTTATTTATCAATTGTGCACTAATCTTTTGCTCATCATGTCTAACCACCAACCAATATCAATTTCATTTAAAATTAAATTAGCTGCAATTAATGAAAACATTTTGGAGCCAGTTTTTTTTTCTCTCTCCCTCTCAGCCGCAACTTTGCATAATGTGAGATATTTGCAACATTTTTCAATTATGATAAACACAGCAGATATTTCAAAATAAATCACTAATCCAATATCTAATAAATAAGACTTATTAGTGCTGACGCCTTTGATGTTAAAACGAGAAGAGAAAAACAGACGCATTGCTGAAAAATACATTTTCCTTAAGTAAATAACTGGTTAAGAGGAAAAACAACTCAAATATTGTTGGTTTTATGGACAATATTGGACAATCATTTAATTGGTATTATGAAACTAATAAAAATTGTTGATATTTTTTTCCTGAAAACGTTTTCCTAAATACTTCAAAAAAAAACACATCAATTATTTGTGGGTCTTTCGCTGACCAAAATGTTGAAAACATTAAAGTGAAAAAAATCCAACTGAAATTGAACATGCATGCATGATACGAAAACTTATTCATGCTTACAATTCAAACACTTATAAAAGCGATAATATGAAATTGATTTCATGTGGGAATTTGCTAAAAAAAAAAAACAAAAACAAAACAGAAACTAAAAACATCTTAAAGTGAAAAATAAAATTGTAGCCTGTTGTTCAAGAAAATGTTGCGCCATATAAAAAAAAATGTTGTCTAACAAATCCATAGTAGTCGGCCGCAATTGTTTGTTTCGTTCCGAAATAAATATTTACTCAGGAAATTAAAAATCAAATAATAAAATAAACTAATCAAGCCAACAAACATCTTCGGAATCATTAACAGAAATGTTTTTTTTGGAATATTTGAAATTTTTATTTGAAAATTAAATGAAATAAAAAAACTATCCAATATCTCTTGTTCGTCTGTGCAATCAATGTTCAGGGGTCATTAATTAAATATAAATTAACAATATTTGACATTTTGGCTTTTTTTCCTACTGCAAATAGTTGCAGTGAATGCATGTTTTGCTGCTGGTCTCATTGATAACATTGTCGCATTGTCGTTGTCAGCATTTCTAAATGAACACTTACAATTGAAATTTTTGTAGAAATCTCTCAGGTTGGACAAGTTTTGTTTAATAAGCAAAAGTGCCTTCTAACGAAAGTATATTTTTCCAAATTAAATTAAAAAAAAGAAGCTATTAAAGGAGAAAAACTAGAAAAAAGGACCCTTTGGAAAGAGTACTTTATAAAAATGTACGTTTTAGTAAAAGTGTTTATTAAAGATAGAGTCTTTTAAAGAAGTACCATGTAAAAACAGAATCGTTAAAAAAACTACCTTTTAAAAAAGTACCTTTTAAAAAAAGTACCTTTTAAAAAAGTACCTTTTAAAAAAGTACTTTTTACAAAAAGTATCTTTAAAAAAGGGAATTTAAAAAAGAGTACCTTTTAAAAAAAGTACCTTTTTAAATAAGTACCTTTTAAAAAAATACCTTTTAAAAAATGTACCTTTAAAAAATAACCTTTAAAAAAACTACCTTTTAAAAAATACCTTTTAAACAAATTCTTTTTAAAAAAGTACCTTTTTTATTTAAAAACTACCTTTAAAAAAAACCTTTTTAGAAAAAGGTTGTATTAGGAAAGAAAAGTACATTAACTAACTTTTAAGAAAAGTACTTTTTAGAAAATGTATCTCTTAAAATCAGGGCTACTTAATGGAATAACCCCTTAAAAAAGACATTTTAAAGCTAATGCCATAAAGTATACATATATTACGAAACATTTCAAAAAAGTTATTTTTAAAACAGAACTTTCAAAAAAATCGTTTTAAAAAAGCAATAAAGGCATTTTTTTATAAACAAACTTATGAATAAATAAATAAAAAGTAACGTTTAAAAAGTACCTTCAAAAAAAGAGGACCTTTTAAAAAATTCAAATTAAAGAACCTGTTAAAAAAATCATTTATTAAAAAAATTAGATTTAAAAAAAATCAACGTTAAAATAGTGGCTTCAAAAATTACATAAAAAAATAAAAGAAACCTAATCAAAAAAAAAAACTTTAAAAAAATTACTTTTATAAAATACCTTTGAAAACTTGAAACAAAAACTTTTTAATAAAAAAAATATGAGAAAAACCACGTTAACAAAGATATTATTTTTTAAAAAGTCCATATCAAAACTAGGGAACTATTTATCACAAAGGGAGCTCTTTTCTGGGCTCAAGTGGGCCAGTTGCTTGCAATTGGCGGTCTGTGCAACATTTTTTTTAAGACCAGTATACAGGGGATGACCCCTACACATACCACGCATTGTGCTGGAACTAGGAAAATAGGTTATGCGAAGAAGGGTAGAGGGAGTAGTGTTTGTGAGCATTCGATTTGAATCTTCCTATGTTGAAAGTGACGGGAAAGACCTCTGCGAGGAGTTTATTCCACATTCGAACTGTGCGGCCAAAACTGAATTTTCTCTGTAAAGCATGGTGCAATTTTGTGGCCAATTGACCACAAATAGAAGGGCTCGTAGTGAAAAACGTTTGGTATGCAAAAAAGTTCATGTATCGGGAACAAGTCCCCTGATTACATTACACAGAAAAAATTTAATTCAAATAAACAAAATAAATTTAAGTATTTTCTACTTACTTTGCGTACGAATCGTTCTCAAAATTTTGAGTACAAAAGACAATAAAATGTACTTTAATCAAGTCGAAAATGAGATTAGTTTAGACAACCAATCCTGGAGTTTCTTAAAATGAGTATGAAATTCTTTAATCACGTATAAAATATTGATGCAACTAAAAGATTAAATTGAGCACTTAAATCCGTCCGTACTTGAATCAATCTTTCTGTACTTGACTTCAGTAAATCTGGGATTGTCGTACTTTTAACATAGCTTGGGATTGATTTAAGTACGTATGGATTGATTTTTCCGTTGAGTGTAGAGCACATTCCATTGTAGTAACGATAAAGCAGCGAAACACACCCCACGTTACGACAATGTTCCAGTGAGGCAATAGAGTTGGCTACCCTTCTGTCAGCGATGAGCTTCTTCGCCCTCTCCAGTACGCGGTCAAAACAGACTTAGAAGCACCGGCCCATACATGAGAGATGCTTTCCATTTTCGGTATATAAGTGGTATAAATATTAAGGAGATCAGATAGTGTGAAGTAACTCTTGCACCGTCTTAAGAAACTGCGGCATTTGAATGCTTCTTTTGAGACCTGGAAGATGTGGTCTGTCTATCGAATACCAAACAGGATCTCCATGCCAATAACATCAAAGAGCATCTGATTCCGTAATATCCCTATTAGCCCTATTAGCATGACCCCATTCAGATATTTTTACAAGATCGTGATTGAGTGCATCATTCATGTTAAACCTTTTTACTTCAATGTCTAACAGGATAGGCATGTGACTGAATGAATATGAATGGAAAATGCTGCTACCATCGACAAAAGAATAGATACATTCAAAAGAAAAATCAATCCATCCGTTATTAAATCAATCCCAAGCGGTGTTAAAAGTATGGTAATCCCAAATTTACTAAAATCAAGTACAAAAAGATTGATTTGAGTATGGACGGATTCAAATGCTAAATTTAATTTAAGAATTTTTTAGTTGATTCAAGATTTCTCAGGTGATTAATGAGTTTTGTACATTTTATTGTTATTTACGAGTATACTTAACATTTTTAGTACGTCTCGTACTTAAAGTAATTAGAAAATACTTGAATTTAGTACGGCGTTTTTCTTTCTGTGGGATTCGAGGATTGACATAGAAGCCCATTTAGAAATATAAGAAATAGGGTAGGAGAAAAAATGGAGCCTTGCGGTACCCCTGACGCGCTAGCGTCAGAGAGCACTACTTCAAGACAGTGCTGGAATTCCATTCGGCCCTGGAGACTTATTTATGTTGAATCTAACAAATACCTTCTAAAAATACCATTTCTCAAAACAGTACTTTGTAAAAAATTAATTTAAAAAACCTCTTTAAGCAGAACTTTTTGTAACCCAGGATCGAAATACCGTTTTTTTAAATTTAAAAATTGCTCTTCGTGCATCTGGACAAACTAGATGTTTTATTTTTATTTCGTTATTTTTATTTCGTTTACAATTTTGAAGCATTGTTTTTTCTTGTAGTTTTCAAAAACTTGTCTACAATCATTCTATTAACTTTAATTCATTTAAACAATTAGCACACTATTTACAAATTTATACTTTTCGACATTCTTCGCATTGTGTAGGCTCGAACAAACAACAATTTTACACGCTTCTGTAAAAATGTTTAGGGATTTGACGACGGACAAACGAACGAACAAACAAAACTAACATTAATGAAAATCACCAGGTACATGCACAAACATCTAAATCAAACAAATAAATATTAAATGCATTTTAACATGTGCTTACTAACTTTATGCCGCTGTGGATAATTAAATAAAGAATTATGGATGAAAACCAAGTCGGCCTTAAAGAAATTTTCGTTATACAAATTAAGTTTAACTTAACAATTGTACATCTAATTGCACAGATAATTTAGGTGTCATAAAAGGTTGGAAGTTAACTAATGAACCTTTTATAAGAAGATTATAAAAGGGCTGTTTGTTTCTAGCGATGTTGGGTTAGATTTATGAGAACCACTCATCTTAAAGATGTGAAAAGTTACGAATGCTTTTTTTATTTATTGTAAACAAGATTTTATTAAAAAATAATTTTCTACTCACTGCATTCTACCGTCTACATTACATCAGTTATATAATTACTTATTAGAAAAGAAAGACAGAGAAATTATTCTCTGTGTAATGTAGTTTTACTCCTGGCGAATGCATGTGAAATTTTCCAATTGCTTTTGTGCTCTTGAAAAAAAGATTTTAGGGCGTAATAAAATTGTTTTTGTAATTGATTAAAATAAAAATTTTAAAATAAAGATCTATTAAACGTGAAAGCTTAGTAAAAATACATCGTTGTAGACTCATGAGTAAAAAAATTCACAAGCACAACAATGCCTTCAAAGACACGAGTTCACGAGTTATTGTTTATAAAAGAGATCTAAAGTGTTTTATTATTCACAAAGAAATTAAAAAAAACCGAATAAATTTGAAAATATGCCGATTAGCTGGAGAAATTTTTAACAGCTAAAATTGTAAATTGTAAATGAACCTAAATATTGGCTTATATGTATGCCTGCATTTATGAATGGTTATGTACCCGGATCACAGTTACTTAATTGATAAATCCTTTTAAATAATCACTACTGCTACTTTGCAAAATTCACTGTGGTTGGTCTTCGCCATCTATCTGGATTATTTGCGTCAATGGAAAGAAAACCTTTTCGCTCGGCCATATTTTTTACTCAAAATTCATTACAAAAACAGAAAATGTCGTTGTAAATGTTTCTAATAAAATCTCTTGCAGGCTTAATGATTTACTAAATCATTCTTGGACTTCATGTTTAACAACTCAACCTAATGCACTGGTCGAGTCGCACGTAACCACCTCAAAGTCATTTCTTACCTATTTTTGTTTTTTAATTTTTGTTTAAATTGCTTAAAGCAATTTAAACAGTCGCTGTCGCTTTCATTGTGGGTATTTCTTTTTATTTTACAATTAATTTTTATAGCAAAGTTATTGACTTCTACATTGTCATAATGGCCAACAAATGGACTATTTAATAATGTTGAAAACTTATACCAATATGAACACACACACACACATAAACGCAAAGGGATATTAAATGTAAATTTAACGCACACACAAAAGCATGCTTTTCACAATAAATATTTACACAAATACGCTAAATATCACTGTGCAACAAACTAAGAGAGTGAATAAGAAAAATTCATACAGAAAATTTAACAAAAACAACAGAAAATAATCATAATAAAATAAACTGAAAGTTAAGTGATTTTCTTGTGCTGTTGTTGCTGTTGCTCTCTGTTGCAGAGTTATGCAGATGCTGTGGCTACACAACGACAACGACAACAACACCGTAACTAGCAGAAATATAATTATGACTACAATGTTGCAACAAATAAGCAAAATTCGCCTCATATACCATTTATTTTTATGATCCTTTAAAAGAACAAAATCAAAAAACAAAAAACAAAAACAAACAAACAAAAAAACAAATCACATACAGCAACAACAAAGTGAAATCAACGGGCCGTTAAGACGCTTATGAAAAGTGCAACCTGAAACAACCAAACGAATGACTTTAATAATGATAGTGATGCCTTGATGACCAACCATATTGATTAAAGCTTATGTTTAAGGGTTTGCTGTTGTTGTATTACTTTTTTTACAACCCAATCGAGTTCAGTTGTTTGCAGGTGATTTGAATTTGAAATTGTTAAGGACCTTTGAACTTGATATGCAGATTTTTTCTTTATAAAGCAACAGGCAGTGATTCAGCAGGAAAAGAGATTTCACTAAGGACAGGAATGTTCATGCTCGCCGCATTGTACGTTAGGGGTACTGCTGGTACATGCGTTCACATTTTCATATCGTTTATTTTGGTGTAAAATAAATTGATTTCCTGCAAACTTCCGCGCATGCAGATGATGTTCTCCGCGGACCTGGAATTCTTTTCACTTTCAAATGTTGCATGATTATGTGCCGAGTCGGTTGCTTCTTATTTAAGCTTCAGATATTGGAGACCCATGGCTGAAGTAAAATTAAAGCAGCGTACACATTAAGGAACACTGATTTAGGGACTTAAAAAAAAGATGAAAGTTAACCAATCGAATGTATTTTTAAACGTATTTTCAACATTTTTGTGGTTGTTCTAATTCTTTATTTGGAACTTACTGCTTATTTTTATAAAATGAAAACAAAATTGTGAGTGAGAATTAATATTGAAAACAACAATAATAAACTACGAAAATTAGTTTTTGTTTTCAATATAAATTTTCACTCACAGTTTTGTTTTCATTTTCTAAAAACAGGCAGCTAATCTCCAGCCCTAAAATTGAGAGTTGGCTGGTTTTGGCAAGATTATTTTTATAATAACATTTTAATGTGTTGCTTAATCATGTAATTTTGCATAATTGTTTGGCACCTGCCACTGAATAATAAAAGAAACAAACATTTTTGAAAAATGTCAACGTCAGTCATCTTGCTCTTAATAGATATTTTTCAAAAGTACAATTTTTTCTTAATTTGCATTTCTTTATTTTATATTTATTACAACTAAAATTTTAACTGTAGTTATATCCCAGCAAAGAATACTGCTGCTCTAAAAGCAAGCGGGTTTGCCACCGAGACACAGTGGCCAATTTGGCTTCGCTAGCGGCATTTAATTCAAATTTTCAAATTTGAAAAACCGCTAATTTTTTTTTAACAATCGATAACAAATACATGCACTAGATTTGTATCGATTTTTAAAAGCTCAGCTTACAGCTGATGAACAGCTGTGAGCTGTCAAAGTCAGCATATGTTTCTGCAAGTGTTGTGCAAAATATTTCCGCCTTTTTGATCATCGTTTTGCTATTCGTGTTAAACTTGCAAATTTTATTATTTTCATTAAAAGTTTTATTATATACTAACGCCAAGGTATGTATTATATAAAAAACTGTGGTTGTGATCTGTGTATACTTATGTTATTTATAAAACGTAATCGTGTTTAAGTGTATTAGCAACTCGCCCATTGTAACGTACACCTGTCTTTCGTGGAGTAGAACTTACAAAATTCACCTGCATTCAGTGTAATTGTAAATTTTCCTATATGTGTAAACCATTGTGTGTCCAAAATGTCCAAAATTTACTGCGAGTACCTGCGAGCCTCCTCTGAATCTGATACTGAAGAATCTGATTAATATTTCTTTTGTAATATGGTTTCTCTTTGAGTTGACAATTTTTTTTTATATATATGAATATATGGTGGAAAATGTTTATTGAATTAAAAACAAAATAAAAAATTAAAAATTTAAAATTAAAAAAAAAATTAAAAATAAAAAAAAAAATTTAATTTTTTTTGCCAAAAATTGTTTCATTTTTTTCTGAATTGATAAAAAATTTTTTTTTAAGATATCTTCTTTACTTTGGAAGCTATGAATAAAATGCCGCTAGCGAAGCCAAATTGGCCACTGTGCGAGAGTTGTGAATTGTTGTTCTTTCCCCTGCTGCGAATTACGCTTGCCGAAGGTATGATTTGCTTAGCGATGCCCCACTTGGGAGTTCTCTTTTCCGACATGCAACTGATCTTCGTTCAAAGCATCCAAAATGCGCAAAAAGCAGTCTTTTCGTCTTATTGCGTCAACTAATTGTGTCATTATTCACCTTCGATCGTTAATTACTTTGAGTTTCTCTCTCTCTCTTTCAGAGAGATGAAATTATTTTGTGTTTCAAAATAAATTAAGAGATCTCTGCCTTAATGTTGCACATTCTCGGACGCTCATCGAAACAATATTTGGCAAGCGTGCACATTTTTTACTGCTTCCAGAAATTTTAAAATTTTTGCTGGGTTACTTTTTTTGTTACATTATTCATTCACAATATTTCGTATCCATATAACAAATTAATCATTTGACGAAAGCAGTACAGGATACAGCTAATCAAGCATTAAGCTTTATTTTAGTTGAAGAAAAAAAAAGCTTGCCAATAATGAAACTCTCATTGAAAAGATGCAGTCTGACCAGGATTTCACAAAAGTTTTTATAAAAATAAAACAAAACTCCAGTGGTTTAGGGAAAACAAAAAATGTTTAAACAGAAATTATAAAATTCAAAAAAAAGAACATAACAGCGTTTTTCAAACCAGACAAAAAAATCATTTTGTGAACAACGCATTTGTATTTTGTTTCTGATAACTTTTTTTCTTGTACTTCTTTTATCCTCATCTCAATGTATCGACGATCGATCGATCTATCGATCGCTTTGTGATTTTCAGCAGTTTTTAATATCTTGCAAAATATTATTAATTAAGGGAAACACAACAGCAGCAACAGCAACAACAAAAGTATTTACGACACATAAAATAACACCAGAAAATAACAACTGCAGCAACCAAAGAAAAAAAAATAAACAAACAAAATTAAATAAAACAAAACTAAAAAAAAACAATCCCAAATGAAAGAAACAACAACTTGGTCATGCCAACTCTCAAACTTATACAGGGCTTTGAATACGAAGTTTTCTTTAAGGCGGCAGCGAACAAAAAGCACCCCTAAAGGAGTTGGTCATTCAGAAGAATAACCCTCCACACAAGGTGGATTGTAGTATTAAGGTTCAGATATATTTACGTCGCTCTTTGGTGTAAAAATAGTCATTATGCCTTGGTTCAGACTATGAAAGTTTTCTTTCTGAAATTTTCTCTAATTTTCTTTTAAACTTTCATTAATGTCTACATGTCTACACACTGCAATAGTTTTGTAACGAAATTCCAGAAAATCTAAAATAAAGCTGCAGCAATTTTCAGGCTGATAGTTACGAATCACAAAATACAGGAGGATTTTAAAGTACGTGAAAGAGTGTACACCTTCCCAATCTTCTCTCCCCGTACAACCACAAAATAACACTTACAGAAAGAAAAAGTTCATAGTGTGAATCGTAACTAAGCAGCGATCGTAGTAAATCATCAGGGGCAAAGTGAAGGCGTACACCGGTTTTCTCTCTGGATCCATGACTGGTCAAAAGTTCGGTTTCGTGTGATGTTTCGCAGTAAGCCGTTCTAGTAATTATTGTTGTAACAGCGCTGCAGCTAGCATGAGTTCTTTCCTGTAAGTAAAATTAATTTTTAGTGCTATAACTGCGTGTCACCCGGTAGAAGTGGAAGCTGGAGCAACCTTGCCACCTACGACTGTTACTCATAGGTCGATAGGATGCGGTAAGTTGCAGTAGCAACATCTTCAGTAGCTTTTTGTATTGATTCACTAAATGTTTAAAAAGTCCAGCCAAAATTTCAGAAAACAAAAAATATCTCCAATTACCAATATCTTCTTGAATTGATTTCTCACTCCCGCAAACGTTTGATTAAAATTTCATTGATCTAACAAACAATTTTTTCCCCTGTCTCTAATATCTTAAGCAACTGAATTATTCACTTCAACAAATATGAAAAATATCCAAATAACGCATGTAGATTTGCTTGTACTTGTAAATGACTGACGTGCGAAAATTTCGATTGTTGGCAGGCCGGGCACAAACAGCATTGCTCAGCTCCAACAAAACATACGAAATCCACACAGGCAGATGAATGGATGGACGGTTATGCAGGCAGACAGACGGACAGAGAAATAAAACATAAAATATATCTGCATATAGAGATACATGTGTTTAAACATTTTTGTTGTCATATGGAATATTGTATTTGTATTTTGGTAGCCAAGGATTTCGCTTACATGCCACAAAAAGAAGCAAATGAAGAAGACGAAGACGAAAACGAAGAAGGAAAAAAACTTAATATATTTCGTGGTGTTGGTGGTTAGTTGTGTAACAAGGGAGTCGATCTCGCCTTGTTGTGGCAGCACAAAACCCACCAACGGACTTTTGGGCACAGTGGGAATTTAATTGAAATTATTACGATTTAGTGAAAATTACTGTCAAATCGAGTTAATTCGTAAGAATTGCATAAATTATGCTTTAAAGCATCCCATGATTATTCAAATGAAAAATATCGTTTAATATTAACAAAAAAGAAATAAAAAATAAATAACAAATTATATTTTAGTAGTACAATTAATAACTAATTTTTAGAACTTTTCTTTATAATTTTCTAATTAATCAGCGATATTTCGCTACATCTTTGTGTAGCATTCTCAGGATAAAAATCATCTAACAATTAAAACAACAATTAAGTAACAAATGGCGTAAATGAATAATTTTCGTTTTTGGAAAAAAATGTTAATTATTTGTTATTTTAATTGATTTTTCACTTTGAGGAAGCTACTCAAAGGTGTAGCGAAGTATCGATAATAAATTTGGATATTTTGTTATATAAAAGTGACTACGCTCACTTATGTAATAGAAAATTATATAAACTAGAGTACCCCTAGAGGGCGAAAATCGTTCGCAAGTTTTAACGTATACATATTTTAGTTGCATTAATTTAAAGAGGAAAAACAACCTAATTACTCATTACCAAAACAATAAATAAAATAAAATTGAATGCAAGCAGGAACGTTTCTTTTCGACAGTTTTTGCTTGAAGCTAACGCATCCATACGTAATTAACATGTACATCCATTTTTAATTGTCATCTCTTTAAATTCTGATCTCTTTTTCAATTTCACTCATTTGAAGATACAAAATCTTATCACTCATATAAATTTGTAGGTACTCTTGAACACTCTCATTGCTTCGCTTATGTTTTTAATTAAGCCTACACATAATAATTACATGTACGTGTGTATTTTTAGCATTAGTAGTGGTGTCTACTTTAGGAGCCTTTTATTCCTTTAATATTGAACCGATTTAAATAATATATGGTCGGGTCACTAAAGTTCAACAATGTCTACCATTTGGTAAAAGAATGAAGAAAATCGCTTTGGCAAACAAAGGAGAAAAAGGGATTTATTTTTATGCCTTTGCCAATTTATATAATAGATTTAGTAGTACAATATTTGTAATTCTTTAATTTTTTTGTAGTTGAAATTTTTTGATTGATGTTTTAGAAAAAAGAAAGTATAGCTCGGGGGTTTTAATGGTTATATTTTTTATTTAATAATATATACATAAGTATGGGATGGAAAATGATAAATTTCAAAGTGGTCGTTTTGAAGAAATGTAATGAATTCGATTTATTTTGAGAACTACTCTTCATCTAATCATCTAATCATCTATTGACTTTTAAAGGGCAGCCTAGAAGATAAAACATAAGTGATAAAAACATATAGAAATTTAAAAGAAAAGTTATAAAAAATTGATGAAAAATTTATTAAGAAGCAAATTAAAAATATACGCAAAACGGAAAGAAAATCTTGTCAGTTTTAAATGGGTTTCCAACACATATATTTAGTCCCTTAATTCATATTCCCCCTATTTGTCGTTTCAGTCATTTCATTTGACTCCACTAAACTTTATGGTCGCGTATTCGGTTTCGGTTTGTCGCCTCCACGTATAAGCAGGTCTTCTGGATCCCTAATGGATTCGTTGGATTGTCTCACAATATCGTTAGATGGCTTTCTCAACGTGTGACATTTGAATTTCGGGAAACGTATATCTGTATCAAGTAGTGTTCAAGCTGATAGATATAAAAGATCGATGTTGGAGATGGTTTTTGGCCAGACAATTCCGAGGATACGTCTAAGACATCGGTTGAAAAGGGCTTGCAAGCTTTAGATTTCATGTTTGGATAAGTTGCATATCTCGCAGCCATAGAGGAGAACAGATTTGACGTTGGAATTTCAGACAAAGATCTCTGTCCGAGTTGTGATGCTGCTGGCCCGCCAGAGTTTTATAAGCATTCCGAATGCTTTTAGATATTAAACATCCCAGATAGCAGAAGCATTCGACATCTTCAATAGATTGACCAGTAAGCTGAGAACTTCCAGCAACTGTCTTGTTCATGTGCAATTACTTTGTCTTGCTAATGTTAAATTCCATCACATACGCGATAATTACTTTTTTCAAATTTTTTTAAAGAGAAGTAGCACGCAATTTAATGCTTTACAACTAGGGTTGCCAGAAGGGCCTGATTTGGCCTGATTGTCAAGTTTTTTAATGCGCGTCAAGTGTCAAGTGAAAAAGTGATTTGTCAAGCTTTTTTGTAAGTAAATTTTTTTTCTCAAATTTATTCTAGCTATGTAATAATACTTAAAAAAAGTATGTGTATATTTCTAAAAAAACAAATCTAAAGCCCATATTTTTACTATCAATAGAACTAAAGACTAATATGATACATATTTTGTGCAATTATAGTTTAAAAAATAACTATAACTTTCTGTACAATTATTTTAAAAGTGCCAACACTGATATTTACCCCATTACTCAACACTAGTAAATTGACAACATTGAACCAGAGAAGCAAGTCGTGGACTTTTCGTCGGCGGCGGCGGCGATTCGGCTTGAGCCGGGGTTTTACCGGAGCGCCAACCTTCTATCAGCTTAACCGACTTGATATACCCGTGGTGGAATAATACAGGCGGTTTTTCACTGTTTTTTTTAATAAAACTTATGTGTTTGAAGAATTGTCAAGATATTTATGAAAATTATTATTTATTTATTATAGACTAGCTAAAAACTCTCAGCAAAATTGTTTTTACGAGTAAAAGTTAAAATTCAATTCGTATTTTCCCAATAATAATTATCCAGAATTTCTTCTTTAAAAACTAAAAATCTCTTTTATATATTTAGTATGAGTGTTTTTATTTGTCAAGTTTTTCTTTTAAAATCAAGTTTTTTTTTGGTCAATGTCAAGCTTTTTGACAAATTAGATCTGGCAAGCCTATTTACAACCAATAGCTGTGTTCTCTTCTTTAGGAAAGGAATAGTGAGAGAAAGGAAATAGTTAAGATTAGGAAGCTAAATTAATTTCTTGTTTCTTTATTTAAAATCAATGTGCTTTGAGTAAAACTTCAAGTAATTTTATATTAATTTTTTTTGGTTAATTTATGTTATGTAGTGATAAAAAAAATTCCTTTTAAAAGAATATTCCGGATAATGAAGTACTACTTAGAAAAGTGCCTGACAAAAAAGTATCTCTTTGAAAAGAATCTTTACAAACAACCACTTTTAAAAAAGTGTGTTTTTAAATAAGTGCCATTTAACATTAAGCAGCTTCTCCAGATGTATATTTTTGAAAAGTATCTCATAGAATGTTGTTTTTACAAAGTATTCTTCAAATAAATTCCTTTTAAAAATTTCCTTTTAAAGATCAGCATTTCAGAAAAATATGCTAAAATAAACTGTTAAATGCTCTAAAAAAAATACATTTTTAACGAAGCATTAAAAAAAGTATATTTCCTTTGGAAAAACGTACATTTTAACATTTTTAAATGAAAGTCTGGCCTTCAAGCAACCAGTTAGTATTTTTTTGTTGTAAATTAGTTTAACTAAACTGCTTGCGTTTTATGGTGCTATTGAAATACAAACAAAGTAATCATTTAATCCTTCTAACCATGACATTAAGTTCGCTCGGACCACTGTAAATATGGTCCCGTAATAGCAGGCAACTACACACACACACACACGCACTCGCACACATACACAGAGCCCTGCATACCTCTATGTAACTTATAAGTTAAATTTGTACATTCATAAAACACTCTTACAACACAACCAGTGTTAAAGCTGACGCTCCTTTTTTTACCCAAACAGACATCGTTAATTAAGCAAAACATATAATTCGATTTTGCATTTCTAAAATTGTTTCATCGTTTCTCACTTGTCTCTCCTCCATTTCAACTGCACAATTGCAACACTGTGGCAAATGCCACAATAAAGCAGGTAATTATCTTAAAACTTTGTTAATAATTCAAATTGCTAGACTTTTGTTGTTGGAAATAATATTGAATATTTGTTGAGTGTATTGATGGACCATAAAAATCCTTTGGCCTTAACGTCTTAAAACGTTATTACTTCATATTGTTGTCTAAGTAGTTCCCACTTATTGCTGCACAATTTTGTATGATGAAAATTTAAGTAGTCATTAGGCAAGAGCTTATAGACTTATGGACATTTTCAACCTTGATTTTTCAATTATTATTTATGACGCTAGGAAAACCATTTTGCCGTACACTAAATAATAATGAGCCCGAATGGGATGTTAATTACATTTTATCTTTGAGCTGCTTGAGACTGAGCTTTGTAAGAAGAAGATAATGAAAGATATATTAAAGATTTGTACTCTCCTCTGCTCTTTTTTATTTAAATCAGAATTGCTGCAATAAAACTTGCCTAATATGGGGTTACAAAATAAATCATATTTAGAACGGTTACGTTTTAAAAAATTATCTTTTATAAAAAGTATCCTTCAATAAAATCACTTTAAAAAATACCTTTAAAAAATATCTTATTCTATTTACTTATTAAATTAATCGAGCCCATTGAGCCGTATATAATTAATGAACAGTAAGTTATTAAAATACAAACTTAAGCTGCTACTGATACTAAAAAGAACCGCTTGATGAATTTTTAAGTTTAGTTTTTAATATTGATCATATTAAATCCAACATTAAAAAGTGTTAGAAAAATACTATAAATAATTGTTTTTTAAAACTGAAACCGAGTAACAGAATATTTTTAGGTTTCTGGGGAGTCTATTCCAAACTAGACTTTGCTTTTCCTAATATAGATTTGTCAAAAATAGGGTTAATAATTTTCAACAAGATAAATTAAGGATTTCGTGTAAAACGAGAAAAACTAAAAAGTAAAACAATAGATGATAACATACAATTAATTATATTGATGAAGTCCCTAAACTCTATGGTTGTATTGTCGGCACAAACATTCAGAGGTAGTTTTTGTAGCAGCGCTATAAACGTCTAAGCAATAGAGAATGTATGTCATGAGAAGAGAATATGCTACTTTGGCTTTGATGTGTATTGGTAAAAAAAAGTCGACATTATACATCGCACGAAGAACACCACCTACTTTACCTGACACAGAACACACATGCGTATTAGTCCACTAACAAGTGTTACACCTAAAAATAAGCAACCCTTAAAAAGTACATCTTGAAAAAGTACCTTTTTAAAAATTACTTAAAAAATACTTTTTTAAAAAAATACCTTTTAAAAAAGTTCTTAAAAAAGTAGCTATTAAAAAAATAAATTAAAAATTTACCTTTTAAAAAATTCCTTTACGTAAGTACCTTTAAGAAATTACATTATAAAAAGTAATTTTTAAAGAAGTGGTTTTTAAAAAAGTCTCTTTTGGAAACATACTTTATAAAAAAGCTCTTAAAAAGTACTTTGTAAAAAAGTACCTTTTGAAAAAGTACCTTTAAGAAAGTACCTTTTGAAAAAGTACCTTTAAAAAAGTACCTTTTGAAAAAGTACCTTTAAAAAAGTACCTTTTAAAGAAGTGTTTTTTTAAAAGCACATTTTGAAGATAAAGTACCTTTTAAAAAAATACAAAAAGTACCTTTAAAAAGACAACCTTTAAAAAAAGTATTTATGTTAAAAAGTACCTGTAAAAAAATACCTGTCAAGAAAGTATCTTTTAAAAGAGTACCTTTAAAAATGTGCCTTTTAAAAAAGTACCTTTTAAAAAGTACCTTTTAAAAAAATACCTTTTTAAAAGGTACTTTTAAAAAAATAACTTTTAAGGACGTACTTTTTTAAAAAAATACATTTAAAAACATACTTTATAAAAAAAGAATTTTTTTGAAAAAGTACATTTAAAATTAGTACCTTTAAAAAAGTTCGTATTAAAATGGTATTTTTATAAAAAAGCACGTTTTAAAAATTTATATTTTGAAAAAAATACATTTAAAATAATAATTAAAAAAAATTATCCTTTAATAATCTTAAAAAAGTATCTTTTAAAAAATTACTTTTAAAAATCTTTCTTTTTAAAAAAGGACCTTTCAAAAAGAGGACGCTCTGAAAAAATACATTTAACAAAAAAGCATCTTATTCAAATAAAACCTTTTTTTAAAAAAATTAGTACTAAAAGAGTATAAGAAAAGAAGCTGCTATTAAAAAATGTTTAATAGAGTGAATGTCTGACGTTGAACTTAGCCGTTTCGTCCTTCCATTAAATGAGTAATTTCTGTTCAACCTCTTTTCGAGTAGTTTCGCTTTGCTTGGCTACTATTGATGTTATGCTAATAATATTTCGGTTACGAAAATTACTGGATAATTTCCCAACTACTTAAGCCTTTAATGATCTTAATCAAATTTGAACAAGAAAGTTCTTAGCAGGCGACTTTGTTACTTCTAATGATAAGCCTATTGTGCAGGCAACATTGTATAATTTAGAAATAATGAATATATATTAAATTTAACATGTAAATATTATTAATAATCCTTAACACAATATCCTCGTGCAACATTGTAAAGGCGAACAAGCCTACGCAATATTTTTCTTCTCTGAAGATATCGGTGGTACGCATGCTGCCGCTGCTGCCGCTGCTGCTGCTTTTGCTGCTGTTGATTGTGCAATATTCCTTTTGTTGAGTTACCGGCTCATATTATGCAAATAATATAACTCGAACACACACTCATTCAGCGAAACTTTTCCCCACACAATTTCACTTAAAACATTCAACAGCTCGAAGGGGCCACCCCAATAACCAACAAGCCGTCGAAGATATTTTTGTAATATTGAGCATTAAATAAAAATGGCATGATCTCTGTTACTCTGTTCTTCTGATGTTTGGTCAACAATAATCTGCTTAAAATAATCTTGGAAGTTGAAGGCAACAACAGGGTTTTCCAGATGTAGGTGCAAAATCCTAAGTGGCACAGGGGAAAAATATTGTATATTTTGTATGTTGAAGGTGAAGACGGCGCAAAGTAAGACAAGGTATCATTCTAAACAAATAAATCGGCGCATGAATTATGTCAAGTATTTGTCTTGTTGACAGTAAATATGGGAAATCAACACACAACAAACAAAAGAGACACACATGAAGAAAACTACTTCAACAGAAATTTGCAGGCCCAGCAGGAGCAAAAGATTTCAAACAACAGATACAGATTGTTAATATTGTTGCTGCTGTCGTTGTTGTTGCTGTTGTTGTTGTTGTTGTTGCTGCAGTTATTTTTGCAAGAACGTTTATACTCGAGTATATGCTGCATAT
This sequence comes from Gymnocheta viridis, assembly GCA_956483585.1. Lineage (NCBI taxonomy): Eukaryota > Metazoa > Arthropoda > Insecta > Diptera > Tachinidae > Gymnocheta > Gymnocheta viridis. The sequence goes on from OY101440.1 coordinate 39,833,794, forward strand.
ATGTTTGGTATGTATATTTTTGCCACAATATGAAGATGCTGAGAGCCAGTGAATGAGCGAGAATTTGTGTAAATGTGAATTGTTGTTGGTTGGTTGGTTGGTTGGCTGCTTGCTTTTTTTGCTTACGAGATGGACGTTTGGTTGACTGGCTGGTTGGCTGGCTGGATGGATGGATGGATGCATGGATGGATGGGATACCGTACAGAATTAACATTCAATGTTGTGGATGGGGACAATAGCAATAACAACAAGATTAACAGCCACATGTTGTTCCTTTCTTGAATTGTGTACGCATAAGATGAAATGTTTATATCACTACTTTATTCGTTTGTGTGTGAATGTGCGCTTGCTTTTTTTCTTGGTTTTGCTAAGAATGAAAAGGAAACCTTCAAATGCTGCTTGTTCAAGATAGATTGATGGTCTTACAATTGGACATATGCATATTACAACAAAAATATTGAGATCTTTGTTTTGTAATAGGAGAAGTATACACAGTAATAAATATTAGAACTTTTGAATTTCTAAAACGCCTATTTTGTTAATAAAAAATTGCTCTAAAAACTGCAGTAGCCACGACGAAATAGTCAGCTGTGCTTTCAACACCAGCTGTAAAATGAATTCGCCTTGCTACAGATTAAATTTTCATGCCCAGAATTACTGAAGCTAAAATAGTTCTCTGCGATCTTCTTCCCTTTTAGCCAGAGTCTTTCTTTTTTTTCTATTTAAATGTTTAAAATATGAGACTGTCATTGTTTTAGAAGTAAAAGGATGCGAAAAAAATACAATACAAAAAAATTTCAAACATTCTGTGGCATGTTTGTTTTAATGCAACATATTTTTGACTATTTCTTCTTTAAAAAAAAGCAAACTAGAAGATGTGCTTGAAAACAATATCAAAGTCTTAAGAATTCTCAACAACATGCTAAAAGCTATTTGTGAAAAATTTTTGAAAATAAATTACACATATTAAGCCTGCCGGTATTAAGAGTTAAGCCTCTTGCTAAGTTTCGAAATAATTCAAAATTATTTCATTAAAAAACATTTTGATGTTTCCACTGAAATGAAGTTTACAAAACTGAGAAAAGGAAAGTATACATGTACATACGCAGCCGAAAGTACGTGGACAATCAGAGATAATTGTACCCATTTACGATGATAATGATGATGAGGAGAATCTGTTACCGTTTTCTGGCCTTCCATTTATGTGTTAAGGAAAAAATTAAATTTAAAATTGTTTCTAAATTATATGGATACAACTGGATGTTTTCAAAAAGCATCTGTTGGTGTTGGTTGAAATTTAAAACTTTTGTTTCCCAGTTTTCCTTCTCATTGGAAAGGAAATTAAAGAATACAATGTATGTTAGTAATTTTTATTTCTCATAATTTCTGTAATTGGTTTGTATAAAATTTTGCTTAAAAATTGAATTTATACGGATTTTTTTGGAATAAAACGGCATTCAATAACGTTTAGGGACGTTTGTTAGTTTTTTTTTTATAATGTTTTAGAGTACTGAGAAAATTCAAGAAGTTTTAAGAATATTTTTATAAAATTATTGCAAAATGTTTAGTACTCTTTTTATGGTTATTGAAATACGCTAAAAGGTGTTATTTGGCTGAACTTTAAATCTCACTTTAGATACCAATTTCTTTTTTATTAAGAATTTTTTGATTATTTTAAATTATTAATTTTTATTGCGAAAATATTATTGGAGACTTTTAAGCATGAGAGAATAGCAGAACGGATCAGTACTGATTTCAAGGTTGCTTTACCATCTCATCAGCATTGTTTGTTCGATTTTATCACTCATCACGGTGGATACTAGTGACTAGGAATGCCAACTATTGAAACACTTCAGATCACAGTTTGAAATACTTCAGAAAGAGAGAACAAAGACTGCTTATGTCGAAGGGATAATTGTTCT